>CM053771.1:327984547-328000975 GCA_028658325.1 Potorous gilbertii
TTCCCAGCCAGTTACTTGACTTTTGAGAGTCCTCTCCACCCCCCTGGCTTAGATCCCCCGAGCTAGTGCTTGGGGTCTGGGATTCAAATGCTGCTCCCCAGCCTCAGTGCTTTTGGCGGCAGGCTTGACGCCTCTTCCAAGAGAGCTTATCTGCTGGTTCTCAGGTGGGGGCAGGGCCGCCTCCCAGGCTCAGTTCCCTCAGGGGGTTTATACAGAGATCCTTTGTAGCGGAGCTGGGGTTGAGCTCCAGCCCACTCTGGGAGTCTCTGGCTGAGCTGCCTCTGCCTCTGGCCAAGTGGCCTCAGCCTCTGCCGCAGTGGCCGCTTCCCAGGGGTCCGAGTCCGGAGATCCCCCGCTCCCCTCTCAGCCCGTCTCTCTCACTGACCTGTGCGTCTGTGGGTTCAGGGACCTTCGCAGCTGCCGGAGACTCAGGTCCCCAACGCCCGCTGGGCTCTGCTCGCTCCTCTCAGTGCCGCGTGGCCGGGGCGGGGGAGGGGAGCGCTCGGCAGGGCAGGATTCCGCTCCCGTCCCGGGGTACCTTTGCGGTCGGTTTTTCAGGGCTCTCTGCAGCAGAAATCTCCTTTACTGTGTTGCTGCGCGGCTTCCACTGCTCCAGAATTTGTCAGGAGTTCTTTTTACAGGAAATCTGTGGGCTGTGGGTTCGGACCTAGCATAGGTGATCCTTTCTACTCTGCCATCTTGGCTCCGCCCCCCCAGGAGTTCTTTTTAGAGGAAATCCATGGGCTATGGGTTCGGAGCTAGCAAGCGTGAGTCTTTCTACTCTGCCATCTTGGCTCCGCCCCCGAAAATATATCTTAATGTATAGACTGAGTTAACATTCCAGAATGGAGTAACCACACATCTCTATTTCTTTTCTACAGCATCCCTTTCCTACAACTGTCACTGGGGTTCCTCCCCCAGATTTTATATAAGGAATTTAAGCTAAATAAGAAGCAGTTTAAGTGACTCCAGTTGAAACACAGTACTTCCTTTAACCCTTGTCTAATCATATTAAGGAACAAATTGTGGGGATTGGTCTTAGAGGGCTCTTGGGATAAAGGAAGACAGAGTTCTTATCCATGCAAGAGTTAATTTGTTTTTTTCTTTTCTATTATCATCCTTTGTCAATTCCCCTTATCTATTCAGCTCTGGTTTGTTCACCAAGAATGCTTGAAAGTCCTCTACATTGTTAAATGATCATTTTTTCCCTTTAAGTACTGTACTGAGTTTTGCTGAGTAGGTGATTTGTGGTTTTTATCCTAGTTACTTTGACTTTTGGAATATCATATTCCAAGTCCTTTGATCCCTTAAAGTAAAAGTCGCTAGATCTTATGTTACCCTGATTGTATTTCCACAGTACTTGAACGGTTTCTTTCTGGCACCTTACAGTATTTTCTCTTTGACTTGGGAACTCTGGAAATTGGCTACACTATTTCTAGGAGATTTTCTTATCATATTTTTTTCAGGAGGAGATCAGTGTATTCAATATTTATTTTACTCTCTGGTTCTACAATATCAGGGCAGTTTTCCTTGATAATTTCATGAAAGATGATTTCTAGGCTTTTTTTTCATCATGGTATTCAAGTGCTCCCATAACTTTTACAGTATCTCTCCTGGATCTGTTTTCCAGGTCAATTGTTTTTCCAATGAGATAGTTCATATTGACAGCTATTTTTTCATTACCTTGGTTTTGTTTCATAATTTCTTGATTTTTTAATAAAGTCATTAGCTTCTAATCTTTAAAGAATTATTTTCTTCAGTGAGTTTTTGGATCTCCTTTTCCATCTGGGAAATTATGCTTTTTAGGGCATTCTTTTCCTCATTTGACTTTGGGGATCTCTTTTGTCATTTGGCTTAGTCTATTTTTTAGAGGGTTATTATCTTCAGCATATCTTTGAGTCTCCTTTAGCAAACTGTTGACTTGTTTATCATGATTTTCTAGCCTCACTCTCATTACTCTTCCAAATTTTTGCTCTCCTTCTCTTACTTGATTTTCAAAATCCTTTTTGAGCTCTTCCATGTCCTGAGACCTATTCATATTTTTCGTGGAGGCTTTTGATAGAGGTGCTTTAACTTTGTTTTCTGCTGTTCACATGGTTTGGTACTCCTTGTCACCAAAGTAAGATTCTATAGTCTGATTCTTTTTCAGGGTTTTGCTCATTTCCCTAGCCATTTACCTGACTTTTGAGCTCTTTATCAAGGTAGTTCTGTGCTTTCAGTGGGGGTAGGGGGTGTACTCTCAGCCACTCAATACCCCCACACTCTGTGGGACCTAGAGGTCCTGAAACAGTCACTTTCTATTCCCCTGCAGCTGCTGTGGCTCCCACGGGTTCCTTCCTCCCCTTCCACCTCAACCACCCTAGGGCTGGGGTTGGACCTCTCCACTCTCCCACACTGGTCCCATAGGCTTTTTTCACTGACGTTCCAATTTGTCTGAGGTGTTTTGGGGTCCTGAAGTCTGAAGACTACCACAGATGTGAGATGTTCAGTCTCCCCAAGGCCTGCTCAGTAGGTTCTCTCTGTGTAGGCATGGCCCTTGCTGGACTGCACCCTGCCCTCAGAGTGGCATGATAGACACTTCCCAACAACCTTCCAGGATATCTTGTGGGGGAGATTTGTTTCATTCCATCATCCTGTGTGCTCTGTGTCTCCAGAATTTGTTTAGATCCATTTTTTACTGGTATTTGGCTGGGTATGGGGGCAGTACTCCAGAAAGTGCGTGCTGATATTATGCCATCTAGGCTCTGCCCAGGCACTTTCAAGTATTCTTGAAAAAAGATCAGAGCTAAATAGAAAATTTGACTTTCAAATACAATACTCAGGAGAAGTATAAAAATGTAAACAATAAATGACTTTTTCAACGGTTTATATTCCTAAAAGGGAAGATGATGTGTGTAACTTATAAAACTTTTCTCATTATACAGTAATTAGAAGGAATATACACACATATATATATATATATATATATATATATATATATATATATACATACATACACATATGTGTGTATATGAGTGTGTGTGAGTTGAATATGAAAGGATAAAAAATAGAAATAAGGAGTGAGAAGAAGGAATATCCTGGGAAGATGGGACAGGGAAAGGGACAATAGAATAACTTAACCTAGGCAGAAAAGGAAAGAAAAAATTTTACCATGTAGGGGAAGAAGACGGAAGTGAGTGAAAGTGGGTAAACTTTATTTTCACCAAAATTTGCTCCAAGAGAGAAAAAAAAAAGCATACATACACACTGAATTCGCTATATATATCTATCATACCCTATAGGAAAGTAGGAGGAATAGGACAAGACAAGGCAGGTGGTGATATAAATTACAGCACATTGGGGGAGGGAGTTATGAGAAGAAAAACATTTTTGAGGATGGATAGGGTGAAAGGGGAAAGAGAATAGAACAAAGAGGGGGATAGGATGGAAGAAAAACAGTTTCACAGTATAACTATTATAAAAGTGTTTTGCAAGACTACTCATGAATAGTTTATATTGAATTGCTTGCCTACTCAAAAGGGTGGGAGGGAGGAAGGGATAAAATTTGGAGCTCACTGTTAAAAAAAGGAATGCTAAAATGATTTTTGTATACAACAAAGGAAAATCAAATATTAAATAATAAACAAAGCTCTAAGAAAACATAAAATATTGAAAATAAAAGAGAAAACCTAAGTGATCCAATGAAAAAAACTTGTTAATATCTCTATGTGGGAAGATGATATTGGTAACTCTTGAAATCTTTAACACTATTGGGATAGTTAGAAGAATTATAAACAGAGAATGAGACATAAAGTGATTTGAAGGGATGATAGAAAAATTGAGGAATGAGAAAGAGGGATGCACTAGGAGCAAGAGGAAGAGAGCTTTAGAAAGGGAATTTTTTTCTCTTACAAAAGAGGAACACAAGGAGAACTTTTATATTTGAGGGAAAATGATGGGGGGGGAGAGTAGGAGACAGTGCTTGAAACTCAACTCTGATCTGAATTGCTTGAAAAAGAGAAAGCTATTTATACACACTCAGTTGGTTATAGAAATCTACCCTACACAGTAGGGTTATGGGAGGGGCAGGGGAGAAGTAATATGGGGTGGAGGAGATAAAGGGGAATGCATATTGGGGAAGCAGTAATCAGAAGAAAGACTTTTGAAGAGGGCAGGATAAAAGAGAGAGAGGGAAGAATACATAGGGGGAAATGACATGGAGGTATATGGACAGCTAGGGATCATGAGTGTGAATATTAATGAGATGAACTCTCCCATAAAATGGAAACGTAAAGCAGAATGGATTAAAAACCATAATGCTAACATATATTGTTTACAAAAAACACTTGAAACAGAAGGGTATACATAGGGTAAATGCAAAAGGCTGGGGAAAAATGTATTATGCATCAGGAAAAATAAAGCAACAAGTGTAGTCATCCTTATTTCAGAAAAAGTGGAAGTAGATCTGTTTAAAAGAATAAACAAGGAAACTATATCCTGCTAAAAGGCATTATAAACAAAGTAATACTATTATCAAACATAAATGCACCAAGGGGTAGAGCATCCAAACTCATAAAGGAAAATTTAAGGGAGTTACAGGAAGAAGTAGACAGGAAAACTGTACTACTGGGGGAACTCATGCTCCCCTTCTCAGAATTAAATAAGTCTAACCACAAAATAAACAAGAAAGAAGTTAAGATGGTGAAGAAAATTTTACGAAAGTTAGATATGATAGAACTCTGAAAAAATTGAATGGGGATAGAGAGGAATATTTTTTTTCTCACTCGTACATGGAACTTACACAACAATTGACCACGTACTAGGGCATTAAAACCTCACAATCCAATGAAGACAAGCAGAAATATTAAATGCATCCCTTTCAGATCATGATACAGCAAAAAAATATATGTAATAAAGACCAATAGAAAGATAGACTAAAAATTAATTGGAAAACAAATAATCTAATCCTAAAGAATGAGTGGGTTAGAAACAATCAATAACTCCTTCCAAGACAATAAAAATGAGACAACACACCAAAACTTATGAGATACAATGAAAGTAGTTCTAAGGGGAAGTTTTATATTTCTAATGTATACATGAAAATTAAGAAAGAGAAGATCAATGAATTAATTGCCCATGCGACTACAAAAAAAAACCAAGAAAAAAGACAAATTAAAAATCCCAAAATTTATCACCAAATTACGAATTCTGAAAATCAAAGAAAGGATTAATAAAATTGAACATAAGAAAAATGTTAAACTCATAAGTAAAATAAAGAGTTGATTTTATTAAAAAATAGATAAATCATTGGTTAATTTGATTAAAGGAAAGAAGGAAGTTAACAAGATTATCAGTATAAAAAAATGAAAAGAGTGAATTCATCACTAATGAAGAGGAAATTAAAACAGTAATTAGGAATTCTTTTACTAACTGTATGCCAATATATTTGGGAATCTTAGCTAACTGGATGAATATATGCAAATATATACGCACACAAACACACACACACACACACACACACACACACACACATATATATATATATATATATATATATATATATATATATATATACATACAGACATATATACATGTACATACACACACAAGCACACATATATGTGTGCAGATTAACAGAAGAGGAAATAAAACACGTAAATAATCCCATGTCAGAAAATGAAATTAAACAAGCCATCAACGTACTCCCTAAGAAAAAAAAATGACCAGGGCTAGATGAATTTACAAGAGAATTTTATTCAACATTTAAAGAGCAATTAATTCTAATACCATATAAAATATTTAGGAAAATAAGTGAAGGAGCCCTACTAACATTTTATAATAAAAATGTGATGCTGATACCTAATCTAACAAGAGTTGCAATGCAATATAGAGAAAGAAAATTATAGACCAATTTCCCTAATGAATATAGACGGGAAACTGAAATAAAATCTTAGCAAAAAGATTATAGGAAATTGTCACAAGAACAATAAACTATGGCTAGGTAGGATTTATACCAGGCATGCAGAGTTTGTTCAATATCAGGAAAGCTATCAGCGTAATTGACCATATCAACTGCAAAACTAATGGAAAACATATGATTTTATCCATACATGTAGAAAAAAGCTTTTGACAAAATACAGCACACATTGCTATTAAAACCACTAGAAAACATAGGAATAAATAGCCTCTTCCTTCAAATGATAAGGAATATCTCCCTAAAACCATCAGCAAGCATTATATGTAATGGGGAACAAGCTAGAAGCATTTTCAATAAGATGGGGCATGAAAAAAAAAGGATGTCCATTATCACCATTATTATTCAATGCGGTACTAGAAGCATTAGCTCTAGCAATAAGAGAAGAAAATGAAATTGAAGGAATTGGAATAGTCAAAGAAAAAAGACAGCTATCACTCTTTTGCAGAGGATATACTTAGAGAATCAAGTGAAAAACTACATGAAATAATAAAAAACTTTAGCAGCAGGTACAATGGACCCACATAAATCATTGACCATTCTATACATTACAAAGCCCAATAACAACAGGTAGAAAAATTTCCATCTAATGTTACTGTAGACATAAAATCTGTCTGCCAAAACAAACCCTGTACCTATACGAATAGAATTATAAAACACTTTTCATTCCAATAGAGTCATATCTAAATATTTGGTAAAATAACAGTTACTGAGGGGTAGACTGATATGATATAATAAAAATGAAAATTTCACTCAAATTTATTGACTTATTTAGTGCTATACCAATCAAAGTACTAAAAATTCTTTTTATAGAGCTAGAAAAAATAATAACAAATTCTTCCAGAAGAAAAAAGATTCCAGAATGTCTAGGAGACTGATGAAAAGAAATATGAGGGAAGATAGCCTAGTCATACCAGATCTTTTAAATTGTATTATAAAATAACTATCATCAAGACTACTTGATACTGGCTAATAAATAGTGATGGGTCAGTGGAAAAGGCCAGATACATAAACCACAGTAGTCAGTAACTGTAGTAATCTACTGTTTGAAAAACCTGAAGACTCCAACTTCTGGAATAAGCACTCAGTATTTGTCAAAAACTGTTGCAAAAACTGGAAAATAGTATGGCAGAAAGTAGTTTTAGATCAACATGTTACAAAATATAAAAATAGTCAAAACTGGTACATGATATAGATATAAAGACTCACAACATAAGCAATCTGGGAGAGCAAAGGACAGTTTACCTGTCAGATTTATGGAGAATGAAAGAATTTATGACTAAACAAGACATAGAGAACATTATGAAATAGAAAGGATAATTTTTGATTATAAAAATT
Organism: Potorous gilbertii; assembly: GCA_028658325.1. Taxonomy (NCBI): domain Eukaryota; kingdom Metazoa; phylum Chordata; class Mammalia; order Diprotodontia; family Potoroidae; genus Potorous; species Potorous gilbertii. The sequence goes on from CM053771.1 coordinate 327,991,839, forward strand.
TTAAAAGTTTCTACACAAAGCCAATGCAATCAAAATTAGAAGGGAAGCAGAAAACTGAGAAAAAGATCCTACAGCCAGTGTCACTCATAAAGACCTCATTTCTAAAATATATAGACAACTGAGTCCAATTTACAAGAATGCACATCGTTACAAGTTGTATGATGGTCAAAGTATAGGAACAGGCAGTTTTCAGAGGAAAAAATTAAAACTGTCTACAGTTAAATGAACAAGGTATTCTAAAATACTATTGATTAAAGACGTGATTCAAAACAACCCTGAGTTACTATATCACACCTATCAGATTGACTAACTTGACAAAACAGGAAAATGATGAATACTGAAGATGTGGGAAAACTGGAACACTAATGAATTATTGGTGGAGATGTGAGCTGATGCAATCATTCTGAAGAGCAATTTGGAACCATGTACAGAGGGCTATACCACTGTGTATACCCTTTAACTCAGCAACACTGCTTCTAGATCTGTAAACCTGAAGAGATTATTCAAAAACGGTAAAGGACCCATATGTACAAAGATGTATATATATATATATATATGTGTGTGTATATATATATATGTATGTATGTGTATATTTATACACGTATATGTATGTATATATACATACACATGTGTACACATATATACACAAATATACATGTATATAAAACACACATATATATGTATACATGTATACAAACAAACACATATATAAATACATATATCAACTTTTATTTTGTGGTGGCCAAAAATTGGAAATTGAAGGTATTCCTTCAGTTAGAAAATGGCTGAAAAAGTTGTGGTATATGAATGTAAGGGAATACTCTTTTGCTATAACAAATGATCAGTAGGCCAACTTCAAAAAATCTGGAAAGACATATGTGAACTGATGTTGAGTGAGGAAAGCAGAACCAGGAGAACCTTTTACACATATCAGTCACATTATGCGATAACTAACTTTTATAGACTTATCTCTTCTAAGACATTCAATTATCTAAGACAACAAAATTTACAACAAAATATCTTATGGAAGTTAATGTTGAAAACTAAAAATAAATAAATTAATTAAAAAATTTAAAAAAGAAATAATTGCATCACTAGATGTTACTGTCATGTTAACCAACAAACAAAATACGTCAGCTAGTCATCTGGGAGAGAACTGAGGATGCAGCTTTACAGGGTTCCTACAATGTTGAACAATAGCTTTATAATTTGTTAATTTCCCCCATCGAATTTAGCTTAAAATAAACAGTATAAACTGTTTTGAAGGGAAAATAATTACAAGCTAAGTGCTACCAGAAGGAAAAAAATCAAGATCTGCAGGAAATGAGGTAAAATGAAGTGAAAAGAAGGAAGAGGTCATTGTGCACAGTAACAAAATTGTTGTAATGATGATCAATTGTGAAAGACTTGGCTGCTCCGATCAATATAGTGATCCAAGACAATTACCAGGGTCTCATGATGAAGAAATGCTTTCTATATCCAGAGAGAAAACTAATGACCTCTGAGTGTAAATTGAAATATAATGTTTTCCCAAAAATTTTTTTGTGATATGGTCAATAGGGGAATATTTTTTTAATTAAATAAATTTATTAATTTGACATTTTACATTCATTTTCACAAAATTTTGGGTTCCAAATTTTCTCCCCACTTGTCCCCTCCCCCATCCCCAATACACTGAGCATTCTAATTACCCATATCACCAATCTGCCCTCTCTTCTTTCATCCCTCCCTTCCCTTACCCCATCTTCTCTTTTGTCCTGTAGGGCCAGATAATTGTCTATTCCACTTTAGCTGTATTTCCTATTTCCTAGTAACAGGAACAATATTCAATGGTTGTTCCTTAAACTTTGAGTTCCAACTTCTCCCCATTCCTCCCTCCCCACCCATTCCCTTGGAAAGGCAGACAATTCAATACAGGGCATATCTGTGCAGTTTTGCAAATGCCTTCCATAATAGTCGTGTTGTGTAAGACTAACTATATTTCCCTCCATCCTGTCCTGCTCCTCATTTCTTCTATTCTCTCTTTTGATCCTGTCTCTCCCCTAGTATTGACTTCAAATTGCTCCCTCCTCCCATTTGCCCTCCCTTCCATCATGCTCCCCACCCTGCTTATCCCCATCTCCCCCCTTCCCTATATTGTAAGATAGGTTTTCATGCGAAACTGTGTGTGCATTTTATTCCTTCCTTGGTCAAATGTGATGAGAGTAAATTTCACATTTTTCTCTCACCTCTGGTCTTTTCCCCTCCACTAAAAAGTCTCCTGCCTACCTCTTCTATGAGAGATAATATGCCCCATTCCATTTTTCCCTCTGTCCTCCCAATACATTTCTCTCTCACTGCTTAACTTCGTTTTTTAAAAACATATGATCTATTCCTACTCAATTTGTTCTGTGCTCTCTGTCTCTGTATGTGTGTACATGTGTGTGTGTGTGGGTGTGATCCTACCAACTACCCAGATACTGAAAAGTTTCAAGAGTTACAGATATTGTCTTTCCATGTAGGAATGTAAACAATTCAACTTGAGTAAGTCCCTTATGACTTCTCTTTGCTGTTTACTATTTTATGCATCTCTTAATTCTTGGATTTGAAAGTGAAATTTTCTTTTCAGCTCTGGTCTTTTCATTAAGAATGGTTGAAAGTTCTCAATTTCATTGAAAGATCAGTTTTTCCCCTGAAGTATTACACTCAATTTTGCTGGGTAGGTGATTCTTGGTTTTAGTCCTAGTTCCTTTGACTTCTGGAATATCCTATTCCATGCTCTTCTATCCCTTAAAGTAGAAGATGCTAGATCTTGTGCTATCCTGATTGTATTTCCACAATACTGGAATTGTTTCTTTCTATCTGCCTGCAATATTTTCTCCTTGAACTGGAAATTCTGTAATTTGGCCACAATGTTCCTAGGAGTTTCTCTGTTTGGATCTCTTCCAGGCGGTGATCGGTGGATTCCTTGAATACTTATTTTGCCCTCTGGCTCTAGAATATTAGGGCAATTTTCCTTGATAATTTCATGAAGGACGATGTCTAGGCTCTTTTTTTGATCATGGCTTTCAGGTAGTTCCATAATTTTTAAATTGTCTCTCCTGGATCTATTTTCCAGGTCAGTTGTTTATCCCATGAGATATTTCACATTCTCTTCCATTTTGTCATTCTTTTGGTTTTGTTTTGTGATTTCTTGGTTTCTCAGAAAGTTATTAGCCTCCATCTGTTCCAGTCTAATTTTGAGAGATATATTTTCTTCAGTGAGCTTTTGAACCTCTTTTTCCATTTGACTTATTCTGCTTTTGAAAGCATTCTTCTCCTCATTGGCTTTTTGAACTTCTTTTGCCAATTGAGTTAGCCTATTTTTCAAGGTGTTATTTTCTTCAGCATTTTGGGGGTCTCTTTAATCAAAGTATTGACCTGTTTTTCATGTTTTTCTTGCATCTCTCTCATTTTTTTTCCCAGATTTTCCTCCACCTGTCTAACTTGATTTTCAAAATCCTTTTTGAGCTCTTCCATGGCCTGAGTCCATTGGATATCTATTTCAGATGTTTGGGATACAGAGTCCTTGACTCCTATGTCTTTTCCTGATGGTAAGCACTGTTCTTCCTCATCAGAAAGGAACGGAGGTAACATCTGATCACCAAGAATGTAACTTTCTATGGTCTTATTTTTTTCCCTTTTCCGGGCATTTTCCCAGCCAGTTACTTGACTTCTGAGATTTCTCTCCACCCTCGCCTAGATCTGACCAGCTAGTGCTTGGGGTCTGCGATTCAAATACTGCTTCCCAGCCTCAGGGCTTTCAAGGACAGACGGGGTTGCTCTTGAATGTGAACCTAAGTTGTAGTGCTCAAGTGGAGGCAGGGCCGCCTCCCAGGCTCAGTTCCCTCAGGGGATTTATGCAGAGACCTTCAGTAAAGGATCGGAGGTCCTGCCAGTTCCTGGAGCCTCTTGCTGCCACTGCCTGTGTTGCTGCCTCCTGAAGGGGCCTGAGTTATGGAGATACCCCGCTCCCCTCTCAGCTCGCCCAGAAATCTATCTCCCTAACCTGCAGCACCTGTGGTTGTAGGGACCTTCACAGCCACCAGAGATTCCATCCCTGAAGCCTGCTCCAACCTGTTCCTCCCGGGGCTGCGTGGCCAAGGTAGGCCTCGGTTCCACTCTGGTCCCATGCGCGACGGATCTTTGGTGAGGGTTTTTCAGGTCTTTTTGGAACAGAAACCTCCTCCACTCTGTTGTTCTGTGGCTTACAGCACTCCAGAATTTGTTAGGAGTTCTTCTTTACAGATATTTTATAGGCTGTGGTTTCAGAGCTAGCATAGGTGTGTCTTTCTACTCCACCATCTGGGCTCATCCCCGCCTGTAAATATTTTTTTTGCACCATTTCATATGTGTAAATTAAAAATATTGTTTGCCTTCTTATTGGTGTGGGAAAAGTGCGAGGGATGGGGAAATCTGAAACTCAAAATTCTAAAGGGAAAACAATGTAAAAAAAAACTAAAAGTAAAGTAAGAATGTGAAGACAACATGTAGAGGATGAGGAGCAGCTGTAGCCTATCCTTGAGAGCAATTGACCGTATATTGCTACAGCCCCCTCTAAACTCTATAAATAACAACAACAAAAGCACAAATAGCAATAGAATGATCTGACGCTGGTGATCTCAACTGGTTGAAATTTTATTATTATAATTTATTGGTAGAAATGGTACCCAAATGCTATATTAGTAGAGCTTTCTGTGTGAAATCACTGGTATCTCCCAAAATGTGGAAGGCATTGGTGAAAAAAATATAGGAGATATTTAGAAATTTGGTGAGCTTTTGGGAAGGAGACATCAAGAAGTGATTGCCAGTGAGAAAATTCTCCCAAATTCAGGAATTAAAACTTCCTAGCTTAGTAAACGGTATTGAATTCCAATATTTATCATTTAGCATGATGTATTCATGATAAGATTAATATATTTTAAGAAAATAAAACCTGATAAGGTTTCACCCAAACAGTAGTAGCACATTTGGGGAGGATGTCATGAGAAATTATTCAATTCTCTATGTGGACATGGGCAATAAAATAGAAGAGCCAACATCCTTTTGATAGAAATAGGTAGGCTGAGACATTTGTTTCTAAAGGTCACAAAAGGCAGTTTTTCAAAGCTACAGTTCTGATAAACAAACTTTATTAAAGTTTTATAGGAAGCTTAGGGGGGATTTTATATGTATCCATATACCAAAGCTAAGCTTTTCCTGTCAATTTAAAAAATAACATTCCCCACTGACACTCTACTCTGTACTGGTCCCTGTGATGGAACTGTTTTATAAACCTCTCACCTACTCATAACTGCTTAAATCAATTTATAAATGTGCATCTATGCTGCTGGATCTTTGAAGGTGTGGAAAGGCTCTTAATTTTTTTTACCTATCAGCATTTATACAATGTAGGCACTACAGTATTTGTTTAATGAATGATTTCAAAGAATATATTAAGTGTGTCTATTCCTGTGATCATTTTTAAAATTATCTGCAAGATGGAGAGAAAGGGGCAATGGGCTCAGACTTCAAAAACTGAAGCAATGCAAGAATTACTTTCTTATTTTTGTGTACATTTGTCAAAACATTTTTTCACAAAGGAAATGATAAATAATTTATATGGTTTTATGAATTAATGAATTTTAAAGAAGTTCTGTAAATTTAATAATACATCAATACAAATAATCTTAAAAGGTGACTTTTAATAATAAAATGATTTTGTTTTATTTGATGTTGAATTAATGGCCAATGGGGGGATAGGGACATGGATATAGATATATAACAAAGAATGACTAGTAAACTCCCTTCTCTTCAAATCTTTTTGGTCCAAAGTCAAAACCTACTCTACTTTGAACATTTGTCTTCATTTTTGTTCAAGTGCAATCCTTCTGATTGTGTGTACTATTGTGCTCTCTTCTAGCATTATGATTCTAGAACCTCATTGTATTGTTAATGAACTAACCTTAGTATTGTGTCACAACTTTCTTAACGTACTTTTAAAAACCTGCCTACCCCACAGTGTGCCTACATTAATGTCCACTTTGTTCATTACTTTGTAAACTTTCTCTCATGTACCCAACATGAGAAAGGTAGGATGAAATCAGAATTATGGTCTATGGTCATGAAAAAGTTCTCTAAGTCACTATTGATTAGAGAGATGCAAATCAGAACAGTGCTGAGATACCACATCACACTGATCAGATTGGCTAACATGACAAAACAGGATGATGATAAATGTTGCAGAAGATGTGGGAGAGTTGGAACACTAATTCACTGTTGGTAGAGTTGTGAGCTGATCCAGCCATTCTGGAGAGCAATTTGGAAGTATGCCCAAAGGGCTACAAAAACGTGCATACCCTTTGATCCAGCAATACCACTTCTAGGACTGTATCCCCAAGATATCATAAAAATGGGAAAGGGTCCCACGTGCACAAAAATATTTATAGCAGCACTCTTTGTGGTGGTCAAAAACTAGAAATTAAGGGGGTGCTCATCAACTGGGTAATGACTGAATAAATTGTGGTATATGAATGTATGCCAATTCAGAGGGGGGGGAGGGAAGGGAAAAGAAAGGGAAGGAGGAGAAAAAGTCGAAGTTATATGGAAGTTCTTGTAGAACACTGGAAACAAATAAAAATAAAATAAATTCAAATTTTTTTTGAAAATAAAAAAAAGGAAAGGCAAGATGAAGCATAGGTATGTTGAGTTTTTACATGTCTCTTTCCAGACTCTACCGCCATCATTATTTTTTCCATTTTATTTAAATTTTATACCATTCCCTTATTCTTTTGAAATTAACTCTTTTTGTTTAGGTAATCTTATCCAGTTATCTAATGGCCAAGCAGTCATTCTCCCTCCATTATTAAGGAGATCAGAGCCTGAATAACAGTATCCCTCTAAAGCCAACCTCCACCCTATCTTCTTATAGGGGGATTTAAATTCTCTTGCTAGTGACCATAAAACATTTCTCTTTCCCCTTAACAATAGATATTCCAGTGAAACTACTAAGTTTCTTGTTTCTTTTACTCAACATTACAACTCTCACCTCTATCCACCATGTCTAGAAGGTTCTTCATATTGACCTTGGCCTTTTTGAACCTCCACAACCCTCCAGAGTTCTGCTAAATATCACTTCTTATATCAGACCTTTCCTGATGATATTATGCTTATTAACTTTTTCCACCATATCTCTACATCTTTATTTTCTCTTTGTGTTTCATGTTGATTCCAATGTTTGCTTTAATAAATTAATGAGCACAAAATGTCAGCTGATTGGTAAAGGATTTTATTGGGATATTAATAGTACCAATGGAGGTTATGAGTATGACAGCACAGTTCTAAATTGCTAAATATAAACATACTCTCCACATGGAGGACAGAACCAAAACATTTATTCAGACCCCTCAAATCCAAATCCCAACAATATAAAGCCAAATGCAGCATAGTAATAAAGAATACATTATAGAAGCCAAAAAGTCTGTACACATTATTAGGCCCACAAGTAAAGAAACACCCTCAAGCAAAATGGCCTTCTCTCACCCACAGCCAGCTGTCGGCTTTCTCTCTGTCTTCCACATCTGACTACTCTGACCAAATTCCTTCCAGCTCTGCTCTAGTTCCACTTCTTTCTGTTCCACTCTTCCTGCTCTACCACTTCTCATTCCAGTCATTCAGCAAGCTCCTCCCACCAGAGCTTTATGTGACTCAGGCTTCCATGTCACTCAGAAAGGTCATGTGGGACTATCAATGGAAGGAAAAGATCTGCCCATTGTTCAAAAACGCATTAACAATGAATTAATATGGGGGCAGAGCCAAGATGGCAGAGTGAGAGCAATGACTTACCTAAGATCTCGGACAAACTCCTTCAGGTACCTCTGAAAGGAGAATCTGATCAAATTTTGGAGGTGCAGAATCCAGTGGGAGACAGACAGTGGCGGACTCAGAGCTCAGGTTGGACTGGAAGGTGCATGGGAAGGATCTGTTCCGTGGGGGTGAGCCCACATTGCATAGCACAGCATGGCCAGAACAGTGGAGCAGAAGGGACCCAAGAAACCTGAGTGGCAGGTGGAACCAGAGGAGTGGCATCAAGGGTGGGAGAAAAGCCGAACCGAGTCAGTGAGAGCCACCGAGTGCCAGATATCAGTACAGCAACTCCTGAGACCTTCAGCCCGAAGATCAAACTTCGGTAAGTCACCTACTAGAACTTCTGGGAGCCAGGATGGCAGAGTTATCAGCAAATGCTATCTCCTGCCCGCTTGGTGACTGTAAAAGAACCATAAAATATTTCCCCAGAAATATCCCAGATCAGCAGAAAGAGCAGAAGGAGGTCAATAGTGTCATAACACCTGAGAAGAGGAAAATAACTGAGGGGGATTCCTCCTATGGTGGCAGAGGCAAATGGGAAGGACAGAGGACCCAGGGAAGGAAAAACTTGCACTAGGACCCAGGTAAGCCTCAGCACCAGGAGAGGAGCCCCAAGAGGGGTGAGAACATGCATTAGCATCTAGGCGTGCCTCACCTCTCCTGGGGAATCAGAAAGACAATAAGGCATCTTGGATAACCAGCCCCTGAGCCTGCATTTGTCTCAGTTCAGCTGAGGAGAACTTCTGTGACCAGACCACTCCCCCGCGACACTTAACAAGCTAAACCCAGGGCTGACTGGGGAAACACCAAACAAAATCTTGCTTTAACTTTTTCACATATCAGCTCAGCAAAAGTTCTCTAGCTTTGGACTGAAAGAACCAGAAGCCACAACACTCAATCGACATCATGAATAAGAAAAAGCAGAGGACAGAAAGAACAATAGAATCTTTCTATGGGGATAAGGACCAAAACACAAACACCAAAGACGTCAGAGCTGAGACTGTACTTCGTTCTGAATCTTCAGAAGGGACTATGAACTGCTTGCAAGCACAAGCAGCTCTCCTGGAATAGCTGAAGAAGGAAACAGAAGATAAACTGGCCAATGATCTTAAAATTAAGAAAGAATTCACTGATGAGAACATTTCTTTGAAAAGGAAAATTGAACAAATGGAAAAGGAAGTTCAAAAATTAACTGGAGAAAATAACTTCCTAAAAGGGCAAATGGAAAAGGAATTACAAAAATTAACTGGAGAAAATAGCTTCTTAAAAGGAAA
>CM053771.1:328001475-328032174 GCA_028658325.1 Potorous gilbertii
GCTGAAAAGAAAATTTGACTTTCAAACACAGGAATGAGAAGAAGCATGAGAAAGTAAACAGCAAGGAGAAGTCACAAGGGACTTACCAAAGTTGAACTGTTTACATTCCTATATGGAAAGACAATATTTGTAACTCTTGAAATTTTTCAGTATCTGGGTAGTTGGTGGTATTACACACACACACATACACACACGTGCACATACACATGTACAGGCATGCACACACACACACATTCACACATGCACGCACACACAGAGGCAGAGCACAGAGTGAATTGAATAGGATTGGATCATATCTTAAAAGAAATCAAGGTAAACAGTGAGAGATCTGGAGTGGGAGGAGAGAGGGTGAAATGGAATGGGATAAATTATTTCTCACAGATGAGGCAGGCAGGAGTCTTCTTAATGGAGGGAAAAAGAGAGCTGAGAGAAAAAAAACCATGAAGCTTACTCTCATCACATTTGACTAAAGGAAGGAATAAAACCCACAAACATTTTGGTATGAAAACCTATCTTACAATACAGAAAAGTGGGGGAGAAGGAGATCAGCAGGGTGGGGGGATGATGAAAGGGAGGGCAATGGAAGGAGCGAGCAATTTGAAGTCAACACTCGGGGAGGGACAGGATCAAAAGAGAGAATAGAACAATGGGGGGCAGGCAGGATAGGATGGAGAGAAATATAGTATTCTTACACAACTATTATGGAAGTCATTTGCAAAACTACACAGATATGGCCTACATTGAATTGTCTGCCTTCCCAAAGTTAATGGGTGGGGAGGGAGGAGTGGGGAGAAGTTGGAATTCAAAGTTTTAGAAACAACTGTTGAGTATTGTTCTTACTACTAGGAAATAAAAAATACTGGTAATGGGGAATAGAAAGTTATCTGGCCCTACAGGACGAAAGAGAAGATGGGGTAAGGGAAGGGAGGGATGATAGAAGAGAGGGCTGATTGGTGATATGGGTAATTAGAATGTTCAGTGTGTTGGGGAGGGGGGAGGGGACAAATGGGGAGGAAATTTTGGAACCCAAAATCTTGTGAAAATGAATGTAAAAAGTTAAATAAATTTATTTTAAAAAAAGATATTTTCCTTATTCAAGATTTGTATCCTCCAACTAAACAATAAAAGTGAAGCCTTGGATGGTGGTTGTGATGAATGAATTTTGAATGGATATAGGCAGGCAACATGCATATAATAAATGTATAGTTTGCACCAGACTCTGTGCTATACAAATAAAATTTAAACAAGAACGACAGTCTCTGCCTTCAAAAAGAGCTTAGCCTTGGATGGAGGAAGACAAAATATACATGAGGAACTGAAAAGCTGGGCAAGAGGAGTGACTGTGAGGATCATGGTTTTGAAGTCCAGGAAGTCAGAAGTAGATCCAAGAGAGGAATTTAATTTGACCATACTCAGACTCTCCTTCAAACTTAGACCAATAGGAGGAAGTCATCAGTGGAGAAAAGGACAAGATATGGAGGAGGGATGATTCGGTGTGAAGAGGCCCTAGCTGTTAAGCTCAGTAAGTTCTTGGGTAAGAGATATGGAAATGAAGTCTAGAAAGAAAGAAATTGATTCAGGAACACAATGATGCACATGATACAAAGATACAAATTTACAGAGTATCTGGAGATTTCAATTGTCTGTTTGGGGAATTCACATGTGGATGGAGAAATGCCATCCATAAGTTAAATACCATGGTGTACACATTAACTCTGCTGAAGTAAAATAACTACATTTATTGAGACAATAAGCATACAAACATTTTACAATAAAATATTTAATATGCAGTATATCCTTCTGTAATCATTTAACAATATTTAGCATTAAGCTCACATGAATCTATATGTATTCTTTATTCATGAAACATGCTAAACACAAAGGATATTAAATGTAGCTGTAAAGAGCGCATTTTTTTCCTGTCTAACCTTGATCATAGTCCATAGATTTTCAAAGGTGTTTCTCCATTTTCTGTTTAAACTTAGCATTTTGTGATGTGTGACATGATGAGAGGTCACAGACTAATACTCTAGCTCCATTTGATAATTTCCATAATTCTAAAAAAAATTCTGTTTCTCAGTGTATTAGAGTGTTTATTAAAATTCATTATTCTCTAAATGGAAACAAGGCTTCAATGCCCCCTAGGACAGAAAGATGTTGAACAAATTTTTGGTGCGTACTCAACATTGTGATGAAGATGCCCAGGTGTTACAGGTTTTTCTGGTCATCTTCTGAAAATAATTTTGACAAAGCTTTTAATTACAAAATTAAGTTTCATTAGCAAAAATTATCTTCTGTTCCGTAATCTTCAATGTGACTAATCTTGTTTAACTTGGCATCCTTAACATGCTTTGATGGGGTGTTTGTGCAAAGACCATATCTCTGGCAATAACTCATGAGTAGGCCCCAGTGAATCAAAATATTTCTTTGTTACAGTGACATCTTCAAGAATTTCCTTCATAAAATGTGCCTACCATATGAGCTAGCAGTATCACTTCTAGGGCTGTATCCCCCCCAAAATCATAAAAATGGGAAAAGGTAGCACATGTACAAAAATATTTATAGTAGTTGTTTTGTAGGTGGCCAAGAACTGGAAATTGAGGGAATGTCCATCAATTGGGGAATGAGTAAACAAGTTGTAGAATACGAAAGTAGTGGGCTATTATTGTGCTGTAAGAAATGATGAACAGTCAGAACTCAGAAAAACCTGGACTTATATGAAATGATGCTGAGTGAAATGAGCAGAATCAAGAGAGCATTATACACAGTAAAAGCCATGGTGTAGGGTTACTGTTTCTGATAGAGTAAGGCCTTCACAGCAATGTAAGGACCTAAAACATTCCCAAAGGACCCTTGAGGCAAAATGTGATACAAATCCAGAGAAAAAACTATGGCATCACAATGCGGAATGAATTAGACTATTTTCTCTTGTGTTGTGTTTTATTTGATTTGATTTTTCTCATGGTTTCTCCCACTCATTTCAATTCTTCTATATAACATAACTAATAGAAAAATGTGTTTAATGAGAATGTATGTGTAGAACCCATATAAGATTGCAAGCCATCTCAGGGAGGGAAGCAACAGGGAGGAGGAGAAAATTTAAGACTTATGCAAGTGATCACTGAAAACTGAAAACAAATTAATTACTTAAAAAAAATAATTTCCTTTTTATACACAGTACCATCTGGCACTGACTCCTACAGTATCTTGTGCCATCCCAATTATCTGATACTGACTCCCCTCATAGACCATATACATTCCAGAAGTCAAGATATATGTTCACTCCCAAATTCATCTTCCCTATTAAAACTTTGATTGATTAAAGAAAAGATCACCATGAGACCATGACAGTTGGTTGACAAGGGATTTTTCAGGCCTAAAACGACATCACTCAGAGCCCCAACCCTGAGTTCTTGTAATGTATTGGGGTAAAATGCCTGCCCACTCAGTGCCAAAATCACACGTGTCTTTAAGAACTGATCATTCCCAAATCCTGCCCTGGGACCACCTAGTTATCATATTTCGTGCACAAGGCACTAGGTTTTCTTTTTCCCAAAAATTTATTAATTTATTTGTTCCAAATTTTATCCCCCTCCTTCTCAAAGACAGTATGTGATCTTATATGGGTTCTACATACATGCATTAATATTGAACACATTTTGACATTAGTCATATTTCATAGAAAAATTAAAACAAATGGGAAAAACCACAGTAACAACAAAGCAAAACGAAGGATAAAATACTCTGCTTCATTCTACATTCTAATTCCATAGATCTTTCACTGTATGTGGATGGCATTGTGCATGATGAGCCCTTTGAGAATATTTTAGATCCTTGCATTGCAATGAAGGACCAAGTGTATCCAAAACAATCCTTGCTCACCATGGCTATAATTGGGTACAATGGTTCCCTGGCTGCTCACTTCACTCAGCATCAGTTCATATAAGTCTTTCAAGGATTTTTGAAGTACACCTGTTCATCATTTCTTATAGCACAATAGTATTCCATTACAATCATATAACATAACTTGTTCAGCTGTTCCCTGATTGATAGACATCCCTTCAATTTTTAGTTCTTGGCCACCACAAAAAAAAGCTGCTATAAATATTTTTGCACAAGTGGGTCCTTTTCTCATTTTTCATGACCTCTTTGGGATACAGCCCTGTTAGCAGCTACTGGGTCAAAAGGTATGAACATTTTTATAGCTCTTTGGCCGTAGCTCCAAATTTCTCTCCTGAATGGCTTACAATTCCACATCTCTTCCAACATTTATCATATTCATATTATGTCATGTTAGTCAATATGATATGTGTGATGTGGTACTTCAGAATTGTTTTGATTTGCATCTCTATAATGAAAGTGATTTAGAGCATTTTTTTATATGACTATAGATAGCTTTAAATTCTTCCTCTGAAACCTGTCTTTTCATATTCTTTGACTATTTATAAATTGCAGAATGGCTTGTATTCTTGTAAATTTGAGTCATTTCTCTATATACTTTAGAAATATAACCTTTAACAGTCACTAATTGGGAAGATTTCCCCCCCACTTTTCTGCTTTCCTCTTCATCTTGGTTGTCTTGACATTGTTTTTGCAAAACTTTTCAATTTGATGAAATCAAATTAATCCATTTTTTATTTCATATGTAATCTGTCTCATTTTTTCATTATAAATACCTCCATTCTCCACAGATATCACAAATAAACTGTCCTTTGTCACCCTTAATGTGTTTATATATTGTTTATATATTTATATATTTTATATACACACATATATATATATATATATATATATATATTATATATATATGTCTTAATACCTAGGTCATGTACCCATTTGGACTTTATGGTGTTAGGCTTTTGTCTATGACCAGTTTCTGCCACACTGTTTCCAATTTTCTCAGCAGTCTTATTCAAAGTGTGAGTTCTTATCCCAGAAATTGGGCTGCTTGGGTTTATCAAACAGTGGACTGCTATAATAATTAACTATAGCTTCTTGTGTACCTTACTTATTCTACTGACCTATCCTCTATTTCTTTGCCAGTACCAAGTAGTTTTGATGTTGCTGTTTAAAATACAATTTAAGATCTGATATGGCTAGGCAGTTTTCAGAGCATTTCTTTTCATTAATGCCCCTGATATTCTGGACCTTTTGTTTTTCCAGATGAATTTTGGTATTTTTCTAACTCTATATAATAATTTTTGGTGTGGCACTGAATAAGTAATAAAGGCAGAATTGTCATTTTTATTATATTAGCTTGATCTACCAACAAGCAACTGATGTTTTCCCAGTTATTTAGATATGACATTATTTGTGTGAAAAGGGTTTTGTACCTGTGTTCCTATAGTGTCTAGATTTGTTTTCACAGGTAGACTCCTAAATATTTCATACTGTTACTTTAAATGAGATTTCTCTTAGTATCTTTTGTTCTTGGACTTTGTTAGTATTATATACAATGCAGATGATTGATATGTGTTTATTTTGTACTCTGCAACTGTGCAAAAGTTATTTTTAATTGCAAGTAGTTTTTACTTGATTCTTAAGGATTCTCTGAGTGTATCATCATAACAACTGAAATGAGTGATAAATTACTTTCTGCTTTGCTTTGCCTATTCCAATTCCTTCCATTTAATTTTACGCACACACGTGTGTGTGTGTGTGTGTGTGTGTGATTTATTTTTCATTTTTCAACATTCATTTCCACAAGAATTTGAATTGCAGGATGGAGCCAAGATAGTGGAGTAGAAGGATGAACCTGTTTAAGTTCTCCTCCCACAGCCTATAAAATACCTGTAAAAAATGACTAAACAAATTCTAGAGGAGCGAAAACCACAAAACAACAGAGTGAAAGAGATTTCCAGTCCAAAGCAGCCTGCAAGGCTGAGAGGAAAGTTCTATCACACCAGGTGCTGAGCAGAGCCCAGGTCAGTCTTGACTGGGCAGCATGGTAGGGACAGAACGAGAGCAGGTCTCAGGGGGTGAACTCTCTGGCAACAGCTGCAGTTCCCAGATTCCTCGAACAACAAATACCAAAGACAACTTCTAGGCTCAGTGAGAAAACTCTTTCACCTGGGTGAGAAGAGAATGTTGTCTAGCCCTGATCCCAGGTGACAGCAACACGCATTTTTATAACTCTCAGCCTAAAGTCCATGGGGGAATTGAGCAGTTGATCTTAGTCTTAGCCCTGACTGGCGGCCCTGGAGTAAGGAGAACCACTAACTTGCATCACTGAGGTGGTGAAGGCTCTTGAGAGGGAATTCTACTTGCAAATCCTGGGCAGAAAAATTATGTTTGCTCCCGACCAAAGCACAGGCCAGGAGAGGAGGAAATTCCTCTCTTTTGATTGTGCCACTTTGGAGGAAATGAGACCTTACAGATTCATAGAGTACACCCTCCTCTCGACCAAGGACTCAAAACTAAAGTAACTGGCTGGGAAAATGCCCCCAAAAGGGAAAAAAAATAAGACTGCCGAAAGTTACTTTCTTGGTGAACAGCTATTTTCTTATATTCTTTCAGATGAGAAAGAATAATGCTTATCATCAGAGGAAGACCTAGAAGTCAAGGCTTCTGCATCCCAAACGTCCAAAATAAATATTCAATGGTCTCAGGCCATGGAAGAGCTCAAAAAGGGTTTTGAAAGTCAAGTAACAGAGGTGGAGGAAAAATTGGAAAGAGACATGAAAATGATCCAAGAAAATCGTGAAAAATGAGTCAAGAGCTTGCTAAAGGAGATCTCCCAAAAATACTGAAGAAAATAACACCTTTAAATATAGTCTACCTCAACTGACAAAAGAGGTTCAAAAAGTCAGTGAGGAGATGAATGCTTTAAAAATCAGAGTTAGTCAAATGGAAAAGAAGATTCAAAATTTCACTAAAGAAAATTATTCTTTAAAAATTAAAATGGAGCATATGGAAACTAATGACTTTTGGAGAAATAAAGAAATTACAAAACAAAACCAAAATAATGAGCAAATAGAAGGGAATATAAAATATCTCATTGGAAAAACCACTGACCTGGAAAGCAGATCCAGGAGAGACAATTTTAACTTATGGCACTATCTGAAAGTCACGATCAGAAAAAGAACCTAGACATCATCTTTCATGAAATTATAAAGGAAAGCTGCCCTGATATTCTATAACCAAAGGTCAAAATAAATATTGAACGAATCCACCAATCACCTCTTGAAAGAAATCCAAAAAGAGAAACTCCCAGGCATATTGTAGCCAAATTCCAGGGTTACCAGGTCAAGGATAAAATATTGCAAGTCGCCAAAAAGAAACAATCCGAATATTGTGGAAATTCCATCAGTATAACACAAGATCAAAGAGCTTCTCCATTAAGGGATTGAAGGGTTTGGAACATGATATTCCAGAAGTGAAAGGAACTAGGATTAAAACCAATAATCACATACCCAGCCAAACTGAATATAATAATTCAGGGAGAAAAATGATCATTCAGTGAAATAGAGGGCTTTCAACCATTCTTGATCAGGAAAGAAAATTTGACTTTCAAAGACAAGAATCAAGAGAAACATGTAAAGGTAAGCAGGAAAGAGAAATTATGAAGGAATTTCTGAAATTGAACTGTTGACTTTCCTAAATGGAAAAGTAATATTTATAACTCGTGAGACATTTTGCAGTTTTTAGGTATTTGTAGGGATTATAAACATATAGACAGAGGGTACAGGGTAAGTTGAATAGCAAGGGATGATATCTAAAAAATAAAATTAAGGGATGAGAGAGGAATATACTGTGAGGAGAAAGGAAGACATGAAATGGGGCAAATAATCTCCCATAAAAGATGAAAGATAAAGCTTTTTCAATGGAGCGGAAAAATGAGGAAGTTAGAGGGAAAAAGCCAAACTTACTCTCATCACATTTGGTTTAAAGGGGGAATAACAGGCACACTCAATTTGGGATGACAATTTATCTTACACTACAGGAAAGTAAAAGAGAAAGGGATAAGTGGGGTAAGGAGGGATGATAGAAGGTAGTGTTAATGGGAGAAGGGGGTAATTAGAAGTAAACACTTCAGGGGAGGGACAACATCAAAAGAGAGAATAGAATAAATTGGAGGCAGGATAGGATGGAGGGAAATATAGTTAATCTTTCACAACATGACTACTGTAGAAGCCTTTTGCAAAACGACACATATATTGCGTATATTGAATTGCATGCCTTTTCAGTAGGGATGGATGGTGAAGGAGGATGGGAGAGAAGCTGGAACTCAGTTTTAGGAATAAATGTTGAGAATTGTTTTTGCATGCAACTTGGAAATAAGAAATACAGGTAATGGAGTATAAAAATCTATCTTAACCTACAGGAAAAGAGAGAAGATGGAGTAAGGGAATGGACAGGTGTGATAAAAGGGAGAACAGATTGGGGGAAAAGGTAAACAGAATACATTGTGTCTTGGAGTGGAGGGAGGGGAGAGATGGGGAGAAAATTTGCAACTCAGAATCTTGTGGAAATAAATGTTGAAAACTAAAAATAAATTAATTAAAATTTTTAAAAAATTAATAATAACAAAAATATGAATTGCAATTTTTCTCCCCATGTCCCCACCCCCACCCTGGTACATCACACTGTGAATAACTTCCTCATGTATATACATATATAAATACACACATACACACATGCATATATACACACATACATATGTATATATGTACATATACACATATAATACATATGTTTGTATGTGTGTATTCCCTCTAATTACCCTAATAGTGGAAAAGGCCTCATGAATTAAAGACATCATCGTTCCATGTAGAAAGGTAAACATTTCAACTTTAATGAATTCCCTATGGCTTCTCTTTTCTGTTTCCCTTTTCATTTCTATTGATTCTTGCTTTGGAAAGTCAAAATTTCTATTGAGCTCTGATCTTTTCAACAAAAATCATTGTCTGTCCTCTATTTCACTGAAATTAATTTTTTACCCCCAAAGTATTATACTCAGTTTTGTTGGATAACTGATTGTTAGTTTTAATTCCACCTTCTTTAACCTCTGCAATATCATATTCCATGTCTTTTGAAACCTTAGCATAGAAGCTAGTAAATCCTGTGTTGTCCTGCTTTGTATTTCCACAGTACTTGAATTATTTGTTTCTGGCTACTTGTAGTATTTTCTCCTTGAGCTGGGAGTTCTACAACATGACTGTAATATTCCTAGGAGTTTTCTTTTTGGGGTGTCTATCAAGAGGTGAATTCTTTTCATTTCTATATTACCTTCTTGTTCTAGAATATCTGGACAGTTTTCCTTTATAATTCATTGGAAGATGATGTCTCTTTTTTTTTTATCATGGTTTTCAGGTAGACCAATATGTTTTTAAAATTATCAATCTTGGATCTATATTTCTGGTCAGTGGATTTTTTCAGTGACAAATTCCATATTCTTTTCTACTTTGTCATTCTTTTCATTTTGTTTTATAATTTCTTGACTTCTCATAAATCGGATCCATTCTAATTTTTGAAGAACTATTTTCTTCAGTGAGCTGTTGTACTTCTGTGTCCATTTGGTCAATTCTGCTTTTTGAGGCTTTCCCCTCCTTGTTGTCTTTTTGGACCTCTTTTGCCATTTGGATAAGTGTATTTTAAAGGTGTTAGTATCTTCAGCATTTATTATTTTTTTTTTTTGGTCTCCTTTTAGCAAGCTGTTGTCTAGTTTTTCATGATTTTCTTGCATCATTCTCATTTATCTTCCCAAGTTTTCCTCTGCTTTTCTTAATTGATTTTTAAAATCCTTTTCAAGCTCTTCCATGAACTGAGATCATTTCATAATTGTTTTGGAGGTTTTGGATGAAGAAACTTTGCTGTCTTCCTCCAGTTGTATGCTTTGATTTTCCCCTTCTGAAAGGATGGAAGAAAATACCTTTCTATCCAGAAAGTAACATTCCATAGTTTTGTTTTTTTTCATTTTTTGTCATTTCCTCAGTCAATTACTGGATTTTTTGGTCTTTTTTAGTGAAGAGCATACTACCCTAGGCTTCAGAGATTCTGTGTAGCTATTCTCTGAGATGTCTCTAGGGACCTGTAAGTTTTAAGTTCCTCCAAAGTGGCATAGTCAAAGGAGAATCTTTTTCTCCTCTCCTGAACTGTGCTCTGGTGTATGGGCAACCACAAGCACTCTTTTCTGCCCTGTAACTGCCAGTAGGATTCCCTCTCCTCAGCCAACACTGAGTCTGCCATGCCAGCACTTCTCCTCACCGAAGCACCACTACTCAGAACTGAGACTCAGGTCAGCTGCTGGATTCTCCCATGGTCTGAAGACCTAGAACTCCAGAAGTGTCTGCTGCTGTGGCAGTGACTGAAGGCACTCTGGGGCTGGGGCTAGACCATGGTCCCCTCTCACCCAGGTGAACACATTTTTCACTGACCTTTGAAGCTGTCTTTGGTATTTGTGGGTTGAGACATGTGAAAACTATGGCAGTTGCCCATGATTCAACTTCCTGAAAACTACTCCAGACTTATCTGTACTGGTGCATCCATGCTGGGCTGTGCTCCACTCTGAGCACGGTGTGATAGACCATTCCTGTTGGCCGTCCAAATGTCTTGGGCTGGAAATGTGTTCCCCTCTGTCATTTTGAGGCACCTGCTGCTCTAGAATTTCTTTACTCATTTTTTACATGTACTTTAAGGGCCTGAGGTAGAGAGTTCAAGTAGGTCCAAGCTTATACTCTGCCATTTTTTCTCCATGCCCCCCCACTTTCTTTTTCTTCTCTTTTTGCTAAAGCTAACATTTCTAATACTGTATGGAATAACAGAGATGATAATGGACATCCTTGCTTCACTCCCAAACTAATTACAAATTCATTCAGCTCATGTCCATTACATATAATGATTGTTGACGGTTTTATGTGGATACTACTTATGATTTTGAAGAAGTCTTCATTTATTCCTATGCTTTCCAGTGTTTTCAACAGAAATGGGTGTTGTATTTCATCAAAAAGCTTTTTTTGCCTTTATTGAGATAATTACATAGTTTCTGTTAGTTTTATTGGTTATATGACCAATTATTATGATGGTTTTCATCCTACTGAATCAGTCCTTGTATAAATCCTACTGGATAAAAGTGTATTATTTTTATGATAAGTTGCTCTAATCTTTTTGCTAACATTAAAAGAAATCTGCATCCATATTCATTAGGGAAATTGGTAAATAATTTTATTTCTCTTTTTTGATGCTTCCTGGTTTAAGAATCAGCACCATGTTTGTATCATAAAAAGAATTTGGAGGAATTTTTCTTTGCCAATTTTCTCAAGGAGTCTGTATAGTACTGGCATTAACTCTTTTTTAAATGTTTGATGGAATTCACTTGCAAATTCTTCTGGCAGTGGAGATTTTCCTATGACTTGTTCAATTTCTTTTCATGACCTGGGGGTTATTTAAATAACTCACTTCCTTTGCTGTTAATCTGTGCAATTTTTATTTTTGTAAATATTCATCCACTTCACTAAGATTTTCAAAGGCATGGACATCTAGTTGGACAAAAAATGTCTAGTTACAGTTTTAATTTCCTCTCCATTGGCAATGAGTTCACCCCTTTAATTTTTGATACTGGTAATTTTCTTTTATTTTTTTTAAATCAAGTTGACCATATGTTTATCAATTTTTCTACTTTTTTCATAAAACCATCTCTTAGTTTTATTAGTTTCGATTTTCATAATTTCAATTTTATTCATCTCTCATATGGTTTTCAGTATTTCTAATTTCGTATTTCTTGTGAGAATTTTCAGTTTGATCTTTTTCTAGCTTTTGGTTGCATGCCTAAATCATTGATGTCCTGTGTCTCTCTTTTATTCATTTAAGCATTTGGTTATAGATACTAGTTCCCCTAAGAACCGTGTTTGCTGCATCCCATAAGTTTTCCTAGGTTGTCTCATTATTGTCATTCTCTTGAATGAAGTTACTGATTACTTCTGTGACTTGTTGATTGACCCACTCACTTTTTAGATTTAGAGTATTTAGTTTCCAATTAGTTTTTGATCTATCTTTATATGACCTTTTATTACATGTAATTTTTATTGAATCATTTTCCGAAAAGGATGCATTGACTATTTTTGCCTTCCCCCACCAGATTGGAGAGGTTTTATGCCCTAATATATAGTCAATTTTTGTGTATGTCTCATTTACCCTTGAGAAAAAGTTATATTCCTTTCTATTTCCATTCAATTTAGAGTTCTATCATATCTAACTTTTGCAGAATTCTATTCACCTCTTTAACAACTTCCTTGTTTATTTTGAAGTTAGATTAATCAAGTTCAGATTCCCCTCTAGTATAGTTTTTCTATCTGTTCCTTAACTCCCTCAATTTCTCCTCCAAGAATGTGGGTGCTATGCCACTTTGTGCATATATATATTTAGCAATGATATTATTTCATTGTCTATGGCACATTTCAGTAAAATATAGTTTCCTTCCTTATTTCTTTTGATGATTTTTTTTTGTTTTTTCTGAGATTAAGATTGCTAACCCTGCTTTTTAAAAAATTTCATCGAGTGCATAATATGCTCCAGTACTTTACCTACGTGTATCCCTCTGATTCAAATATATTTCTTGTACACAAGATATTTGAGGATTATGTTTTTTAATCCATTATGCTATCTGTCTCCATTTTTATGGGAGAGTTCCTCCCATTAACAGTTATGATTACTATCTGTGTCTTTCTCTCCAACCCATTCTCCCCCAACTCATTTGTTCTTTTATTTCTCCCTTCTCCTTTCTCTTCCTCAAAAGGATTTTACTTTTCATCACTATCTCTTTCAATTTCCCCTCTCTTCATTCAATCCACCTATTTTTTCTTTTCCTTTTCCCTTACTACTTCTTTCCTCCCTCCTAACCACCACCTCCCTTTTCTTTTCCCTTTCCCTTCTTAATGCCTGTAAAGCAAGTCAGATTAATTTCCTTTACTGAATATGTTATTATCTCCCTGAACCAAATCTAATGAGAGTAAAGCTCTAACAACATTCATCTCCCTTCCTTCCTTCCCTCTACTACACACACACACACACACACACACACACACATATACACACACATATATAATATACTATGCACTCTACTATAAAAGCATATATGTGGTATATCTATATGTATGTATATACATACATATGTATATCGATATGTATACATATATGTAATATACTATACACTCTACTATACATGCATACAAATGAGATGTCTATGTGCTTGCATATACATACATGTATGTATTATGTATGTATATACATATGTATATATACACGTATATGTATATATACCTAAATATATGTATTTATGTGATACATGTATATAGTAATATAATATTGTGTCTCTTTATGTGATGTAATTTACCCTTTTCTACCTCCTCCTTTCCTCATCTCCCTTCACACACCTTAATGATATTCTTTATCAACACATAAGTTATTTTATACCTATACCCTCTATCTATGTTCATCCCTTTTAAATATAATAAATATACAATTCACAAGATTAACAAATATCATTCTCATTTCATTTAGTTAACTGTATTTTTAAAATCATTGATTCATTTATTTTACCTCTCTAATTTGCCTTTTAAAATCCTCCCTCAACTCTTCCAGGAATGCTTTTGGGGCTTGAGATGTAAACAGATTGCTCATATTAACAGTCTTTTTTTCTTTCATTTTTTTCTGTTTACCTTTTTGTGCCATTCCTCAGTCTTGTATATAAATATCAGATTCTCCTTTTGGGGCTTGGGATGTAAACAGTTTGCTCATATTAACAGTCTTTTTTTTCTTTCATTTTTTTCTGTTTACCTTTTTGTGCCATTCCTAAGTCTTGTATATAAATATCAAATGTCTTATGTCATTGAAAGTAAATCACTTTGCCTGAATGATGAGGTTCAATTTTTCTGGATAATTGCTCTTTGGGTGCAGTCCAAACTTTCCCTTATAGAACATCATATTCCAATCCCTCCAATCTTTTAATATAGAAGTTACAAGATCCTTTGCAATTCTGACTGTAGTTCCTCATTATTTAAATTGTTTAATTCTGGCTGCTTGCAGTATTTTCTCTTTGACCTGGTAATTCCATAATTTGCCAACAACATTTCGTGGCATTTTCAATTTGGAATTTCTTTCAGGAGGTGACTGGTGGAGTTTGTGGATGACTATTTTCATCTCTGGATCTAGGTCCTCAAGTCTCCTTAATGATTTCTTAGAAGATATTGTCCAGGCTCTTTTTTAATCATGGTCTTCTGGTAGAAAAATAATTCTTACATTTTCTCTCCTGAATTTATTTTGCAGGTCAATTATTTTCCAATGTGATATTTTTTTTCTATTTTTGCTTTGTGTTTTTTTTTTGTTTTATTATGTTTTGTTTGACTGATTCTTGATATCTCTTGGAGTCATCAATTTCTACTTGCATAATTCTAATTTTTAACAAATTGTTTCCTTCGTTTAGCTGTTGTACCTTCTTTTCCATTTGCCCAATTTTTCCTTTAAAGGAGGTATTTTCTCCAGTTATGTTTTTACCTCCTTATCCATTCAGTCAAATTTACTTTTTACGTAGTTATTCTCTTCAGTGAATTATTTTTTTCATTTAGTTAACTGTATTTTTAAAATCATTGATTCATTTATTTTACCTCTCTAATTTGCCTTTTAAAATCCTCCCTCAACTCTTCCAGGAATGCTTTTGGGGCTTGAGACCAGTTCATATGCACCTTTTAGGTTTCAGATGTGGTTATAGCATCAATTCTGTTGTCTTCTGAATTCATATTTTGATCTTTCCTTACCCCATAATAAGATTCTATGGATTTTTATTTTCTGATTTGCTTCTTTCTCATGCTGACTATCTTTTTTTCTGGCTTTTGAAATGGATCTCTGTGTCTGGGACACAAGGGCCTCTCTCTCACATTTCTTCTTCTGGGAACTAGGAACCTAGTTACTGACTGTGTCTGCAGTGGCCTCTCATTCTTTCACCTAGAAGGTATATAATGCTGCAGCTTACCTGGTGCTGAGCTAGCTGGTGTGTGCCAAGGCCAGATTAACAAAGTCTGAGTTTTTCTGAATTTCCCTGGGGTAACATTAAAGCTGGCTTCATGAGGCGAGGGGTAGTATTGGTCTGGCCCCTAGAGGTCTCCTCCTCCTTCTCTAGAGCTGTGCTAGGCCACAGACAGGCTCAGCAGCTGATGGGCCCACATTTATATTTGTGTCATCCCAATTACCCTGTCTGGGTTAGGACAAACCTGATGTTCTAGTGTAGGCAGTTATGGGCTCCAATGCCCTGGGCCTCAGAATCTCCTGCTGGTTTGCTGAGGTGAGGCTTGCTGGGACACCTCTAGTCCTTCACTTGTCCCCTTCAGCCACAGCAATATTGACCCTTCCCTTCCATTTCATTAGCCTCCTGAGCTAATTCTTCTGTAACTCTTCTGCTGGCTCCGTTATTCCCAGATTTTTCCTGGGGAAGTATTCTCTGGATTTTTCAAGATCAACAAGGGGAGGTGAAAGCAATTACAGTTTACTACACCATCTTGGCTCCTGGAAGTTCAAGTCAGGCTTTTTCCTATTATGCTTTAGCTTCACTCCCATTAGGTGGCAAGTTCCTTACAGAAGTTTGTCTGGTATTAGAAGCATACCATGAATACTACAATATGAAACCACATCAAGTCTTACTCGTTCCAAGTAATCTTCACACCACAGTATTTTGTTTTTTATGGTTCATAATATGATCAATTGAAGTTCTCAGATTTAGGAAGATTTCAGACTCACATGTTGTATTAGCTTAGTTGCCCAATCCTGGGCAAGTTTCTAAGATAATAGTTTTTGAGAAGGTGCCAGCCTATTTTGATAGATGCAGCTCCTCTCCTATAGCAACATTCTTGCTCATGTGGAATTCCCTACTCTAATGTAATCATAAATCTAGTTAAAGAAAAAAAAACATAATTGAAAATAACTGTCCTAGTGGTCTTACAAGTATTAGTTTCTTGGGCAATTACTTCCCAGGAGTAAATGATGGACTTTGATGATCTGATTCTATTTCAAAAAGAAAAATGCAAATGATAGATTATCACTAATAAGTTTTGAATTGACAACCATTTATGAAGATCCCTCAGCAATTCTTTTTTCAAATACTCCCTAAAACATTATTTAAAGTAAATGTTTCATAATAGCATGCATTTTGTATAGGTCCAGGAATATGATATTTAGAATCACAGATAATTTTAGTAATGTGTAAGATCAGTTCAAATCTACCCACTGACTTCCTTGCCTTCCTTTAAGTCTCAACTAAAATCTTACATTTTATAAGGTGACTTTTCCAACCCCTCTCGATTTTAGTGTCTTCTCTTTGCTACATTGTTCCTATTTATCCTGCATATAGATTGATTTGTAAATATTTTTCTGCATTTTTGTCTCCCCCAATCGTAAGGTCCCTCAGGGCTTTATTGTGTTCAGTTCTTTCAGTGGTGTCTGACTCTTCATGACCCTATTTGGGGTTTTCTTGGCAAGATATTAGAATAGTTTGCTATTTCTTTCATGAGATCATTTTAGAGAAGAACTGAGGGAAACAGGATTAAAGGACTTGCCCAGGATAACACATCTACTAAGCATCTGGTCTTCCTGATTTTAGACCTTTGTTCCATCCATTCTGCCACCTACTAACCTTCCTTTGAGGCAGATATTATCTTTTGCTTCTTTTTGCATTTCCAATCCTTAGCACAATGACTGACATGTAGTAGGCACTTAATACAGATTTATTGATTGATTGTGTGCTCAATATGTCTCCTTCCCTCCCCTCCCTACGCCAAAATAAGAAGATAGTGTTATAAGGAAATTCTTTCTTCAGGTCTTTACCTCGATTAAAGTGGTAAAACTCAGGAAGAGAAAGTTTAAAAAGGAGTTTATTAACATAGTAATGGAACACTTATTGGTGGGTGTGTTGTTGAATCAAGCCAGTATTCAAACTGAATATTGGTTTTAAAGACAGGCGTTATGGCAAGCAGCTAGAAAGAAACAATTCTAGTATTGTGGAAATACAGTCAGGATAACACAAGATCTAGAAGCTTCTACATTAAGGGAGCGAAGGGCACAAAATAGGTTATTCCAGAAGTCAAAGGAATTAGCACTAAAACGAAGAATCACCTACCCAGCAAAACTGAGCATAATACTTCAGGGGAAAAATTGGTCTTTCAATGAAATAGAGGACTTTCAAGCATTCTTGATGAAGAGACCAGAGCTGAAAAGAAAACTTGACTTTCAAACACAAGAATGAAGAGAAGCATGAAAAAGTAAACAGCAAAGAGAAGTCATAAGGAACTTACTCAAGTTGAACTGTTTACATTCCTACATGGAACTCTTGAAACTTTTCAGTATCTGAGAAGTTGGTAGGATCACACATACACACACACACACACACACACACACACACACACACACACACACACACGCATGCAAATACAGAGACAGAGAGCACAGAGTGAATTGAGTAGGAAGGGATCATATCTTAAAAAAATGAAGTTAAGCGGTGAGAGAGAAATGCAGTGGGAGGAGAGAGGGAGAAATGGAATGGGGAAAATTATCTCTCACAGAAGAGGATGGCAGGAGACTTTTTAGTGGAGGGGAAAAGAGGGGAGGTGAGATAAAAATATGAAGTTTACTCTCATCACATTTGACCAAGGAAGAAATAAAATGCACACTCATTTTGGTATAAAAACCAATCTTAAAATACAGGAAAGTGGGGGAGATGGGCATAAGCAGAGTGGGGGGGAGATGATGGAAGGGAGGGAAATGGTAGGAGGGAGCAATTTAAAGTCAACACTCGGGGAGGACAAGATCAAAAGAGACAATTGAAGCAATGGGGGTAGGATAGGATGGACAAAAATATAGTTAGTCTTACACAACATGACTATTATGGAAATCATTTGCAAAACTACACAGATATGGCCTATATTGAATTGCCTGCCTTCCCAAAGGGAATGGGTGAGGAGGGAGGGATGGGGAGAAGTTGCAACTCAAAGTTTAAGGAACAACTATTGAGTATTGTTCCTGCTACTAGGAAATAAGAAACACAGGTAGTAGGGAATAGACAGTTATCTGGCCCTACACGACAAAAGAGAAGATGGGGTAAGGGAAGAGAGGGATGAAAGAAGAGAGGGCATATTGGTGTTAGGGGAAATTAGAATGTTTGGTGTAGTGAGGTGGGGGGAGGGGACAAATGGGAAGAAAATTTGGAACCCAAAATTTTGTGAAAATGAATGTAAAAAGTTAAATAAATTTATTTAATAAACAAACAAAAAATAAAGACAGGAGTGAGGGTCTTCCATATAATGTTAATGGTATTTTGTTTGGATCATGCAATCATGAGGAGGTGATATTAGTGAGTTTGACTGCTGCTGCCACATGCTCATTCTGGGAAAATGAGATTAGCCCTGAAGAGATACAATTGCAGACAGATCTTTTCTGCAGGAATGCCCTCTCCTTCATGCTGGCTACCAGGAGCCAGTCAAGCAAGGTTAAAACATGAGGTCACTTCAGAGTAGCTCTGCATAAGTGACTGATTTTTTGCAATGGGAAATTTTAATGTAGCTCTGATTTCTAAGGTAATTATTATATATGTTAAGGTCCCAGAATTCAGTATGCAAGCAATTAGTTTTATTTTTTTAAGATTCCTTTAGCTATTAAATATTACATAAAGCAATTTCCAGAAATACATTTAACTCTACAATGGGAAAAAAATTAAATTACCCTCATTGTGACTCCTTCAGATATTAATATTGCCATATATTCATTTCAACTATACTATGTAGGAAAATATATTTTATCCTGTTAATATGCATCAAAAGTTTATGAACATACATAATGACTATTACAAGTACATTGTCACATAAAAATGAAAGAGTGGTGCAATCTTATGAATTTTTAATGTGTAAATTAGCATTTTAGTGAAGAGAAGAGAGAGTATAGAAATTACCATATTTTAAAGTAAGACTTGTCCAGTGACAATCTACTATTTAATTTAAAATGAAAAGTTAAGCAAAAAACAAAGAATTAATAAAGAATTCCTCATGAAGTCAGAAAGAGTAATGCTATATTACATTTACAATTGAAATGAATTTGAAAAACAGTTATCTTGAAGATATAGCAGACTCCTACAACACCTCCCAAAGAAACATAAAACAGTTTATACTTGTGAAAAGAGGAACAGACATAAAAAAACCATAATATTGAAAATGAATGCTTTAAAATAACGGTATATACAAATGAATAATAGTAGACACATCAAGCTCCTTACCTTCAGCATTCAATATTTTCCATACCCTCATTCTAATCTTTTAAACTTTACCTCACGTTATTCCTCTTAAATATTGTGTGCATCAGCCAAAATCTATTTTATTAAACAAGTCACTGTTGCCCATTTCACTTCTGCAGAAATAACAACTCTGATAACATTTAGACTTTTCTTTCCTTGCTCCAATCAATGGAAGATTCCCAGTTTTTAGTCCTAGTTGAATCAAGATGAGTGAATTTCTTTCACCTCTCTTCCTCAGAGTGCTTCTCTTGTGACTGGAACATCACGTGTATTTTTTCTCATGCTTAAATAAACATACAGGTATATTTATTGATTAGTCTTTTCAACTTGGATCATACCCCTCAGTACCCACCCCACTGCATCATGCCACTCAGTACCCACCCACTGCAACACCAGATAAATGACCCTGAAACTTTCATAAGGTTCCAAAACGTACTGTGTAGCAGACTTTGCAAAGGACTATGTAGATTAGGAGTTGTATTTCTTCCCAGGTTGGGAAGAGAGGATTCAGTACTTAGAGCAGTGTTTTCAACCAGTACCAGTGAGAGTTTGGGGAAGAACACTCAAGGTAAAGAGAAGAAACTAAATCTTAGCCACTAGTAAAAGAGGAGTGGTAGAAACTGGAGGACAAAGCAAGATGGTAGCTCTTCTGGGCACAAAAGTAAAAATCCTATTCTATTAATATGTTTTATATTCTAGACAAAACTGTTATTTAGTTGCTGGAAAATTTAATAATTAAATATCTATTATCTTTATATAAATTAATTAAATCTCTTTGCAACACCAACCTCATAAAAGTTTATAATCTATATAAAACTCTGCTTAATTACTTGATTTGATGTCCTGTGTGCTCTGATTTCTCTCCAACATCCAGGAGGCCTGTGGCCTCTGAGCTCTTGCATCTGCCCAGGATTCTGGAAAAAATGTGCTAAGGAAAGAAGCCCCAGAGAATTTGTCTCAGCCTATCAGAATAAACTTTTAGTAATGATGAATCTTGGCAGTATACTTTCCAGAGATATACACTTTGATAATGAGGTTGATGCAAGCATTGCTAGAGCTACCTCGGCATATGGGAGGCTCCTAAGGAAGGTTTGGGAGAGAGGAGCTATTAGATTGCCTACCAGACTGAAGGTCTACAGAACCACTATGCTGGTTTCATTGTTGTATGCCTGTGAAATCTGGAGAGTATGCTCGTGATATGCTTGGAAACTGAATCCCTTCCATTTAAATTGTCTTAGGACGATTGTGAAGAACACCTGATAGGATAAGACATCGGACACGGGGTCCTTTCTCAAGGCAAATTGCCAAGCATTCAAACTTTACTGCAGAAAGCACATTTCTGATGGGCTAGTTACCTCGTTTGAATGTCAAATGTACACTTGCCTAAAAGACTATTTTAAAAAGAACTCACACATCTCAGTATGATGTACCAACATAAAAGAAGGCACTGAATTCTATAAGCAAAGAAGAATTGCATTAGCCCAAAAGAAACAAGACACGTGTAAATTTAGAGATATCTCCACGCCAAATGTTCATATGGACTATTTGTGCCTGGCATGTGGTAGAGCCTTTAGAACTTGTAACTGGTCTGATTAGTCACAGTCCCACTGTAACTTGACTCTAACATAGTAGTGTTATTTTGGCCCTCTTTGAAGAATGAAGTACAACAACCAATCATTAGTAATGGTGCAAATCCCACTTTCCCACCAGCAGAGTATTTCAATATCAGCTAATTATTAATTACCCAGATGTCTTGCCTGTTTCTTGACACTCCTAAACCTGGCATGAATCAGCGCCAGTCCTCAAGTCCAGGTCCTTTGCTTTATAAAGCAGTGACTAGCCTTTCCCACAATAAGAATCCTATAAAAACCTACTAGAATTTACTTGGGAGAAGAGAAGACAGGATGCCTCAGTTTCTATAGGGCCCTATGAGAGTGTTCAATTCTATCAGATAGCTCAGATGACCTGACCTTGTTTCCTTATTCTCCCCAACTGCCCTCTATTTATGAATGACTGTTTTTAATACAGTTGGTTAGTTTTCCTATCTTAATGCAATCTTCGCTTTTACTTGTACTGGATGATGACATTCTCAATCTTTATAAGCAGAGGTGTGCTGGGGAGCCAATTGTTACATTTCATTTCGAGTATTACACATAGGAAATCTTCACATCTACAAAACTACAATTAGCCCTTGATATATAGTTTTGTTGATTGGCCTTAAGAAAGTGCTAAAATATATTATTTAAACATAAAAGTGTGTCACATGCCTCTCCAATGGCCAGGTCAAAACCAAAACAAACAAAATACACTTGCTAGCATATAGTTGTTTTGTAAATATTGCTATAGTAGGAGTGCCTTCTACAGTTCCAGGAATGAGATCCTCACAAGATTTAAGTTCTAGTAACTGGAAGCGAATAATAGGAATGACAATTCACATTTATATAGCATTTTAAGGTTTGCAAATTGCTTTGCTTCCATTTCCTTTGAACCTCACAATTATTCCCACCCACCCACATGCTCATCCACACAAATATTGCCTTTTCCCTAGAACATCTCCCTTTTACAGAAAGTAGAAGCTTACCCTGACTTTTCTGAAAATTTGGAAACTTATTAGGCAGTTGATCCTCTACCCCCAGCCCTGAGGAGCTGGGAAGGAAATGGAACAATTTCCCTACAAGAATCTGGCAATCTCCTTCAAAGATGCCATTACAAACACTATACATAATAGAAGGAACCAACTCTTTCTACCGTGTAGCAAGGCACCTTTTTTCTTTAGGAGATTGGGCAAACTGGGTCAGTTGAGCAACTGAGCTTTCAGTATTTATCAGAGCAATGAAACTGATCAACATCTAAGGAAAAGATGAAATCCAGAGTTTTCACTGACTCTAAGGAGTAGTTTATGGAAGTTTATTGTCTGGTGAGGCCTCTGAAATAAGGAAAACAATTTAATTGATCTAGGAGCTTTTGCTAAACAGCCTTGCTGAAGATTTACAAATTGGGTATTAGAGATTTGTTCAAAGTAAACAAACCTAAAACAATAAAAACAACAACAAAATAAGAGCAAAAACTTGAGAAAGGGGAAGTAGACTAAAGTCGAAATTTGCTCTAGGACCCAGAAAGTCTTTCTGAGTGTTTGGAAAAGCAGGCATTGGCCCTTGGCTTTTAGAAGGCCTTCTATGTGTCCCCAACCACCATTCCCTTGACTTAGCTTTCCTCATCCTTGTTTCTCGGCTATCCTTCTGGCTCCTAAAACTAAGAATAGAAACCTATGCTTTCTTAGGAAGTACTTGGAACATTCTTCATAATAGAACAATGCCTTAGGAATAACTCTGGATCCTCAGAAATCAGGAGAGAGTAACTTCATGGGGGATTGTTATTCATAGCTAGTGCTTTGGGATAGGGAATGAGAGGGGAGAGACAGGATTTTTTCTGTAGATGTTTGGGGAGAGCAGTTTATTGATTGCTATGCCAAAGTTTTCAGGAAATCGCCATAAGATGCCCCATTAGGTATGATATCATCTTGGAGCCTGTCAGGAGATGACATCTTGAATGCCAAAGACTGAAATATAGATCATCCCCAGCACTACAGATTACCCCAGTAGGGTCTGTCTTATCTCCCACTAAGATTGTAACTTGTATTGCTCTACTATCTCTGACTACGTACTGGAGGAGAAATGGGTGATGTGTGTGTTTGTCTGCAATGTAGAGCACCTCATGCCGATTGTGGATCAATGCAAGGAAAGTTAATAGTCTGCTAACCTCTCCAAGGAATAGGATACAACCAATTACAGCAAAAATCAGGGATATTTGACAGGGAAAAGAGTAGTGGATTTATTCTCCTGTCTCCACTTAGTCAAAAGGTGGACTAGCTAAAGCAGTTATTCTGGAATGGGTTCACAAACCTGCTATATGTCAAGTTCTCTGTGGCAGTAGGCACTTAGTTTTGCATCAGCTGCAGGTTTCATTAGACAAGATCTGGCAAATAAAATTTCAAAATTTCATATAGCATCTTGGGGATACAAGGTAGATTGTAAGTAATACATTAGACTCTTAGATCCAGAAAGGAAGAAACCCCTAGAAAAACTGAAACACCCTATCAGAGTAAGAGCAGCAGCAATTGTACCTTTTCTTAGCATTAGAAATTGTTATATCAACTGCCTTCAATTTCCTGGGAATTCTCACTTTCCCTACTATGATGAATTAGCACTAGTTGCTAGGCTCAGACTTCTCATTTTATTCGCCCAATTCTGGATGCTGATAGATCCAGATCATAACCTTATAAAAAGTTACCAGATTTTACTGCTTGAACTGGCTACCTTATTCCCTCTGTGTCTCTGATGGGATACCCATTTCAACCAGAGATCCCAGTGAATCAGAACTATTTCTGTCATTCTTCCTGACTATGCTCCATTTGGTGAATATCTCCACTCTAAAAAGTTTGTTTACTTTATTATTTTATTGTTAGTTTCATGTTTCTTTGTCTTGGGTCTTGGAATTCTGAACCATCCTAAGTATATGTTAACAGTGTCCAGCATGAGACTGTCTGTGTCCCTGAAGTTCCTCTAGGAATATATACACCTCAGATTTCTAGCTCCGACCTCCTTTGGGTGGTCCTAGGGATTTTTCTTAGGGAGCTCCTTGACAGCAAATTTATTTTTCTAAGATAGAGTTAATTGAGTATTCTACTTCCTCCTCTGTTAATCTGGGTAATATTTAAAAGAAAATCTTCACCTCTTTTAGATTGCTAGACTTGTGGGCATATAATAGGACAAAACAGTTCCTAATAATTTCTTTAAATTTCTTTTCTGGTTGTGAATTTACACTTTTCATTTTTTTATACTGGTAATTAAATTTTCTTTTTGTTTAACCAAATGAACCAATGACATCTATTTTATTGACATTTTTGTATACCGGTTTTATTAGTTTATTTTTTCTTTCAATTTTCTTAATCTCTCCATTGATTTTATCCAGGATTTCAAATTTGGAGCTAACTGGGGATTATTAATTTGTTCTTTTCCTAATATTTTTTGGTTGTACAACCAATTCATTGACCTGCTTCTTTTTTTTATTGTATTGAGGTTTGCATTTAGAGACATTTTCCCCAAGTACTACTTTTGCTGCATCCCATAAATTTTTGTATATTGTCTCATTTTTTAAATGAAATTATTGATCGTTTATATAATTGGTTCTTTGACCCATGTTTTTATTTTTGGATTTGGCTATTTAGCTTCTGATTAATTTTTAAACTTTAGTTTCATGCCCCTTTGCTGAATATAATTTAATATTTTGGCTTTTCGGTATTGAATTTTGAGGTTTCCATGCCCTAATACCCACTCAATATCTGTGTGAATGCCATATGCCACGGAGAAAAAATATATATATATTATTTTATATTCCTATTCAATTTTCTCCTCTATCATATGTAATTTTCTAAAATTCTATTCACCTCTTTAACTTCTTTCTTATTTATTTTGTAGTTAAATTCATCTAATTCTGAGGAGGAGATTTGAGTTTTACCACTAGTATTTTATTTACAATTTATTTCCTCCTTTAACTCATTTAGTTTTTCCTTTAACAATTTAGATGTTCTACTTTTTGGTGTGTATATATTATTTTAGGATGGATATTGCTGTGATAATTTTCAGTAAAATACAATTTCCATGCTTATCTATTTTAATTAATTCTATTTTTGCTTTTTCTCACATCATGGTTGCCATCCCTACTTTAGTTTTTCAGCTGAAGCACAATAGATTTTATTCCAGTCCTTTATTTTTGCTCTATATCTGTCTCTGTTTCCAGTGTGTTTCTTGTAAACAACATATTATTGAATTCTTGTTTTTAATGCATTCTGTTATCTACTACTACTACTACTACTATTCCATTTCTCTCAAATTCATAATTATGATTAAAAACTATATATAGCCCTTTCATCCTACTGTTAATTCTTGCTCTGTTCTTTTACCCTGTCCCTCCTGTAAAGTTTTGTTATTGTTATTTTGTTTTGCCTCTGGCCACTATGCACCCCAATTCAATCACTCTTCTATCAGGGCCCTTCCTCCTTTTAATTCCTTCCTTTACTACTTCCCTTTATGGAATGATAGATTTCTATGCCCGGCTGAATGTCTGTTATTCTTCCCAATATGAACCAATTCTGATGAGAGTAAGGTTCAATTCTTTTCCACAATCACCCTCCCCATCTTTCCTTTCACAATAAAGGCTCTTCCTTTTGCGTGTCTTTCATGTCCTCATCCTTAGAACTTGTCCAGCCCATGTCTCTTTTTCACCACTTAAGTTTTTTTTTTTTTAATTTATCCCATCATAGTCAAGTCCAATCCATGCTCTTTATATATAATACCTCTAACTGCCCTAATAAAGTTCATAGGAGATATTAGAAGTTGTAATATGAAGTGATGACATTATTAGAAACTCTAATTATCTTCCCACAAAACAATGCAAACAATTTGATCTTACTGAATGCTTTTTAGTTTATCTTTCATGTTTACCTTTTTATGATTCTCTGTAGTCCTGAATTTCACAGTCAAATTTTCTATTTTACTCTGGTATTTTCATCAAGAATGCTTTAAAGGTCTCTATTTCATTAAATATTCATTTTTCTCCAGAAGGATTACATTCAATTTTGCTGAGTAGGTGGTTCTTTGTTGTAGTCTTAGGTAGTTTGTCCTTCAGAATATCACATGGCAAGTCCTTAGATACTTTAATGTTGAAGTTAATGAATCTTATATTATCCTCAGTGTGTTACATTACATTTAAATTGTTTCTTTCTGGCTGGTTTCAATATTTTCTCCTGGATTTTAGAGTTCTGCAATTTAGTTATGATAATCCTGAGAGTTTCTCTTTGGGGATCTCATTCAAGAGGTGATTGGTAAATACTTTCAATGTCTATTTTACCCGTTAAAGATTATCAGGGCAAATTTGCTTGATAATTTCTTGAAATATAGTGTCTGGGATTATTTCTTATCATAGCTTTCAGGTAGTATGTTTATTCTTAAATTTTCTTTTCTACATCTCTTTTCCAATTCAGTTGTTTCTTCAAAGATGCTTCACTTTTTTTCCCTATATTTCATTCTATTAATGTTCATTTCTTGTTTTGTTCTTCTTTTTTTATCATTTCTGGAGTCATTAGTTCTGCTTGCCAAATTCTAATTTCTTTTCTTCAGTGAATTTTTGTGTTTTCTTTTCCATTTGGCTAATTTTGTTAAAGTGCTGTTTTCTTTAGTACTATTTCTGTGCCTGACTTATTAAGCTGTTGAGTCTTTTTTTTCAGAATTTTCTTTCATGACTCATTTATATTCTCATTATTCCTCTATCTTATTTGTTTTTTTAAAATAGTTTTTGAGTTCATTTGATATTTTTTTAAATTTTCCCTTCTTTACCTGTCATCGGTCCTACCACTGCACAACTCAAGGCATTATTTTAAAATTATTTGGAGATTAATTCAGGTGAATTCCCGATTTTACTCTTCCTAAAGATCTCTTACTTTCCAATATCAGTCATTATTCTTCTTTATTTCTCTGCAGCCTTTGACAATGTCAATCAACTTCCCCTTCCAAAATTTCTAGTCTTTTTATGCTTACTCTCCTCCATGTTATAGTCCAGTGTCATTGTTATCCTTGCTGTTTCTTAAACATGACACTCCATCTTTTGATCTTCACTGTTTTCACTGACTGCCATCTGGATATGAATTGCTTTCTCTCTTCATTTTTACCTCTAACTTTCCCAACTTTCTTCAAGATTCATCTAATATCTCTTATTCCATGCCAGTGAAGTGGTACAGTGAAAACACACTAGCCCTGGAGTCAAAGAGACATGAGTTCAAATCCTACCTTGGACACATAGCTATGTAATACAGGGCAAGTCACTTAACTCCATCACTTCCTAAATAAAATCTCTTCTTTTTTACAAATCTTTTCACTTAATGGGGATAGAAAGGAATATAGGTTTTTTTTTTTCTCTTGGCAGAAAACCTCTCTATTCAGTGCAGAAAAGGCAGAAATATTAAATCCATCCTTTTCAGATCATGAAGCAATAAAATTTACGTGTAAAAAAAGGCCATGGAAAGACCGACTAAAATTAATTGGAAACTAAATAATCTAATTCTAGAGAATGAGTGGATAAAGCAACAAATAATAGAAGGAATGAATAATTTCATCTAAGATTATGTCAATAGTGAGTCAACATACCAAAACATAAGGGATGCTGCAAAAGCAGTTCTTAGAACAAGTGTTTTATCTCTGAATACTTAGAAGAAGAAAAAGGAGAGATCAATGAAATGTGCATGAAACTGAAAAAAACTAGAAAAAAACAAATTAAAAGTGGAAATTGCATACCAAATTAGAAATACTGAAAAGCAAAGAAGAGGTTAATAAAATTGAAATAAAAAAAACTTGAACTAATAAATAAAACTAAGAGCTGGTTTTATGAAAATATTGATAAACCTTTGGCTAATTTGATTTTAAAAAAGAAAGAGAAAACCAAATTATCAATATCAAAAATGAAAAGGGGAAATTTACAATCAATGAAAAGGAAATTAATACAAAATTAGGAATTATTTTGCTGAACTGTATGCCCATAAATCTGACAACCTTAGTGAAATGGATGAATATTTTCAAAAATATAAATTACCCAGATTAAAAGAAGAGGAAGTAAAATATTTAAATAACCCCCATCTCAGAAAAAGAAATAGAAGAAGCCAACAACGAACTACTGAAAAAAATTCTCCAGTGCTAGATCGATTTACGAGAGAATTGAATCAGACATTTAAATAACAATTAGTTCCAATAGTATGTGGATTATTTTGGAAAACTGGGGAAGGAGTCCTTCTAATTTCTTTTTATGATACAAATTTGGTACTGATACCTAAACCAGTCAGGGCCAAAAGAAAGAAATTCACAGACAAATTTCCCTAATGAATACAGATGCAACAATCTTGAATAAACTATTAGCAAAAAAGATTACAGCAATTTATTACGAGAATATATTTTGATCAGGTAGGATTTATACCACGAATACAGGGCTGGTCCAATAAGAGGAATATTAGCAGCATAACAGATCGCATCAATAACAAAATTAACAGAAACCATGTGGTTATGTCCATAGATGAAGAAAATGCTTTTGTTGAAATACAACTATTTCTATTAAAAACACTAGGGAGCAAGGGAATAAATGGTTTCTTCCTTAAAAGGACAAGGAGCATCTATCTAAAACCACAAGCAAACTTTATGGGTAATGAACACAACCTAAACACATTTCTAATGAGATCAGGGGTGAAAGAAAGATGTCAATGATCACCACTGTTATTCAGTATGTGACTAGAAGTGATTGCTTTAGCAATAAGGGAAGAAAAAGAAATGGAAAGAATTAGAATATTCAAAGAAGAAAGGAAACCATCACTCTCTCCAGATGATATGATGGTATACTTAGAGGATCCTAAAGGATCAAGTAAAAAAACTGCTTTAAAATATCAACAACTTTAGCACAAATCCTTCAAATTTCTATATATTACTAACAAAGCCCAACAGCAAAATACAGAAAGAGAAATTCCAATGCAAGTTACTCTAGAAATTATAAAATATTTAGGAATCATTCTGCCAAAACAAACAAAAAACAAAAAACAGAAACTGTATAAACACAATTACAAAACACTTTTAACAGAAATGAAGTCAGACATAATCATTGAAAAAACATCAGTTACTCATGAGTAGGCTTGGGTAGCATAATAAAAAGTGACAACTCTACATAAATTAATTTATTTATGCAGTACCATGTCAATCAAACTACCAAAAATTATTTTATACAGCTAAAAATATCATATCAAAATTCATCTGGAAGAATAAAATGTCCAGAGTATCAGGGGAATTAATCAAAAGAAATACTAGGGCAAGTGACCTAACCATACCAAATCTTAAATTGTATTATGTTGCAGCAATAATCAATACTACTTGGTAGTAGTATAGTAGTATTGGTAGTAGTATATAGAGGGGTAGATCAGTGTAATAGGTTAGGTACACAAGACTCAGTAGTCAGTGATTACGGTAATCTAGTGTTTGATAAACCCAAAATCTCCAGCTTTTGGGAAAAGAACTCACTATTTGAGAAAAACTGCTGGGAAAATGGGAAAATTGTGTGGCAAAAACTATTCCTAGACCAACATCTGGCATCATAGAACAGAATAATGTCCAAATGGGTACACAATCTAGGTATAAAGGCTAATACTAAAAAAAGATTAAGGGAGCAAGGAATAGTTTTTCCACCAGATTTATGGAGAATGGAGGCATTTATGACCAAATAAGAGATAGAGAACATAATGCAATCAAAACTGAATAATTTTAATTACATTAAACTGAAAAAGTTTTTGCACAAAAAAATGCAAGCAAGATTAAGAGGGAAGCAGAAAGCTGGGAAAAAATTTCTCCAACTAGTGTCTAAAATAAAGACCTCATTGTTAAAATATGTAGAGAAAAATATTTACAAGAATACAAGTCATTCCTCAGTTGATAAGTGGTCAAAGGATATGAACAGGTATTTTTAGAGGAAAAAGTTAAAAAAATCTATAGTTATGAAAATATGCTACAAATCACTATTGAATTTAGAGATGCAAATCAAAACAACTCTGTGGTACCTCATCACATCTGTAAGATTGACTAACATGAGAAAACATGAAAATGACAAATGTTGGAGAAGATATAGTAGAATTGCAACACTAATTCAGTGTTGGAGGAACTGTGAGTTGATCCAACCATTCTGGAGAGCAACTTGGAACTATGCCCAAAAGACTAAAAAAAGTGCATGCCTCCGGGGGCGGAGCCAAGATGGCGGAGTAGAAAGAATCACCTATGCTAGGTCCGAACCCACAGCCCACAGATTTCCTGTAAAAAGAACTCCTGACAAATTCTGGAGCAGTGGAAGCCGCGCAGCAACACAGTGAAGGAGATTTCTGCTGCAGAGAGCCCTGAAGAACCGACCGCAGGGGTGCCCCGGACGGGAGCGAAGTCCTGTCCTGCCGAGCGCTTCCCTCCCCCGCC
This sequence comes from Potorous gilbertii, assembly GCA_028658325.1. Taxonomy (NCBI): domain Eukaryota; kingdom Metazoa; phylum Chordata; class Mammalia; order Diprotodontia; family Potoroidae; genus Potorous; species Potorous gilbertii. The sequence continues at coordinate 328,031,782 of CM053771.1, forward strand.
CCGGTCACACGGCATTGAGAGGAGTGAGCAGAGCCCAGCAGGCGTCAGGGACCTGAATCTCCGGCAATCACAAAGGTCCCTCCACCCACAGACGCACAGGTCAGTGAGAGAGACGGGCTGAGAGGGCAGCGGGGGATCTCCGGGACTCGGACCCCCTGGGAAGCGGCTGCCGCGGCAGAGGCTGAGGCAGCTCGGCCAGAGACTCCCAGAGAGTGCTGGAGCTCCACCCCAGCTCCACTACAAAGGATCTCTGTATAAACCCCCTGAGGGAACTGAGCCTGAGAGGCGGCCCTGCCCCCACCTGAGAACCAGCAGATAAGCCCCCATTGAAGAGCAGTCAAGCCTCCCGCCAAAAGCCTTGAGGCTGGGGAGCAGCATTTGAAACTCAGACCC
>CM053771.1:328032674-328060853 GCA_028658325.1 Potorous gilbertii
GGGAGTTTTCCTTGACAATTTCATGAAGGATGATGTCTAGGCTCTTTTTTTGATCATGGCTTTCAGGTAGTCCCATAATTTTTAAATTGTCTCTCCTGGATCTATTTTCCAGGTCAGTTGTTATTCCAATGAGATATTTCACATAATCTTCCATTTTGTCATTCTTTTGGTTTTGTTTTGTGATTTCTTGCTTTCTTACAAAGTCATTAGCCTTCATCTGTTCCATTCTAATTTTGAGAGAACTATTTTCTTCAGTGAGCTTTTGGACCCCTTTTTCCATCTGGCTAATTCTGATTTTGAAAGCATTCTTCTGCTCATTGGCTTTTTGAACCTCTTTTGCCAATTGAGTTAGCCTGTTTTTCAAGGTGTTATTTTCTTCAGCATTTTTTTCGGTCTCCTTTAGCAAGGTGTTGGCCTGATTTTCATGCTTTTCTTGCATCTCTCTCATTTCTCTTTCCAGTTTTTCCTCCACCTGTCTAACTTGATTTTCAAAATACTTTTTGAGCTCTTCCATGGCCTGAGCCCATTGGATATCTATTTCAGATGTTTGGGATACAGAGGCGTTGACTCCTCTGTCTTTCCCTGATGATAAGCATTGTTCTTCCTCATCAAAGAGGAAGGTCTGAAACATCTGGTCACCAAGAAAGTATTCTTCTATTGTCTTATTTTTTTTTCCATTTTCTGGGCATTTTCCCAGCCAGTTACTTGACTTCTGAGATTGCTTTCCACCCCTGCCTCACCTCCTGGTATGCCCAGCTAGTGCTTGGGGTCTGAGATTCAAATGCTGCTCCCCAACCTCAGGGCTTTCCTCTGCGGGTCCAGCTACTATTAAGGGTACGATTAAATTCAGGTTCTTGGGGTGAGGGGGGAGTAGTTCTGCTGGGGGCTCAGTTCCCTCAGTGGGTTTATACAGAGACTTTCAACAATGGATCTGAGTTCCTGCCTACTTTGGGAGCTCCTATCCACTGCTGCCTCAGCTGCTGTCTCCCGAGGGGGACTGAGTTATGGAGACACCCCACTCCCTTCTCAGCCAGCCAGGATGGCTCTCTCACTGACCTTTAGCACCTGTGGGTGAGGGTACCTGAGTGGCTGCTGGAGATTCCTCTCCTAAAGCCTGCTCAGATCTGCTCCTCTTGGTACCACATGGCCAAGGCAGGACTGTGCTCTTCTCTGGGTCCAGTGTACAATGGACCTTTGGTGTCAGTTTTTCAGGTCTCTCTTGAACAGAAATCTCCTCCACTCCATTGCTATGTGGCTTCTGCTGCTCCACAATTTGTTGAGAGTTCTTCTTTACAGGTATTTTATGGGCTGTTGGTTGGGGGCTAACGTATGTGAATCTTTCTCCTCCACCATCTTGATTCCTCCTCATATACTTTATTTTTTTACACAACATTTAGACACTCCTTTTTATTCTTTTAAAATGTTTACTTAATCATTTGCCAATGTAATCTCTGACTAAGGAAGCATATGGTATTATGCTTTAGGGTTATCAATAAAGCTATCTTCTACACATTTTAAATGCTTTCCCCTTCTTTTTCCTTCTCCTGAGTATATCATGCACATGAGTAGAGTTTAGAATATAAAATCCTATAGAGAAATTTAATTTCTCTATGTATATGGTATTTCATTGCACTGATGTGGTGACCTTTCCTGGAAAACAAGATTAGAAGAAGTGACCAAATCATTTTTCCAAATGTGCCTCTTTTGGCACATTATTTTTCCCTTTCCTGCTTACAGAACTGTGATCAGTTCTTTTGTCACTTTTGCCTTAAAATGACTGAAGTGATTTGGGATACATGATTTCTCTATAGAAGGTAGTTCAGACCATTTTTTTCCAATTTTTGGCTGTGACAGCACACTCTGAAAGGCACCTGCCTGGCAAAATGTGGCCAAGATATCCTGGCTTCCAGGTGCAGAATTTTACATGGGCAGAGTCATTGCACTTTGTAGTTTTAGCCATCGGGTATAACAAAGAATGGTATATATGGGGTACAAATCCTATATGGGAAAAGGCCTTGCTTTTGGTATTTCAAACACTAACATAGTGAGCAGTAGAACTAAATATTTCATTCTTATATTCTCCCAAAAGTTCAATTGCTGTTATTCTTGTCGTTTTTCCATTTTAAAGATGTTCTGAATAGATAAAATTTATTTACAACACTGATGGAAGAATCTGAAGTGATATCCATGTGTTATGAAATTTGGAATGGTGCATATTACTATAACAATAATTGGTTATAAAATTTCTATGATTTCATCAGTATAGTATCTGTGCAATGTGAAAACTTCTTGTACCTATGCAAATCACAACTGATCTATGAATAAGTAGGTAAGCCCTAGATAGTTTTTGGATGTTGCTTAGTTAGTATCCAAATGTCTGTGACTGTCTGTCTCTCTCAAAAATTACTTTATATAATGGACCAGATATCTTTGGCTTCATTCATTTTCAGGGATTCATAGGAGTCCCTTGGGTTCTTGCTATCTAAACTATTCAGCACTGATGGAGTCATGCTAATCAGTGATAAGGATTTGATCCTGGGGAGATGGGCTGAACACTTCCATAGTGTTCTTAATGGACCATCATCCACCAATACTAAAGTCGTTGACTATGTGCCTCAAATTTAAGTCAGTCCTTCTTTAACTGAACTTCCAACTGAAGGAAAGGTATTGAATGTCATTTGTCTTCTTCGCTGGCAAAATGTCTGGTGTTGATTCCATTCCAGCAGATATCTACAAAGCAAGGAGTCTACCAATCATACAAAATTTGACTAAAATCTTCCAAGTTATATGGAGAAAGGAGGTTATCTCCCAGGACATCAAATCTGCCTCCACTGTCCATTTCTATAAAGAAAAGAGAAAAAAGCTGTTTTGTGACAATTACAAGGAGATCGTTCTCTTAGTCATGCCTGACAAGGTTCTTGCCAGTATCCTCCTTAATTGGTTGATCCCTCATCTAGAGTTAATCCCTCATCTCCTGGAGAAAGCCCAGGATCAGAAGAGAGGACTGTGTCAAATTGACCAAGAACTTTGATAGTGTTCCTTGGGAAGATTTGTGGAAAATTATTGCAAAGTTTCATTGCCCAGAGAAGTTTATCAGGATTGTATTGGTTTCTGGATAAAGGACAATGCTCTAACATTTTTCTCAATCGCCAGTGGAGTCAATCAGAGATGTATACTTGCTCACATGCTTTAAAAATGATGTTGTTTTATGAGGTTGTTGGATACTTTCAATTTGAATGAAAATTATTTAGCTTGTAAAGGTCACAAGCCAAATCTGTAGAGGAGGGAGAATTTTTGTGTAGCTTTTTTATTTGCAGATACACTTAATGGAGCCTCTGAGACTGAGAAGCAAAAGGTATGGATCAATTATCTTACATTTGTGCTAATTTTGGCCTGATAATCAACATTAAAAAAACAGGATCTCCACCAACCAGAATTGTACCATCCACACATGGAAACACTGGTCATAGAAAATGGAGAAATTTTGAATTCTGTATATAAGTTCATTTATTTGGGCAGTATACTTTCCAGAGATATCCATAAAGATGATAAAGTTGATGCATATATTACCAGAGCCAACTCAGCATTTTGGAAACTTTTGAATAAAATGTGGGATATATGCAACATTAGGATACATATCAAACTGAAAGTCTACCAACTATTCCCATCAACCTGAAGGTCTACTCTGAAACGTGGACAATCTTCCAGTGTCCTAACAATGAATAGCTTTCATCTGAATTATCTTAGGAAGATTCTGAAGATCACCTGGCAAGATAAGGCACTGGATATTGAGGTCATCTAAGCATTCAAATTCTATTTCAGAGAGTATGACTCTGATGAGTTGGCTATGTACCAAAACATCAAACATATGTTTACCCAAAGACTATTGTTATAGAGAACTAGCACAAGGCAAGTGCTTACAAAGAGGTCAGAACAAATAGCATGAGGAATATCTCAAAGTCTCTCTGAAGAAATTTAGGATTGATTGTGAGACATGTGAGGTGCTGGCACAGGACCACCCAGCATGGTGTGCTCATATCAACAAAGGTACTAAGCTCTCTGAACAAAACAGAATCATACTAGTGAAAAGGAAATGTGAGATGTGCAAATATAGAGACATCTTTGTCCTAAAGGTCCTAAATGGACTTTTTGTACCTGACTTGTGATAGAGTCTTCTGAGTGTGTATTAAATTTACCAGTCACACTCAAATATATACTTTGACCCAAACATTATTACTGTTTAAGTGCAAAGAAGAAACAGCAATTTATATGATATAAAATGTTATATATAAAACATAAAACATTAGATTAGATTATATTGGTAGATATATAGTACATATTCAAGTATATAAATGTATACATGTACCTATGCCATAATGACAACAATAGAATTTGAAGCAAGGATTTCCAGAGGCTTGCATTCTATACCTACAAGAAATGGGTCTATATTAATCTAACAGGTCTTTAGACAGAGCTCAATGATCCTTTCTATTTTATTCAGTATTTGAATGTTGCTTCAATAAATGTTCTTCATATTTGAAGGACCTCAAGGTCAGCTAAAGGTAAATATTGGAGCAATTCCATAAGTCAAAGGAACTGGAGTCAAAGCCTTGACTGTAGCATCCAATCTTGCTTATTTTTCCTGAGAATCATTGTAAAATAATGTGTAGGCATAATTTAGTATGTACAGAACATCAAATACAGGAGACTATACATATGTTATTCTTTTTAAAGTGTTTTAATTAATGAATTACCATGGAAATCATTATGATAAGCTAAACTTGTTTTATAATTATCTACATTTAAATAAATAAATGCTAATGAATAAAATAAAATCATTTTTCAAGCATTCCATTGTCCTTATCTGTAAATGGAGGAGGATGGATTTTAATTCTCCAAGCCCTCTTATAGTTCTAAATCTATGATTTTATGATCTTTAAAAATCCCTATTAAGATTCTTTACATGTATATTTTCTTTTTGCCTTACACAGTTGGAGGCTGAAGTTCTGGGCTTAAAGAATGGAAGTGGGAAGCCAAACTGGGAGAGTAGATCAAGAACATACTTCAGCTTTTCCCAAATTCATTTCAAAATAACTATAAAACACCACCTCTAGGTGAATTCTGGAGCACTAGAATCAACATAGGGACAGGGTAAAATAATTTTCTAGGCCAGAATAACTTAAAAGGTCAGTAGGGGGGGCCAGAAGCCAAAATGGTGGAATAGAAAGACTCACATACCCAAGCTCCGAAACCACAGTCCATAATTACCTGTGAAAAGAAGTCGCAACAAATTCTGGAGCAGTGGAAGCCATGCAGTAATGGAGTGAAGGAGATTTCCGTTCCAGAGAGCTCTAAAAATCCCACCCCAAAGGTCCATCATGCACCAGACGGGAGCAGAACCCATCCCATTCCTGGCCACATGGCACTGAGAGGAGCAAGCAGATCCGAGCAGGTTTCAGGGACTTCCAATGGCCGCGAAGGTCCCTCCACCCACAGAGGCACAGGTCAGTGAGAGAGATGTCTGGATGGTCTGAGAGGGGAGCGGGGTGCCTCCATAACTCAGACCCCCTCAAGAGGCAGCAGCAGAGGCAGCAGAGCGGCCAGAGGCTCCCGGAGCAGACAGGAGCTCGCCAGGAGCTCCAGTCCATTATGGAAGGTCTCCATATAAACCTCTGGAGGGAAGTGAGCCTGGAAGGTGAGCCTGCCACTACCTGAGCACAAGGACTTAAGCTCACATTAAATAGCAACAAGCCCTCTCACTGAAAGCTCTGAGGCTGTGGAGCAGCATTTGAATTTCAGACCCAAAGAGATAGCTGGGCAGATCTAGGTGGGGGTGGAGAGCAATCTTAGAAGTCAAATAACTGGCTGGGAAAATGCCCAGAAAAGGGAAAAAAAATAAGAACATAGAAGGTTACTTTCTTGGGGACCAGATGTTTTCTCCCTGCCTCTCTGATGAGGAAGAACAATGCTTACCATCAGGGAAAGACATAGGAGTCAAGGCCTCTTTACCCCAAACATCTGAAATAGATATCCAATGGGCTCAGGCCACGGAAGAGCTCAAAAAGGATTTTGAAAATCAAGCAACACAGGTGGAGAAAAACTGGGAAAAGAAATGAGAGAGATGCAAGAAAAGCATGAAAAACGGGTCAATACCTGAAAAAAGGAGACCCAAAAAATGCTGAAGAAAATAACACCTTGAAATTTAGGCTGACTCAATTGGCAAAAGAGGTTCAAAAAGCCAATGAGGAAAAGAATGCTTTCAAAAGCAGAATTAGTCAAGTGGAAAAAAGAGATGCAAAAGATCACTGAAGAAAATAGTTCTCTCAAAATTAGAATGGAACTGATGGAGGCTAATGACTTTCTGAGAAACCAAGAAATCACAAAACAAAACCAAAGGAATGAAAAAATGGAAGACAATGTGAAATATCTCATTGGAAAAACAACTGACCTGGAAAATAGATTCAGGAGAGACAATTTAAAAATTACGGGAATACCTGAAAGCCATGATTAAAAAAAGAGCCTAGACATCATTGATCATGAAATTATCAAGAAAAACTGCCCTGATATTGTAGCACCAGAGAACAAAGTAAGTAGTCAAGGAATCCACCAATCACCGCCTGAAAGAGATCCACAAAGAGAAATTCATAGGAACATTGTGGCCAAATTCCAGAGTTCGCAAGTCAACGAAAAAATATTGCAAGCAGCTAGAGAGAAACAATTCCAGTATTGTGGAAATGCAATCAGGATAACACAAGATATTGCAGCTTCTACATTAAGGGGTCGAAGGGCGTATAATAAGATATTCCAGAAGTCAAAGGAACTAGATCTAAAACCAAGAATAACCTACCCAACAAAACTGAGTATAATACTTCAGGGCAAAATATGGTCTTTCAATGAAATAGAGGACTTTCAAGCATTCTTGAGGAAAAGACCAGAGCTGAAAAGGAAATTTGACTTTCAAACACAAGAATGAGAAGAAGAATGAAAAATTAAACAGCAAAGAAAAGTCATAAGCGACTTACCAAAGTTGAACTGTTTGCATTCCTATATGGAAAGACAATATTTGTAACTCCTGAAACTTTTCAGTATCTGGGTAGTTGGTGGGATTACACACACACATACACATACACACACGCACACACACGTACACATGCAAACACACAGAGACAGAGAGCACAGAGTGAATTGAATAGAATGGGATCATATCTTAAAAGAAATCAAGGTATATCGTGAGAGAGAAATGTATTTGGAGGAGAGAGGGTGAAATGAAATGGGGTAAATTGTCTCTCATAGAAGAGGCAAGCAGGAGGCTTTTTAGTGGAGCGAAAAAGAGGATAGCTGAGAAAAAAAAACATGAAGTTTATTATCATTACATTCGACTAAAGGAAGGAATATAATGCACACTAATTTTGGTATGAAAACCTATCTTACAATACACTAACGTGGGAGAGAAGGATATAAGCAGGGTGGGGGAGATGATGGAAGCGAGGGCAATGGGAGGAGGGAGCAATTTGAAGTCAATCCTAGGGGAAGGACAGGATCAAAAGAGAGAATAGCAACAATGAGGGGCAGGATAGGATGGAGGGAAATATAGTTAGTCTTACACAACACGACTATTATGGAAATCATTTGCAAACTACACAGATATGGCCTATATTGAATTGCCTGCCTTCCCAAAGGGAATGGGTGGAGACGGAGGGATGGGGAGAAGTTGGAATTCAAAGTTTTAGGAACAATTGTTTAGTATTGTTCTTGCTACTAGGAAATAAGAAATACAGGTAATGGGGAATAGAAAGTTATCTGGCCCTATAGGACAAAAGATAAGATGGGGACAAGAGAATGGAGGGATGATGGAATAGAGGGCAGATTGGTGATAGGGGAAATTAGAATACTCGGTGTATTGGAGTGGGTGGAGCGGACAAATGGGGAAAAATTTGGAACCCAAAATTTTGTGAAAATTATTATAAAAAGTTAAATAAATTTATATTAAAAAAATAAATTTAAAAAAATTAACAAAAGATCAGTAGGTATGTTGAGGTCAAAAGGGAACATAATTTTGTGTAAGCAGTGCCCAGGCAAGCAGCAACAGCCTAAATCTCAACAAGCCAGGGGTGAAATTCTGAGACCAAGAACAGACCAACGGTGAGGAAGAAGCCTGGGAAAATCACCTTTTCTACTCAGAAACAGAGTCCAAATTTAAGATAAAAGCAAGACACAATTTTTTTTTCTGAAATTTGAATAAAAAATTTGAACTTCAACTTACATAGTTAATATGGTGATAAGGAACATCAGAATGAAAACCAAGAAGGGGAAAACAATGTCAAAGTGTCTATATGTAAGACTTCAAATAAAAATCTAAGTTAGTCTCAGGTCTGAAAAGAACTCCTGGCAGATGTGTAAAAATATTTTAAAAATCAAAATAGACAGATAGGTGCAAATCTGAAAAAAATAAATGAAAGTGATGTATGAGAATTATGAAAAAAGAGAATCAACAGCTTGGTAAAAGAAGCACCAATATGAGGGGAAAATAGTGCAAATATTCATAGAAGAAATAGCACCTTAAATAATAAATTTTCCAAATGGAAGTGGAGATAAAAATGATCACTGAAGAAAATAATTCCTTTTGTATTAGAATTGGGCAAGTACAAGCAAATAATTCTGAGACATCAAGAAACAATCAACCAAAACCAAAATGATATGGGGAAATAGAAATCAATATAAAAAAAAATTGGAAAAACTGAAGTGAAAAAAAAATGAAAGAGATTATTTAAGTATTATTGGGTTACCTGAAAGCCCTACTTGAAAAAAAAAACCTGGATATCACCTTTCAAGAAACTCTTAAGGAAAACTGCCCTGATATTTTTTAGAACTGGAGGGTAAAATATAAATTGAAAGAATAGACTGATCACCTCCTGAAAGAGACATAAAATTGAAAAATTGAAAACTTCTTGGAGTATTTTAGGTAAATTCCAGAGCTCCCATGTCAAGGACAAAATACTTCAATTAAGCAGGCAATTCAAATATCATAGAGTCACAGTCAAAATAAATAGGATTAGCAACTTCTACATTAAAATATTGGAGGGCTTGAAGTATGATGCTCTAAAAGGTAAGTGACCTAGGATTATAATCAAGAATCACCTACCCAGCAAAAGATAACATTATTCTTTGGAGGAAACAGAGTGTGTTCACGCAGTTCTGATAAAAAGATTAGAATTGAATAGAAAATTTAGTTTTCAAATATAAGACTCAAGAGAATCATAAAAAGTTAATTAGGAAAAAATAGATTCAATGAGGTTCAGCCGTTTCCAGTGGATGATACCAGTAGCTCCTAAGAAATCTGTCACTTTTAAGGCAGTTCAAATGAATACTCATAGAATGAGGACACAGGTATCAGTTGAGTATAAGATGACAGAAAAAATAATTAAGAATTGAGAAAGAGGATTTTATTGAGAGAAAGGGGGAGAGAGAGGTAAAAGTGAGGTAAACTATTTAACTTTACGATGCACAAAAGAGCTATCACAGTGAAGATAAACATGGGGAGAGGTGGGCAATACTTGAACTTTATTATCGTTGAAACTGGCTCAAAGAGGAATAAAATATATTTTCAGTTCGGAATAAAATTCTGTTTTACCTATTAAGAAAGTAGACAAGGAACAGGATAAGAGAAAGGAGGACTTTTGGAAGGGAGTGTGTGGGATGGCTCAGATCCCTACTTAATTAATTATTCAGAGGCCTCTCAAAGTGATGACAGAAAGTTTATTTATTCGATTCTCGAGAAGCAGGGCAGTTCCTGTACCAGTTCACCTGGAGCAGGAAAAGCCCAAGACAAAGGAGAAGCAATGATACATATATATATATACATATATATATATATATATATAGACTCTAATAGTCCCTCCCTCACCACTGACCATTATCTTCATTAGCTGAGAATATGATCTTACATTCTAGACGTGAAATCTAGCCAATACCTTTTGAAATGAAGACATCGAAGAATTATGTAAGTTTCATCCAATCGTTGAGACCCTAATGTACTACAAAGTTTTATATCCTTATATGGAATTATTCCACTTTAAAAATATTGTAACCTTGAGCCTCTCGGTCTTAACTCATCCCTGGGAGAAGAATTACAATCTGAGAAGTCTTTACTAAACCTATTCCTCTCAGGAGGGTTGATTGGGAAAGGTGATGGTCAAAACCAAATCAATTGTTAGGAGAGACAAAGTGGAGAGAGAGAGAGAGAGAGAGAGAGAGAGAGAGAGAGGGAGGGAGAGGGAGAGAGGAGAAAACAGGAAAATAGTAAATAAGGAAATACACAGTAATTGCAATTGTGAATATGAGTGGGATGAACTCATCCGAAACATAGAAATGGATAACATAGTGGGTTAAAAATCAGAAACCTATAATATGTTGTTTACACGAACAAATTTGAAGCAGAATGATACACACTAAGTAAATGTGAGGGGATGGAGCAGAATCCCTTATGCTTTGATTATTGGAAAAAATAAAGCAGATGTAGCCATCATAATCTCAGTCCATGTCAAAGCAAATAGGTCAAATTAAAAACAATAACAACACTAAGGAAGAAAACGACATCTTGCTAAAATGCACCATAGACGATGAGGTAATATTAATTATAAATATATATGTACCAAACGTTATAGCTCTCTAAAGAAAATGCAATGGGAATAGAAAGGAATGTACCTTTTTTCCCAGTGGTACATGACAATTACACACACACACACACACACACACACACACACACACACACACACAGAAATGACCATGTATTATGGCACAAAATCCTTACAATACAAGGTAGAGAAGCAGAAATATTAAATTTATCATTTTAAGGTAATACTGTAATTCAAAATACATTCAAAAAAGGTCTATGAAATTGAAATTTTGAAATTAATTGGAAACTCAATAATCTAATTCTAAAAGAGAGTGGGCCAAAGAACATATCCTAGAAATAATCAGTAATTTCATTAAAGAGAATCACAACAATAAGACAAAATATCAAAAATTTATGAGATATAACCAAAGCAGTACTAAGGGGAAATTTTCTATCTCTAAACATTTACATCAATAAAATAGAGAAAAACAAGTAAATGAATTGAGTATACAACTGAAAGAAACTAGACTAAGAACAAATTAGAAATCCCCAATTAAACACCAAATAGGAAATCCTAGCAATCAAAGGAATAATTAATAAATTTTAAAATAAGAAACTCATTACACTAATAAATACACCTTTGAGCTGGTTTTATGAAAAAGTCAATGAAGTAAATAATTTATTAATTTATTTTTAAAAATTACCATTTTCAAAAATGAAAAGAGTGAATTCACCAGCAATGTGGAAGAAATTAAAGAAATAACTAGAATCTATTTTGCCCAATTGTTGGACACTAAATCTGACAAAGGAAAATAGATGAATGTTTATAAAACTATAAATTTTAAAGATTAAGAGAGGAGGAAATCAAATATTTATCTCAATCTTAGAAAAAGAAATTGAACAAGCCATCCCTAATAAAAAATAATCAGAACCAGATGTATTCACAAATGAATTCTATCAAACAGTTAAAGAACAATTATTTCCTATAATATATTTTAAATTATTTGGAAAAATAGGCAACAGGACTTGTACCAAATCTCTTCTATGCAGGAAATATGTTGCTGATACCTACATCAGGTAGAGTGAAAACAGAGACTGAAAACTATAGACCAACATCCATAATGAATATTGAAGTAAAAAAATTTTAGTAGCATAATCCAGGAATATGTCAACTGAATCTTAGATTATTATGAGATGAGCTTTATACAAGGAATTCTGGACTCATTCAATGTTAGATAAACTCTCAGTGTATTTGACCATGTCGATATAAACCACAGAAATCATATAATTATCTCAAAAGAGGCAGAGAAATATTATCCAGTTGCATAGAAAGAACTGATGGAGTCTTATTGTAGGTTCAAGCATGTTCTTTTTATGTTATTATTTTTTTCTAGATACATGTGTTTTTACCACAACATAACTAATATGGAAAAATGTTTTTCATGATTGTACTTGTATAACCTATATCATATTGTTTACCTTCTTAGGGAAAGAGGATGTGAGAGAGGAAGAAAATTAGTAAATTAACATTTAAAAACAAATACCTGTGAAAGTTGATTTTACATACAATTGGGAAAAATATAATACTCAAATAATCATGGAAGTATCAGTTAAAGAGAGGACAACAATATTGCAGCATCATGTTCCAATGGTAGGGGGGAGCCCTAGAAAATATTAAAATATTGGGTGGACTTTATGGAAACTTTCCTGCATAGTTGGTTTGATTTGAATCACTCTTAAAAAAGGAAGTACTCTTTTTCTTTAAAGTTCTGATTTGCAGGAGATATACATTCTGCAGAGTATTTAAGGTTTCTTAACAGTTAAAAAATGGGGTTTACTTGGATAGGTTCAAATCCCTACCTGACTGAGAAGCTGTTGAATATAATTCTAGTGATTAGCATCAAAGATTGGTAATTAATATAATGAAAAAAGAGAAAAAATCTTTGGTTATTCTACTTTTCTTGTATATAGTCTTCCTTCGTCCCTACCTTCTTTCTTTCTTTTCTTCCTCCCACCTTCTGTCCTTTGTTCCCCACCTCCCTCTATTTTTTCTTCCTTCTGTCTCTCATTTCACCCTTTCTATCTTCATTTCTGCCTCTTTGCCTTGTATTTTTGGCAGAGTGAATGCTAACCTTATATATATATATGTATGTATGTATGTATGTATATATATGTTGTATGAGAAAATTGCTCCTTCATCTTCCAAAGGAGAAATAATATTTTATTTGGTTACAATTTTACAGCAAACTAATGCCAACCACTATGTAGTACACTCCAATCTACATTATGTAGTAATAGAACAATAGAGCAAGGTTCACTGTTGCATTAAACTTCAAGGTTATTCCTTTCTCTAAACTTTTGATTAGTTGGCCTTGTCCTGCTTTTATTGTTGTTATTTGTCCTTCGTTTTCAAAGAGGACTAATAATAACATGGGGTGATGTCTTCCCTTGCATGTAAATTGGATATAAGTGAGTCAGAGTTGTGCAACATCATCAGTTTCACACTTTCTTTAAGAATGATTAAAGTTCGGTAGTAAGATAAAAGTTAAGACAATTGGCCATGACACAGGATGTGGTGGATAGAGTGAAGAAATTTGTAATAATAGGTAGGATTGAGTCTAATGTGAAGGCTTTGTATGTCCAACCTGAAAAACTGTATTTCATCCTCACCTGAAGGCACTAAAGAAGAGGAAGGACTTGATCAGGTCTAAGCTTGAATAAAACCAAATTAGCTCCTCTATTAAATATGGACAGGAGACAAAGGAGCCTAAAAGTTGGGTGACCAATTAGTAGTCCACATAAGGGTCCAGGCGAGTCGTGATAAGGTCCTGGAACATTATGGCTGATTTTTGAAAGCAAAAGGTGTACATGATATTATAGGAGCAAAATACTTAAGTGAGGGAACTGATTTATTATGGACAGATAAAGGACAAGAAAGAATGGAGAAAGGCTTTTAGGCTATGAAAGTATTGTAGCAGCATCAACATAAATTGGAAAGTGAGCAAACGAAAGAGTTTGGGACAGAGATAATTATATATTTGCAGTTTTATATTTCTATGTTGAATTGAACATAAATGTCTCATAGACAGTTGTTGATCCGAAAGAGGTTAGGGATAAAAATTTAGATATGAGTGTCACCTATAAAGACATAACAATTACACTCAGGAGGCAATATTATCATTTAATATATATCTTTAATTTGTTTTGCATTGCTCTAAGTATCAAAATCAGTTTCTAGCACCCATTTTGAAATATTACTATGGAGAAATATTGTACTTAAGAGAAATAGAGTCACACTGTTTATTATAGGAGTTTTCTACATGGTACATTGACAAAATAGCTAGAAAATTAAAACCTACCTGGATAAATTAAAATTAAGAAAACTGATTCATATAGAAATATAAATAGAATATGATTTATTTGGTTTCAAATAGCTAGACAAATTTATTTCCAACGAAAGAAGCAATTATTTTTAACTGAAAACCAGGATCCATATGCAGAATACAGATCTACACTAATGCAGCATTAATTGGCATTAGTGAGTTTTTATTGGCAATAGAGAAACAATGAGAGTAGAATACCAGAGTGTTACATGAAAATAACAATTTTGTTATCCTACAACTGGATAGAGAACTAGGAATAAAAACATAATTAAGAAAAAAATATGCTGTCAAACTACATTCTTGCTCCCAGCTCTTTTGGAATATTGAATATATGTATGATCTATATATTTCTAGTTATTAAGGTTGCATATTTGAATATACAAATAAATTTTTTAAGTAGCATTCATATAGCCAGTAACATTCCATCTATTGCTTCAAGACAATTGCTTTTGAAGTTGTGCTGATGCTTATAACTAGACCATTTCCTACTCAAGAGATCAAGAAATCTTATAACTAACTAGAAATCATGAAAAAAGGAACGTATTGCACTAAAAAGTTGGATTTGCACAGTTTTATTGGTAATGTTATAAATAACAGAATTATTCTATTTCTAGACAACAGAATGAAATATTAGAATATGTAAACAAAGTTCTTGAATAGTTATATATTCACACTGTACCAAATCCTACAAGAAGTTTCCTTTTAATGCAAATAGCTAGAATACTCATCATATTAGTAAAAACAAAACAAACCAAAAACAAAAACAAAACCCTAACTTGCGCTTTAGGTATTTTAAATATTTAGAATAGATAATTTGATAGCTATTCTTAAACAATGTACAGACAAAATCCGTTGCCTAAAGAATGTCTAGAATGTCTCATTTTTTTCCTATTGTTCTAGACGCATGATGAATTAATTTCTAAGACAATGATACATTAGAACCAGCAGACAAGTATCTTGTTGTAATTGCATCAGTTCCACATAGATATGCTTTCCTGGTAGTGTAGTGATGTAAAACAACAAAACAAAACTAAGTAGTAGATACTCTTAAAGAAAAAGTCAGAAAGAACAGATGTAATTCAGCTTCAGATATTAATCAGCTTATACGATGTTGGATAAGCCTCATTATCTCTTATTTGTTTCAGTTTCCTCATCTGTAAAATGGAGAAAGTATGTACCTTCCAAGTTTGTTGTGAGAATCAAATGAGAATTTTCTTAAAGCACTTATCACAGTGCTTGGTTCATAGTAAACGCTATATGAATACTAAGCATTATTGATGATGATGATTATGATGACAATGATGATGATAAAAAATATTGCTATAAGCAGAAAGTTAATAGAAATCAAGAAAATTAAAGCACTGTGTTATAAAGAATTAACACAATTTTTATTATTGATTTGAAATGGCTAAAAATAAAAATAAAGATGAATCTGTTTCTAGCTAATATAACAAAATAGTACATTTTGAAAATAAGATTTTAAATAGAATAGTATCATGCAAATATCGCATCGTCAATAGAAGGTTCCCTTTGATTTGGATTGATAAATATAGGCAGAATAACAATTTAGGTATTTGAATCCGAGCTGTCAATATCTAAAATTGCTATTAGGAGGCTATAGAGTTAATAAGAGATCATAAAAAATTAAGGATTGTAGAAGATAAAATTAATATCTAGATGTATGTGATGGGCCACTTTTGCATTCTAGCGAAGACGTTAGATCCATTTTCAGAATAATATTTTTAAATACAGAAAATATGTGAGATTGCAAAGGATGTAATTCGTTTAAAAATAATACTTATAAAAATATTTCCTAAAAGTAAAAAGTCACCAACTCAGAGTTAATAACCATTAATGTGGTTTTCATAGAAGTATTTTCTTTAAAGCTTGTATGAGTCCTTTACTTAAAAAAAAAAAAACCTACTTCGAGGCCCTCAATAACTTATTTTTAATAGGCTTTCCAGTTTGAGCATATACAGTTCGGTTAGATAGATAGATAGACAGATAGATAGATACATAGACAGACAGATAGATAGACAGGTAGACAGAGATAAATAGAGATAAATTTATTTTTCATTTATTTTTCGTTTAATTTCATTTCCACGCAATTTTGTGTTAAAAATTTTCTTCTCTTCTCTTCTCTCCCACCATCGCAGAATACATTGCATGAATTCTGATAACACCTCCCCTAAATCTATTCTCCCAACTATAACATCTATTCTATCACATCTTCTCTTATGCCCTTCTCCTCAATTTTCTTCAACAGTTTGGGTTCCCTTTAGCAAGCAGTTGACCCGGTTTACTTTATTATCTTGCATCGCTCTCACTTATCTTCCCAATTTTTCCTTTACCTCCCTCACTTTATTTTCAAAATCCTTTTTGAGCTCTTTCATGGCCTGAGACTAATTCATATTTTTCTTGGAGGTTTTAAATGTAGGAACTTTGACATTGTTGTCTCCTGGTTCTATGTTTTGATCTTCCTTGTCACAAAAATAAGATTCTATACTCTGATTTTTATCCTGTTTTTGCTCATTTCCCCAGCCAATTACTTGACAATTGAGCTCTTTGTCAAGATAGTTCTCTGTTTCCAGTGTGAGTTCAAGGGGGTGTACTGTGAGTCACTTGATCACTCATGATCTGTGGGCCTAGAGCTCCAGAAACAGTTTCTGCTGCTTCTCTTTCTGTGGTTACCCCTGCTGAAATTGTGACTGCTGCAGGCTCCTCCACCCCCTCCACCACCCTGGAGCTGAGGCCAGACTACTCTAGTGTCTTCACACAGGTCCAACAGGTTGTTTTTTTTTCCCATTGATCTTTCAATTTGTCCTCAGAGTTCTGAGGTTGAGAACTTTGAATAGGTGCGAGCGATTCAGTCCCCCTGAGGTCTGCTCAGGTCCCATCTGTGCTGGCATGACCCATGGTGGACTGTGCTATGCTCCCCGCCCAGCATAATAGATGCCTTCTCTTGACCTTCCAGGTTGTCTTGGGCTAGAGATTTGTTTCACTTCATCACTCTGTATGTTCTGTAGTTCCAGAATTTGTTTGGAAGTCTTTTTTTACTTATGTGAAGTCATTTTTTACAAGTATTTTGCAGGTTTTGGGGCATGAGCTCAAGCAAATTCCTGCTTTTGCTTTGCATTTTGGTACCATCCCCTATATACACATAATTTGAAAGGTGTTGTTTCAAGTAAACAAATCACATGTTGCTGTTATGGTTTTGGTTTTTTTTGGATTTTTTTTAGACCTGTAATTTCATCAGACTGGGGAATTCCTTAGATAGTAAGAATATTTCATCTCTCAGTAAGATCAGTTCCTAGAGTACAACTCATAACTTAGAAGCCAAGGTAACAAGGGGATAAGGTTCTTGCTCTCAGTCCCATACTCCGTATTTGTCATTGTCAGGAATAAAACTCAAGTCTTCCTGACTACATAAATTTTCTATTCATTATGCGAAAATGTATGTTAATATATGATATTATTGGATAACAACCCCTAAAATTACATTCCTCAGGATGTTTATGAAGTCTTTCAAATGCTTGCAAAATCATCAGAACATTAAAAATTTCTTACTATAAGAATAGGGAAATACTAGGGGTAAAACAATTTAAATTGTTTCTACAGAAGAGTAAATGAAGGCAAACAATTACTATCTAGTTTATTTGATCAATATAAAGAGATTGATCTTCTTTTTCAGGCTCCAAAATTCACGTTTTGATCTGTTTATGCAGCCTAAATTAACTGGATGATTGTCTATATTCCCTCTTTATTTTGTGATATATACATTTTGCAGTTATATCATTTATAGAGGTCTAAGAAACCATTTGAATTTATAGATCAAAAAGTAAGGTCCAAAGAGAGTCACATGGTTAATTAGTGGCAAAGCCTGTAGCAGAATCTATGTGATCTGACTCCTAGACCATTGCTCTTTCTACTACACAACTCAGAAAACTTCCCATGCTGACAATAACCATACAAATGAAACATTAAGTAGTGATAATTCTTTATATGAGTGCCAGGGAGAAAATAACTTATTGCATCATTGTGCTCTCAGACATTCTCTTCATCATATAGGGAGGAGGTAGCTGAAGCCTCAGTTACAAAGAAATAGTTTGTAACATAAATTTTTCTCCAAGGTCATAGAATTATCGATCATCTAATCAAGACTAAAACTTGAATTTTCAACCTTATGCTTCAGTGTTCTCAACATACTAAACTCCCATCACTTCAATACTTAAACAAATGTGTTTAATGAAGAGAAAAAAAATGATTCTTTATTAGGGTGGAGTTCTTTATTAGGTAAAAAAAAAAAAGTCAAATAAGAACAGCAACAAAAATAACAGCAACCACAAAACTGACTGCAGCTAAAGGAAAATGTCATTAAACAACAAGATGGTCTAAATTTTAATAGTGCTGCCTTTTATAGAGGTGAGTTAAATAAAATTCCTTTCCTGTGAGGCTTAAAACTCACTTTATGCGTTCTTGTATCTTTCTGACAGTACAGATGATTTTGTGTTACACTCATTAAGTTAATGTAGCATACTCCATTTCATTGATGTAAACGCATCCTTTGTTAATGACTCCTGGTATTCTTTGCTCCGACAAGCATAATAAAGTTATTTGTTGAACAAGGTTTACTTTAGCTCTCACAATTTCAAGTGAAGAGTTTAACGGAAGATTTTTTTTTAAATAGTGTTTACAAAATTCCTATTTCTTTATTCACCTGAGAGTATTGCAATTCCTCAGGGGTCACTAAAGAAAAATCAGCAGAATAATCAGTCTAACAAGTTGTACAAAGATAGAAAGGCTCTGAGTGTGTGCCTAGTAATAGAGTATACATGCTGTGAAGTCTTACTGCATTCAGATAGCTGACCATCCAGTAATGATTATTTTAAATGCAACAGTAACTGATATAAAATGACCAGCTAAGTTGGAGAAAAATCATAATTCAAATATAGAGTGCATTTAGAGCTATTCACACTGGGGTAATTAAAACACTAAAAATTTTGAAGTGTTATTATTCCAATAAAATGCTTAAAAAATAATCACAAGCATTTCCTAAATATTTATTATGTTCCAGATATTTTCTTAGACATTGTGGTTAAAAAAAGTATATAATACATACTGTGAAGAAATTCTTTCCAACATCCAATACTATCTTCTTTTATAGACAAGTATTTCATCTGAGTCTTCTAAAGACCTCTTAGGATATTTGTACTTTCAATGGTGAGACAAAGCTATGAAATAGAATCAATGATTTGTATCATCAAGTCAAAACTCCTCATTTTCTACAATTATAAAATATTCATTTTAAAAATGAAGTAATATTTAAATAATTTGAGAGATGTATATTAATCATGTTTAGGAAATGATAGCATAATATCATTAATAATAAAAACGAAATTAATTAAAAAATTCACCATACCAATCAAACCACCAAAAGGTTGCTTTAAAGACTTTGACCAAATAGTATCAAGATATTCTGGGAGGATAGGGAAGAATGGTCAAGAATTCTAAGGGCAATTATATCCACACACAAATATACATATATATGAATGCATAGATATAAATAAATGTGTGCATATTATATATGCATACATAATATAGGTATATGTGTGAAATGTCTATGTCTACAACATGAATATAGGTACACATCCACATATGCATATAGAAATAATTCATGTCCATATGCATATATGGGGGAAAGGGAAACTAGTAGTACTAATTTCCAAACTACATAATGAAGTAGGAAGTAGCCATCATCAAAATTATTTGGTACTGGTTAAAAAAAATAAAAGTTAATCAATAGTATGTTCAAGACCTATATGTCAAGAAATTTAAGACACTACCATTTAATCAAGCCAAAGACACTAATTATAGGAGCAAGTATCTATAATTCCATGAAAGCTGTTGGAAAAAAATTAATGGATTTTTGTAGAATTTACATTAGTTAGGGTAAAAGCAACATCTAATAGAAAAAAATGGATATATGAACTTTTGTAATTAAACTGCATGATAAACAGAGTAGTAGAAGAAGATGATTTTTGCAATTGAGGGAGAGAAGGAAAAAAGAGTGAGAGGAGAGAGAATAAATGTTAGATAAAATAAATAAATAAAACCAGAATATGTATGAATGATATAGTGCACAAGGAATAGGATGAATTCACAGAATTCTAGTATGAGTATTATGAATTGATGCAGAATGAACTCAGTAGAATTAGTGGAATTTTTTATATAATGACTACAAAAATATGAAGAAAAGTCACTTTGAAAGG
Source organism: Potorous gilbertii (assembly GCA_028658325.1). NCBI lineage: Eukaryota > Metazoa > Chordata > Mammalia > Diprotodontia > Potoroidae > Potorous > Potorous gilbertii. The sequence goes on from CM053771.1 coordinate 328,052,942, forward strand.
CTTCAGACATCTAATTAATGCAATAACTAATTATGATTCCAGAAGACAAATGATCACTCATTCTTTTCTTGGCAGCAAGTTTGAGGTGCAGAATGATTCATCCATACTTCTATATACATATACATACTTAGAGATAACATATGTGTGTATGTGTATGTATTTTTGTGTGTATATGTGTGTATGCATATATGTGTATGTTATATGTCTGTGTGTTTATATGTATGTATATTTGGGCAGGGTCGTTTAGGGAATTTGTTTACTTCACTTGGTTTCAAAGAGCGATTTTTCTTCTGGAAGGTGAGATGTGAGGAGATAGAAAAGGAGACTAGTGATAGTAATGCAAAAAAGTTTAATGAAATAATTTTAAATATACACAGAAAAGATCAGAGGGAAGTGCAAAAGGAGATAGCAGCAAGTAGGCCACATTTGGTTACTATTACATTCAATTTTAATGTATACTTTCAAAAAAATCTGTATGGACCATAATAGAAGTGATCAATTTTGTATATGATTTTTGATTTTTTGTTATTCTCTATATATAGAAATATTGCCTTTTGGAGGACTTTTATTAAGTTTATAATTTTATAAAGTAGGAAAAAGTCATACAATGAGCTTATTGATTTAATGATGCTTGAAGAACTGTTTGACTAGAAGGCATTAAATTAGGAAGGCCAAATCGTGCCCAATTTTAGTATTAGTAATCTGAATCCAATACCCACAAAATCAGTCTTCTGATTGTTCAGATCACTCATGCAAGCAAATAAAACTAGAATGGCAGCTGAAGTGTAAATACAGCTTTAGGTTTTCTTATGGCTGAATTGTTCTTCATAGCTGAACAGGTGGAACTCACAAATAGGATAGGGAAAACTACAGAATCACTTGAGAAAGGAATAAATTAAATTTCTTGGATTAAAACAAACCTTATCCAAAATACACATTGTGAGTTTCAAAACTTAATTTGTTTCTACAAAAAGGGAAAAAAATGGTATATCCTTTGGTTCTCCATGTTACTCTGTTAGACAAGTTTAACATTACAAATATAATTCTTTCTACATTGTGAAATCTGGAAATATAGCTTAAAAATAGTAGAGAAACAAAATAAAAGATAGGAAAAGAAAAGGTAAGGAAAGGGGAAAAATACAAGGAAAAATTAAAAGCAAAACTGGAAATTTTCACTCTGTTCTTTGAGACAGAATAAGTAGAAAATGAAATCCTTACTTCTATGGAGTTTATAAGAAAAGATAAATTAGAAAAGGAAAAACAGCACCATAAGTATTTTTTATATTTTTATGATACGACTAAACATAGTTTTACTCATTTCATCCTTTCATTGTGACAATCTTTTAAGTTAGATTCGGTAAATCAGTGTCTCCATTTTGTAGATGAGGAAATAGGCACTTGAAGGTTTCAACTAACTTCCTGAAAGTCACACAGAAAATAATTGGCACAGGGAGGATACAAACCTAATTCTGGTATTCTGAACTTTGTATACTCTAAAACATTGTAAAGGAGGTATGTTAAGAAACTTTCCAACAAACACTAAATAGCATGTAAAGAAACTCATTAACAGATTTGAAATGATTACATGGCAATAATCAATGAATGGATACAGTTCATATGACATATGAAAAATCATTTTTTTCTTTTTTTCTCAAACATAATCAGTCATGTCCCCTTGTGCATGTGGCATGGATCTGTTTTGATACAAAGAACCAGGATCAATGGCCCATAAACACTAACACTGCACTTGCACCATGCTGACACATCATTATGTAATGATAAATAATATAAACTTATGAGTTTATTGTTGGCATGTTGCCTTCTTTGTGTTTTTTCCTATGTATAAGGTAAGCACTCGTCAATGAGTGCAGTGGTTTTACTAAAGGCAGATGTTCCCATTTCTTGTCTCAGCTGATCATTACCAAGAATAAAGAGACTACGAATCTCTTATCTCCCTTGTCTTTCTGTAGTCTGCTCAGATACTGATTGAACCTAAACAGTGAAGTGAGCTCCTGTCTTACACCTAGAAATGTAATAGCCAGCTCTCAGTATATCAACTTTGGAAGCTGTGACCAAAGTGATCACTAAGAGAAGAAGGCATCTACTCACTTCTTGGAGGGAAGTTTTTTTTTTCTTTTTTTGCCTCTTCCCCACCTGTTCCTCTTTTCCAATTAATCATAGCATCAAAGAGCAACAGTCCTTTTCCAGATGGTAACATATACTCCAGCTCAAAACTCAAGGCACAGTGGAGAGAAGAGATAATTCAGACATATATAGATAAAGAGAAACAATCATTGAAGGAAGGAAGCAGCTTTTGAAGTAGCATATCTCACACAGAATAGACACAGAAGAGCTCTCAAGAGGAAGCCAGTAGGATGTGGAATGACAGGATGAAGGTGAGAAAGAGAAAGAAAATTGAAAAAGAGTGCAGAAGAAGAAGGAAACAGGTTTTGTGGAGCTCTTACAAAGTTAGAGAGGTAATGGGCCCAATGGATACTATTATTTCAATAGAGATAACATGATATAATCAATTAGAACACTAGATTGGCACTTCATGTGTGCTAGGTTCAAATTCTGTCTTACCTGTGTGATGCAAGGAAGAGTCACTTAAGATATACCATATCAGTATCCTAAACTGGAAAGTGGGCTGCAGAAAGGAAGAAGTAAGATAATATCCAGGGAGCTTTGTTTTACAGATATTAAGTGATATAAATATTATTGATATTATCACAAAAATCCTGTCTTTTTGAGTTCAGTGAGTAAATCAAACAATATGCTTAATAAATTAATTTTTAGTTTAAACACTTACTTCCATAAGTTTTAAATTTTCTCCCACTCCTTTCAACCTCCCCAAGACAGCATGCAATTTTGTATAGACTCTCTATATCCATTCTTATTAAACATATTTTGAAACTAGTCATGTTTTAAAGATGAATTCAAATGAATGGGAGAAACCATAAGAAGTAAAAAACAAAACAAAAAAGAGCAAAGAGGATGGTTCAATTTGCATTGAGACTCCATATCTCTTTCTCTGGATATGGATGGTATTTTTCATCGTAAGTATGTTGGAAATGTTGGAGATCCTTGCATTGCTGAGAAGAACTAGATCTATTAATGTCAGTCTCTAGAGACTGTGGCTGTTACCATGTACAATATTCTCCTATTTCTGCTCCCCTCACTCAGCATCAGGTCATATAAATCTTTCCAGATGTTTTTGACGTCCACCTGCTGATCATTTCTTATAGCCCAATAGTATTCCATTGTATTCATATACCAAAACGTGTTCAGCCATTCCCCAGTTGATAGGCATTCCCTCAAATTCTAGTTGTCGGCCACAACAAGAAGAGATGCTAAGAATAGTTTTTGTACATGCAGAATCTTTTCCCATTTTCATGATTTCTTTTGGTAGAAGTGGTACTTCTGGGTCAAAGGATATGCACATTATTACAGCCCTTTGAACATAGCTCCAAATTGCTCTCCAGAATGGTTGGATGAGCTCACAGCTCCACCACAAATGAATTAGTGTTCCAATTGTCCCACAACTTTTCCAACATTCATCAACTTCCTGTTCTGTCATGTTAGTCAATGTGATAGATGTGATGTGGTACCTAAGAGTTGTTTTGATTTGCATCTCTATAATCAATAGTGATTTAGAGTAATTTTTCATTTGGCTATAAATAGCTTTGGTTTCTTCCTCTGAAAACTGCCTGTTAATATCCTTTGACAGTTTATCAACGTGTATTCTTGTAAATTTTACTCAGTTCTCAATTTATTTTAGAAATGAGGCTGTTATCAGAGACACTAGTTGTAAAAATTCTTTCCCATGTTTTTGCTTCCCTTCTAATCTTGGTTGCATTGGCTAGAGTTGTAAACACTTTCCAATTTAATGTAATCAAAATTACCCATTTTGCATTTCATAATGTTATCTATCTTTTGTTTGGTCATAATTTCTCTGTTCTCCATAAGCTAACAGGGGAAGTATTCCTTTCTCTGGCAATTTACTTATAGAATCAGGCTTTGTATTTAAATTGCGCTTCCACTTGGACTTTATTTTGATATACGGTGTCAGACGTTGGTCTATGACCAGTTTCTGCTGTACTATTTTTCAGTTTTCCCAGCAGGTTTTGTCAAATACTGAATTATTATCCCAGAACCTGGTGATTTAGGATTTATCAAATAGGAGATTAATATAGTCATTGACTACTGTGGCTTCTGTACCTAATCTATTCCACTTATGTCCCTTTCTATTTCTTAGGCAGCACCAAGTAGTTTAGGGACAGCTAGGTGGTGCAGTGGATAGAGCACCATTGCAGGATTCAGGAGGACTTGACTTCAAATCTCACCTCAGGCACTTGACAATCACTAGCTGTGTGACCTTGGGCAAATCACTTAACCCCAATGGCCTCATCCTAGGTCATCTCCAGTTGTCCTGATGAATATCTGGTTACTGGATTCAGAAGATTCTGGAGGAGAAGTGGAGTTGGTGACCTGCACAGCCCTCACTCACTTAAAACAAAGTCAAGTGCAAGTCATGTAATTATTTCTCTGATGACATGGACTTCTTCGGCAACAAAGGATGAACACACAAACACACACCAAGTAGTTTTGATGATAAAATTCAAGATCTCTTAGGGCTAGATCACTTTCCCTTCCATTTCTTTTTATTAATCCCCTTGATATTCTGGGACCTTTTGTTCTTCCGGATGAACTGTGTTATAAGTTGGTAGTTTGATTGATATGGCACGGCATAAGTAAATTCGGTAGAATTATCATTTTTATTACATTTGCTTGGTCAACCCATGAGCAAATGAGGCTTTTCCCACAATTATTTTGATCTGATTTTATTTATGTGGAACGTGTTTTGTAATTGTATTCATACAGTTTCTGAGTTTGTTTTCCAGGTAGATTCCAAAATACTTTAGAATGACTGCAGTAACTTTAAATGGAATTGTTCTTTCTCCATCTTGATGATGTACTTTGCTAATAGTAATATATAGAATATATAGTAATATATAGAAATGCAGATGATTTATGGGGGTTCATTTTCTATCCTGTAACTTTGCCAAAGTTGTTTATTATTTCGAGCAGTTTTTTTACTTGATTTTCTAGAAATCTCTAAGTATAAGATGCTATCAAATGAAAACAGTGATAAAAGAGTTTGTTCTTTGCCTATTATAAATCCTTCCATTTTATTTTCTCTTATTATGAAAACTAAAGTTTCTAGTATCATGTTCAATAACAGTGGTGATGATGAATATCCTTGTTTCACCCCTGATATTATTGAAAATTCTTCTCACTTATGTCTATTGTGTATAATGTTTCTGGATGGCTTTAGGTCGATGCTACTTATCATTTTAAGGAATACTCCATTTAGTCCTATGTTGTCTAATTTGTTTGTTTTTTTAAAAAGTAATGAGTTTTGTATTTTGTCAAAAAAAATTTCTGCATCTATTGACATAAACATATGATTTCTGTTAGATTTGTTGTTGATATGATCAACTACACTGAAATCTTTCCTCCTATTTAACCATTCCTGCATTACTGGGGAATCCTACCTGATGAAAGTAAACTATTCTCATGATAATTTGATGTAATCATTTTGCTAATATTTCATTCAATATTTTTGCTTCTGCATTCATTAGGGAAATTAGTCTGTAATTTTCTTTCTCTGTTTTGACTCTTCCCAGTTTACTTATCAGCACTGCATATGTATCATAGAAAGAATTTCATAAGACACCTTCTTTGCCTAGTTTCCCAAATAGTATGTATAGTATTGAAATTAAGTGTTCTTTAAATGTTTGATAGAATTTGCTGGTAAATCCATCTGGGCTTGGAGATTTAATCCTAGGGAATTCATTAATGACTTGCTCATTTTTTTCTGAGATGTGGTTATTTAAGTATTCTGCTTCATTTCTGTTAATCTGGGCAATTTTTGTTTTCATATTCATCCATTGCTTTAATACTATCAAATTTATGGGCATACTGTTGGAGAAAATAGTTTCAATTTATTGTTTTAATTTCTTCTTTATTGGTGGTGAATTCACCTTTTTTTATTTTTTATACGAGTGGTTTGTTTTCATTTTTTTAAATCAAATTAACTATATTTTCTATCTTACGCTTTTATTTTTTTTGTTTGTTAAATAACTTTATTTATTTAACATTTTACATTCATTTTCAAAGAATTTTGGGTTCCAAATTTTCTCCCTATTTGTCCCCTCCACCCTCCCCAATACACTGAGTATTCTAATTGCCCATATCACCAATCTCCCCTCTCTTCTTTCATCCCTCCCTTCCCTTACCCCATATTCTCTTTTGAACTGTAAGGCCAGATAAATTTCTATTACCCATTACCTGTATTTCTTACTTCCTAGTAGCAGGAATAATACTCAATGGTTAATCCTTAAACTTTGAGTTCCAACTTCTCCCCATTCCTCCCTCCCCACCCATTCCCTTGAGAAGACAGGCAATACAATACAGGCCATATCTGTGTAGTTTTGCAAATGACTTCCATAATAGTTGTGTTGTGTAAGATTAACTATATTTTTCCCTCCATCCTATCTTGTCCCCCATTGTTTCTATTCTGTTTTGATCCTGTCCTCCCCGAGTGCTGACTTTAAATTGCTGCCTCCTCCCACTGCCCTCCCTTCCATCATCCCCCCCACCCTGCTTATCCCCATCTGCCCCACTTTCCTGTATTGTAAGAGAGGTTTTCATACCAAAATGAGTGTGCATTTTATTCCTTCCTTTGTCAAATGCGATGAGAGTAAACTTCATGTTTTTCTCTCACCTCCCCTCTTTTCCCCTCCACTAAAAATTCTTCTGCCTGCCTCTTCTGTGAGAGATAATTTGCCCCATTCCATTTCTTCCTCTCTCCTCCCAATACATTTCTCTCTCACCGCTTAAGTAATTTTTTTGAAGCTGTGATCCCTTCCTATTCACTTCACTCTGTGCTCTGTCTCTGCATGTGCGTGTGTGTGCGTGTGTGTGTGTGTGTGTGATCCTACCAACTACCCAGACATTGAAAAGTTTCGAGAGTTACAGATATTGTCTTTCCATGTAGGAATGTAAACAGTTCAACTTTAGCAAGTCCGTTATGACTTCTCTTTGCTGTTTACTTTTTCGTGCATTTCTTCAATCTTGTATTTCAAAGTCAAATTTTCTTTTCAGCTCTGGTCTTTTCATCAAGAATGCTTGAAAGTCTTCTATTTCATTGAAAGACTAGCTTTTTCCTTGAAGTATTATACTCAGTATTGCTGGTTAGGTGATTCTTGGTTTTAGTTCTAGTTCCTTTGACTTCTGGAATATCCTATTCCATGCCCTTCGATCCTTTAATGGAGAAGCTATTACATTTTGTGTTATCCTGATTGTATTTCCACAATACTGGAATTGTTTCTTTCTAGCTGCTTGCAATATTTTTACCTTGACCTGGGAACTCTGTAATTTGGCCACAATGTTCCTAGGAGTTTCTCTTTTTGGATCTCTTTCAGGTGGTGATTGGAGGATTCCTTGAATACTTATTTTGTTCTCTGGTTCTACAATATCAGGGCAGTTTTCCTTGATAATTTCATGAAGGATAATGTCTAGGATCTTTGTTTTATCATGGCTTACAGGTAGTCTCATAATTTTTAAATTGTCTCTTCTGGATCTATTTTCCAGGTCAGTTGTTTTTCCAATGAGATATTTCACATTCTCTTCCATTTTGTCATTCTTTTGGTTTTGTTTTGTGATTTCTTGGTTTCTCAGAAAGTCATTAGCCTCCATCTGTTCCATTCTAATTTTGAGAGAACTATTTTCTTCAGTGAGCTTTTGCACCTATTTTTCCACTTGGCTAATTCTGCTTTTGAAAGCATTCTTCTCCTCATTGGCTTTTTGAACCTCTTTTGCCATTTGAGTTAGCCTATTTTTCAAGGGG
>CM053771.1:328061353-328078410 GCA_028658325.1 Potorous gilbertii
GGAGAAGTTGGAACTCAAAGTTTTAGGAACAACTGTTGAGTATTTTTCTTGCTACTAGGAAATAAGAAATACAGGTAATGGGAAATAGAAAGTTATCTGGCCCTACAGGACAAAAGGGAAGATGGGGACAAGAGAAGGGAGCAGTGATAGAACAGTGGGCGGATTGGTGATAGGGGAAATTAGAATGCTCTGCGTACTGGGTTGAGGGGAGGGGAAAAATGGGGAGAAAATTTTGGTACCCAAAATATTTTGAAAATGAATGCAAAAAGTTAAATAAATAAATTTATATTAAAAAAATATATTTTAGTTTGATTGCCAAATGTTCATTAGAAGTTAAGCAAATAGGTTTTGTCATGTATTATTAGAAGTAAATCCATAATGAAAACTACTTTGCCGTATTTTTTTTCTTGTCATTTTAGGTGTACTTATTACAAAATGGTAGTGAAGACTGTCACATGTTCCTAAGTACTTTTATTTCTTCTGTTTAAGTCTAACCACTTATCTACAACTAATTAGCATTTTGTCCTAAAATATGCTAATAATTTCTCAAATGAACACTAGCTTTAGGTTGTGAAATTATATTTATGTTTCATTTTAAAAAGTGATGTTCACACATATTGTAGTGATGGTAGAGAAATATTATTAAAGGAATTTTGCTTTTACGTACTGTAATTAAACATTTATTATAAAGGAAGCAATTTTTAAAATCATTCTAACACAATACAATGCAAAGATATGCTAATTTCATACTTATATGCTGTGGAATGATGATAACAAAATATTAAAAGTCTTCGTTTTCAGTAATTAAATTATTATCTTTCTGTAAGAGTAGAAAATTTTGTATATACAGTAAAAACACTGCAATTCATAACATACAATAGTCTCAAATCAGAGTCATGATGTTTCTGGCAGTGTTTCCTGGCATTGTGTGGCATGACAGCATGCACAGTCCAAAGCACTCATGTTGTGAGTTCAGAATCAAGGCTGCAGTGAAGTTGCATGATGTAACATGGACAAATGTTGACTGAAACATCTTGGATTCATTATGCATATGATTTTGAATCGATTTTTTGTTGCTGCACATTCAGAAATCTTTACTGTTGCCAAATTTTTCACCACACCCACATTCAGTTACACACATGAATATGGGGTTAAAACCCACAGTTTAAAAAGTGCTGTTCTAGATCATTAATCACAACATCATGGTTATCAGTGACTTTAAAATCTTCCTTATTTTGTTCTTCTGTGTGTTCTTGCCACCTCTTAATCTCTTTTACTTCCATTAAGTCCCTACCATTTTTGTTTTTTTGTCATGCCTATTTTTGCATGAGACATTCTCTTGATATTTCTAATTTTCTTGAAGAGATATCTTTACAATCTTATTCTACATTTTTTTTGCGTAGCTAACTTAAGAAAATCTAGTGTCTCCTTGATTGTCTCTGGAATTCTGTGTTCAGTTGTGCATATCTTTCTCTAACTCCTTTCTTGTCCTCTTTCCCTTTTCTTCAGTTATTTACAAAGTCTCATTAGATAGCCAGTTTGGTTTCTCTCTCTCTTTTCTTTGGATTTTTTTTATGACTTCTGTACATTGTAAATATTGTAAATATCTGTCCATAGTTCTTCAGGCACTCATTTACCAAATCTAATCTTTAAAACTATTCATCACTTTCACCTAACTGCCTTGACAGGTGAGTTTGCATTACTCAGTTAATATATGAGCTATACCAGCCAGGGTTACTCAAGATAGACAATTCATAGTAGAGATTTCTGACAAAAGATGTTGCACTAGAGAAGAAAATGGCAAAAACACCAAAATACTCCAGTATCTTTGTGAAGTAAACCCCATAGGTAGCAATAAAATAATAAAAAAATACAAGTACACCAGAAGATGAACCTCCACAGATTAGAAGGTATCCAATATGCTATTGGGGAAGAGTAGAGCAGAGCTACAAGTATCTCCAGAACTAATAATCTTTCTTGGCCAAAGTCAAAAGGAAACTGAACTGAAAATGGATCTGGTGACAAAAGGAATGTCTGATACTTTAAAGGTCAATATTGCATAGGAATCTAGAATACAAGATCTATGAAGCAATTGAAGTTGGGTATGGTCAAAGAGGAGATGGAAAGATTAAATATCAACATCTTGGGTATCAGAGAACTTTCATGTACAAGAATAGGTCAATTTAATTCAAGTGATCACTACATATACTATTGAGGGCAAGAATCCCTTAGAAGAAGTGAAGTGGCCCTTAAAATCAATAAAATAGTAAGAAAAGGAGACCTGCATAAATCTTGAAAATAACAGTGTAATGTCTATTTGAATTGAAGACAAAAAATTCAGCATCATAGTAATGCAAGGCTATGTTCCCTTCTAGTAATAAGAGAGAAAAAAAGTACATTCCTCATAGGGAATTGAAACGTTAAAGTTGGAAAGCAAGGGATAATCAGAATAACAGGGAAGTTTGACCTTGGAGAAAAACATTAAGCAAGGCAGAGATTAATAGAGTGGTGTCAAGATACTTTGCTGGTCATAACAAACACTATTTTTCAAAAATCTAAAGTTATTCTTACATATGGACATTACCAGGCAGATAAGATCTCTTCACAGTCAGTTAAAAAAATCTGGAAATTCGAATTATTCCCTTGCCCCTTACATTTTTTTTAGGGCAAGATACATTTTTATATGCCATAGACCACATATATTACTTCCCAGTTACATGTGAAAACAAGGTTTTTAACATTTGTTTTAAAACTTTGAGTTACAGATTCTCTTTTTTCTTTCCTCCCCACCCAACCTCATTGAGAAGACAAGCAATTCAATGTAGATTATTCATGTTTAATTATGCAAACCACTGCCATAATAATCATTTTGTGAAAGGGTAATTATGTCTCTTTACATTCTATCTCACTTCCCACTTATACTATTTTGAATTTTGACCTTGTGACTTTTCAAAAGTGTGTGCTTCAGACTACCCCCTACCCCAATCTGCCCTCCCTTCTGTTATTCCCTCCTTTATTCCATCCCTCTTCCCTTTTACTTTCCTGTAGGGTAAGATACCCAATTGAGTGTGTATGTTACTCCCTTCTATTTTTTTCCTAATTTTTTTTTTTTGGAAAAGGCAAAGATTTTAATGAAAAAAAAAGTAATCTTTCTTCAAAGTATTGTTATTAAACCTCCATTTCCCAGACCTTAGTATTTCTTCTTGGCATTCTATGCCCCTTTCTCCATATAAATTTATTTATTTAACTTTTTACATTCATTTTCACAATATTTTGGGTTCCAAATTTTCTCCCCATTTGTCCCCTCCCCCCACCCTAATATGCCGAGCATTCTAATTTCCCCTTTCACCAATCTGCCCTCTCTTCTACGGTCCCTCCCTTCTCTTGTCCCCATCTTCTCTTGTGTCCTGTAGGGCCAGATAGCTTTCTATTCCTCATTACCTGTATTTCTTATTTCCTAGTAGCAAGAACAATACTCGACAGTTGTTCCTAAAACTTTGAGTTCCAACTTCTCCTCATCCCTTCCTCCCCACCCATTTCCTTTGGGAAGGTAGGCAATTCAATATAGGCCATATCTGTGTAATTTTGCAAATGACTTCCCTAATAGTCACGTTGTGTAAGACTAACCATATTTCCCTCCATCCTATCCTGACCCCATTGTTGCTATTCTCTCTTTTAATCCTGTCCCTCCCCAAGAGTGTGAGCTACAAATTGCTCCCTCCTCCCATTGCTCTCCCTTTCATCATTCCCCCTACCCTGCTTATCTCCTTCTCCCCCACTTTCCTGTATTGTAAGATAGGTTTTCATACCAAAATGACTGCGTATTTTATTCCTTCCTTTAGTCGAATGTGATGAAAGTAAACTTCATGTTTCTTTTTTCTCAGCTCTCCACTCTTTTTCCCTCCACTAAAAGCCTCCTGTTTGCCTCTTCTATGAGATATAATTCACCCCATTATATATCACACTCTCTCTTCCCTCTACATTTCTCTCTCACCATTTACCTTGATTTCTTTTAAGATGTGATCACATCCTATTCAATTTACTCTGTGCTCTCTGTCTCTGTGTGTGCGTGCATGTGTGTGTTTGTGTATGTGTGTGTTTGTTTGTGTGTGTGCAATCCCACCAACTACCCAGATACTGAAAAATTACAGGAGTTACAAATATTGTCTTTCCATATAGGAATGTAAACAGTTCAAATTTGATAAGTCCCTTATGACTTCTCCTTGCTGTTTACTTTTTCATGCTTTTCATTCTTGTGTTTGAAAGTCAAATGTTATTTTCAGCTCTGGTCTTTTCATAAAGAATGCTTGAATGTTGTCTATTTCATTGAAAGACCATATTTTCCCTTGAAGTATTATACTCAGTTTTTCTGGGTAGGTGATTCTTGGTTTTAGACCTAGTTCTTTAACTTCTGAAATATCCTATTCCATGCCCTTCAATCTTTTAATGTAGAAGCTGCTAGATCTTGCATTATTCTGATTGCATTGCCACAATACTGGAATTGTTTTTTTTCTTGCTTCTTGCAATATTTTCTCCTTGACCTGGGAACTCTGGAATTTGGACACAATGTTCCTAGGAGTTTCTCTTTTTGGATGTCTTTTAGGTGATGATCGGTGGATTCCTTGAATACTTATTTCGTTCTCTGGTTCTACAATATCATGGCAGTTTTCCTTGATAATTTCATGAAGGATGATATCTATGCTCTTTTTTGATCATGGCTTTCAAGTAGTTCCATAATTTTTAAATTATCTCTCCTGGATCTCTTTTCCAGATCAGTTGTTTTTCCAATGAGATATTTCACATTCTCTTCCATTTCGTCATTCTTTTGGTTTTGTTTTGTGATTTCTTGGTTTCTCAGAAAGTCATTGGCCCCCATCTATTCCATTCTAATTTTGAGAGAACTATTTTCTTCATTGAGCTTTTGAAACTCTTTTTCCACTTGGCTAATTATGCTTTTGAAAGCATTCTTCTCCTCATTGGCTTTTTGAACCTCTTTTGCCAATTGAGTTAGCCTATTTTTCATGGTGTTATTTTCTTCAGCATTTGTTTGAGTCTCCTTTAGCTAGGTATTGACCCATTTTTCATGCTTTTCTTGCATCTCTTTCATTTTTTTCCCAGTTTTTCCTCCACCTTTCTAACTTAATTTTTAAAATCCTTTTTGAGCTCTTCCATGGCCTGAGTCCATTGGATATTTATTTCAGTTGTTTGGGATACAGACTTCTATGTCTTTCCCTGATGGTAAGCATTGTTCTTCCTCATCAGAGAGGATAGGCAGAAACTTCTGGTCACCAAGAAAGTAACCTTCCATGGTCTTATTTTTTTTCCCTTTTCTGGGCATTTTCCCAGCCAGTTACTTGAGTTCTGAGATTCCTCTCCACCCCATCTTGCCTCCAGATCCACCCAGCTAGTGCTTGGGGTCTGAGATTCAAATGCTGCTCCCCAGCCTCAGGGCTTTCAGAGGCAGGCCTGGCTGCTACTCAATGGTATTTTAAGTTCTGATCCTCAGGTGAGGTCAGGTCTGCCTCCTAAGCTCAGTTCCTTCATGGGGTTTATGCAGAGACCTTCTGTAATGGACCTCCTGTTGAGCTCCTGCCTGCTTCTGGAGCCTGTGCCCGCCTGCTGCCTCTGCTGCTGCCTCCTGTGGGGGCCTGAGTTATGTAGACAACCTGCTCCCCTCTCAGCCAGTCCAGACGTCTCTCTCACTGACCTGTAGTGCCTGTGGGTGGAGGGCCCTTCATGACCACTGTCTCTCAAGCTTGCTCTGATCTGCTGCTCTTGATCCCTCGTGGCCAGGGCAGGGCTAGGTTCTGCTCCAGTCTGGTGTGTGATGGACCTTTGGGATCGGTTTCTCAGGGCTCCCTGGAACGGAAATCTCCCTCACTCCGTTGTTGCACGCCTTCCACTGTTCCACAATTTGTTGGGAGTTCCTTTTACCGGAAATTCACGGGCTGTGGGTTCAGAGCTAGCATATGTGAATCTTTCTACTCTGCCATCTTGGCTCTTCCCCCCATGTTATTCCCTTCTTATGCCAAATTCAGTAGTATTAAACTTCACTTTTTGGCACACACCTCCCTCCCTGTTCCCATCCATTGTGAAACCTTTTTCCTTGCATTTGTATATGAGACAAAAATTATGCAATGCTTCACAAATTTGCATGTTATCGTTGCACAGAGGCCACACTAATCTTTTTTCTCTCTTTTCAAGTTTGGTATAGGTGCTGCCAAATTATATTTTTGATTCTCCTGAACTACTTAAAAAATTATGCTTTCATTGTAACGTCTTTTTTTAACTACTTTTGATGTATACATTTTCTCATTGCAATTTAAGCTCTTTGCGGACAAAGATGGTTATTCTTTTGTCTTATATTTGTATTCCTAATGCTTAGCAGAGTGCCTGCCTCATGGTGTATGTTTACTAAATATTTCTTTGCCTTACTTGGTTTCCTATCTTTTCCAGAATGAAAGTTTGTAGGGGCTAAACATGTGTCTGACCTGACTAGTGATTGGAATAAGAGCTTTATGTTGTTATTTTTCTAACCTGGTTTAATTGTCTTCTCTTTAGGAAATCTGAAGGTTTCTCATTCCCAGGAACTAAGCAAAGTAATGAAAATTTGGTGAGGATATTCAGTTGATACAATTCACTGCAGCTCAGTACACCTGAACAACTAAAGAGTACAACTGAAGAGATTCACCCATCTCAGTTGACTTTCAGGTATACAACTTCATACCTGGTAATAGTAAGTTATTTTTAAGTTCACAGAAGCACATGTAAATTCAATGAATGTACATAATGAAGAAAAAGTCATTCCTGAAAAACCTCTTCAAGGCAGGGAATGGTAATTCTGAAATATTTTCAGAAAGGTAACACCTATATTTAGGGCATTGTGTATTCTAATATCAAATAATACAAATAGAAAATAACTACACATTACAATTAGACAATAATAGATATAAGCTATTTCTGCATATGTATAATTTCAAAAATACTTACTAGGGGAAAAAAACTAAAACCTAAGTAAAAAAATCCAAATCTATGACAAGATAAGACAAGAAAGTCAAAAGGCTCCCAGGAATGGAAAGGAATTGAAAATAAATACATGTTATGTAAACTTAATGTCAGAGCATTTTTATTACTAACTATCGATAATTTTTCTTTCTTCCCTGTGCTTGTTTCTCTTCTTCATAAAAGAGATTTATAATAATTTAAAGGAGATTTGCTTTTGTATATACACTGGAAAAGTAAAAGTATTGAAGAATGTCTACTGGTGATTTGGATGCAACAACTTCAACGTTTATCCAAAAGCATGTATATCTAGGACTCAGTACTAATAGACGGTGAATTCATGAGCAAAAACAGTGGGTTGGATTGCCTTTAAGGAACTTCAAAACCTAATGATCCCAAACTTTACATAAAACGAAGTCTCATCTTAAAAATATGTCCTCCCAGTGTTGCTATATAGTAGCCATATATGAAATTTAACTGTTTCATTATATATAAAAATGACAATTAGTCAAAGATATGGTTATAATTGCATGTAAATGTATGTGCATGTGGGAGGGGGGAGAGGAAGAGACAGAGACAGAGAGAGGGAGAGAGAGAGAGAGAGAGAGAGAGAGAGAGAGAGAGAGAGAGAGAGATTATCAAGGAATTATATGATGTAAAGAGATCAGCTGGTCAAGAAAGAAAATTATGAATAACAAGAGATTTTCCAAAATCTTCCACTCCTTTCCTCACAATATCAGGAGAAAGGAAAGAAGATATTTAATACATTGAATGAAAATTCTTGGGAGGACTAAGATGAACAGAAATAGATGAACTTTGATTTGAATCCTTAGAATGAACTATTGAATTGAAGACATCCATTTGAGTATTTAAGTGAGAATTTATTAGTATTATTGTATCATTCATTCATTATTGGTGATTATATTTAGAAATAACACTGACTACTGACATTGAAAAAGATAAATAAAGTTCACTAAATGAAAAACATTATTTTAATAAATTTGTAACACATTATGAAACCTGAATCAATGTGATTCCAACACAAAGAAGCCATTCGAGCAAATGCTTATTGTAACAAAGATTTAAATGTTAGAAGGATGGAGGGAAGGACTTAAAACAAGTTTGAATGAATTCAATGGAAATATGAATATAGTACAGTTGATCCTGTGAAGAAGCCTCTGATGCTCACAAAATCAATTAACTGTAGTAGAGAATACAACTAACTAAAAGTTGTCAGAAATTGTTATTGTCTTCCAAAAGGTACTTTGGCTACATTGGCATTTGTCAGTGGAACATAGGATTCCTCAAATTCAAGAACATTGCTTTCTGCTAAAGGCTGGGAAAATAAATTGTCTATTTGAAGCAAAATAATAAAAATTAAAATGTTCCTGGAGCATAGACTGAAAAGAAATAGAAAGTTATGGTGAAATAAATTGAATTTCTCATTTTGCCAAACCCCTCATTCTCATTGGCCTTGTTTTAATTGTTTATTGAGAGTAACTATATCTGGGTCTATTGTCACAGCTAGTTGATATTATATGGTAAGGCCTAATCAGCTATTTATTGACCATGGGATGCATCCCATTTGATCTAATACATTTTTGTGGTCACCATGAAACATTTTTTTCCCACTGGTATGATGAAATATTGCTAATTCTATTTCCCAGCTTTCTGGCAGCTAGATGAGAAACAATATCAGCTCATACATTTAAAGAGGGGGCTTTGGCTATACAAATAATCATGAATTGGAGAGGTCTGTTTTCTTTATCCTACATGAGACTTATTTGTTGTAAATAAAAGCCCCTTTTAGTTATACACTTAGATCAAGCAGTTCAATTCCATCAACACTGAGTATCCTTTAGTCTATTTTCCTTCTCATACACTCCATTCTAATAACCACTACTTTAAACTATAAACTAACTTATAGCAAACCACTTCAGTTTAATGAATTAAATATATATGTTAATATACATTGAAAAAGTTAATTTGTTTTATATATTAGTGAATGTTAGTGAAATATTAATTTATAAAATCAATATATTTAAGTTACAATATAATTTGTTTCTTTTTTAAGCATACGTCTATGTTTTTCTTGTCTTTGAAATCATTGTTCTGGAGAGGCTAAGAACTAAAGAATGTGTAGGAAAAAGAAAATTTTGGTGGAAAGGAGCAGGGGGAAATGAAAAATTGTCTTCAACTATTTTAAAGAATTTTATATATTAGTTTTATATTAATTAAAGATCAATTTAATAATATCAATATATTTAAGTAACAATATAATTTGTTTTTAAAGAAATTAGGTAGAATTATGTGGACTTATTTTTTTTGTTTTTTGACAGATAGCAGTGTAAAGTCAATAGGTGAAAGTTATAAGGAGACATGGAATTAGCTTCAGTATTTATGGAGTAAGTGGAATCGTAATAATTTGTTGTCTAAAAGTGGAATAGACTAAATTACAGGGTAGTACCTCCTTTTCAGTCACTGTAAATAGGTCCTTAACCTTCCTTCTATCCTTAGCATTGCATGTTATGATTCTGTGTAGCATTGGATAGGTAACTTTTCATCCTTTACCTTCAGTTTCTTTATTTGTTCAACAAAGCAATTGCTCATGATTATCTCTGAAGTCTCTTCCTACTCTAATTATAAAACTGATATTTCTATCACAAAGCTGAGCACATAATAAATGCTTTACCAATATGACTTAAATCATAGACTAAATGGAAGAATTCCTTAACCTCTACCTCCCCTTGAACACCATTAAATTACTACTCTGATGTCTCTATGGTCAGATATTGATCCCAGATTTTCAAGGATTCAGCCAGAAGGAAGTAAAGTTGAGAAAGTCTTACCAAACTGGTACTCTCATGAAAATTGTAATAGTTAAGTTCAAAGAGACTCATCACTAGAATGAGCATGACCACATTCATCTCATGAACACTAAGGTACCAAGGAACTGAAGTTTTGAAGACTAGTGGGATATAATCCTCTTCTATTTTCTAGTGCCTTAGCTAGTGCTGAAGGTAAGATTTACTATCAGAATATCATTGTCACACACTTGAACTGGTTAACATGACTGCAATGCCCTTTCCTGCCGAGGAGCCGGGCTTTGATCGCCGCCGCCGCTGGACCTGCAACGACCGGATCCCTCGTCTGCCCTTTGGTCTTATTCAATAAAGTCCACTTCCCGAGAGCAAAAAAAAACAAAAAAAAAACATGACTGCAAGCATTGTGTTACCATGTGGTGATGGTCACCAATTTTGCTTTCTTATTCCCCATCATATTCCATTTCACAAAATGGTCTATAATGTGACTGATGTAATTTAATTGCACTCAGTTATAACAAAAGCAACATCAGGAATAATATATGTATGTCAGAAGTTTTGCATAACACTATGCTTTCTCTATAGGTAATTAATTATAGAAGCAATTTAATTTAACAAAAAAATAATAATGTGTATATTTACAAAAATAAGCACCTGTTTAGTACTATGTACTAAACAGACATGTTTACAAGAAAAAACAGTGAGAGTAATGAATCATGAATGATGGAATTTTAGGAAATTAGTAGGACAGGTGACATTTTTTTTCAGGGCTTCTTAACAGGCCCTGTTGGTTCATGTTACTCTGTTTACATATATGGCTGAGTCTGGCCAATGTAGAAGTTCCATTAATAGAATAAAACATTTCCTTTCCTAGTACTGAACATATTTCAAAACCTTGATTTTTGGCATTATGAAACAGAAATTGATCCTAGCAATATTCCTTAGAAGAAAGGCACAATCGTCCATCACTTAAAGTGGCTACAGTTTAACTAGATTTCAGTGTCTTGTGTAAATAAACAATGGTAGTTATAATGGATATTTGTTAGATGGGAAAAGAGTCATCAGTTGGAGACTGTGATGAAGAGACATACTTTATCTAGAATCTAATAAAACCAGGACTTATTACTCTGAAGGTGAAAAAAGTTGCTATTTAGATTCACACTTTACCATCTTTGACATTTACAAAAAAGTTTCTGAAAGGTTCAATTGTTAGGGGAAAAAAATAGCAAATAAACAACCCCACGATATTTTAATTATTGTTTGAGTTTTTAACTGATTTTTTGTGTTTATTCATTCATTTCAAATATATTTTATTACGTATTTATACTTGAAACTCCCTTTTTCCTTCCTATTCTACTCACCCTTTCCCCCACAGTACAGAAAAGTAGGGATTATAGACCCTGGTACGGGAACAAAACAGAAGTTGTTGAGGCGAAGTGATATAGCAGCAGTTCAGAAGAATATGGCCTTGCAGGTGATACTATCACCCACCAACATTGCATTTTACTGAGACTGGTCACTGAAACCAATATTCTTGCTCTGACATGGGTGTGTTCAGGTCAAAGGTCAGAGACACCATCATTGATAGACTTGGAAATGTATTCACCTTCATGTGTTCTAGCCAAAAATAGATACCAAGTTTTATTTTCAGCCTGAACAAAATCCTTAAATTTAAAGTTTCTGTATTTTTATTAAATGACTAGTTGTAATACAATAACATCATTAAGAAAACAGCTGAAAGGCTTATAAATTCTGATTAATCCCAGAGAAAGGAGATGAAATCAAGATATAAAATAAACATATATTACTGGCACAACTAATATGGGCATTAGTTTTCTTTACAAATTAGTTAAATGTATTTTTTTTCTTTTTCCTTCAACACTTGTAACAAGGAAATTAGAGAGGGTAAGGGAGAAGATTAGGTTTACGAATGAAAAAGAAGGTGTAAAAGGAAGAAAATGAAACAAAAGAGGGTCAGTCAGATTTTTCTGTGGAAACAAAAGGATGGCTAGAAAGATGCAAAGAAGATTTTAGAAGCCACAGGTTGAATTTATTATCACCTTAAAAGAAAAGTGAGTTTTGCATAATAGAAACTTTCAGTTATAAATATATATATTTATTTATTTATGAATATATGGTGTAGGCCTTCCTACGAATCTTCCCAAGCCTATTAATGTGTGGGGAAGATGTTCAATCACATTAAACTAATTAGCAATACAAATATATATATACTGTTTTTAATTAAAGAAACTTATTTCTGCACTTTACTCCTAGTAAAGATACTTGGATGATAAAGGCAAAATTCAATCAGAAGCCTTTGATTATACTAAAACAAGAATAGAAAAAGATCCTACTTTATTTGCCCTCACAGAACTTCAGTGTATTCCCAGGGAAAAACAGAAAGACTACATGTGGCCTCAGCATACACCAGCCACACGATAAGCACTGGCTCAGCACCAGATAGTCCACAACATGATAAAGCTTTCAGCTGAGCTGCCAGAACCTGAAATCTCAGCACAAAAAGCCACTAACTCAGCCCCTAAGATCCTTCTGTGCCCCAGAAACAGAAAATAACTGTCAAAACCAAGAAAAAAGATGAAACACAATGAAGGAAAAGCAAATTAACAAAAGCAAATATTACAGATTCTTACTATGGATACAGGGAATATCAAGACACAAATTCAGAAGGAGATGGCATTGCCCTGATACCCACATCTGAAATCTCAAAGACCAATATCAGTTGGTCTCAAAGCTAAAAAGCCTTCTTGAAAGACTTCAGGAAGAAAGTCAAATTAGACAGAAGAAAAATAGAACAATTTCTTTAAAAGCACAAATGACAAAGTGGAAAAATAATTCAGTTCACAGCTCTGCTAACAACGAATTAGTGTTCCAAGTCTCCCACATCTTCTCCAACCTTTATCATCTTCCTATTTTGTCATGTTAGCCAATCTAATAGGTGTGATGTGGTATCTCAGAGATGTTTTGATTTGCATCTGTAATCAATAGTGATTTAGATAATTTTTCATATCGCTGTAGATAGCTTTGATTTCTTCCTCTGAAAACTGCTTGTCTACATCCTTTGATCATTTATCAATTGAGGAATGACTTGTATTCTTGTACATTTAACTCAGTTCTCGATACATTTTAGAAAGGAGGCCTTTATCAAAGACACAATTTGCAAAAATTCTATCTCAATTTTCTACTTCACTCCCATTCTTTGTTGCATTGGGTTTGGTTGTGCAAAACTTTTTCAATTTAATGCAATCAAAGTTATCCATTTTGTACTTAATAATGTTTTCTATCTCTTGTTTAGTCAAAAAATTTTTTACATTCTTCAGAAATTCGATAAATACATGAATTTGTTTACAGTATCAATCTTTATACCTAGATCATGTATTCATTTGGACTTTATTCTTTTATATGTTGTCAAGCATTGATGTATGCACAGTTTCCACCAAACTGTTATCCAGTTTTCCTAGCAATTTTTGTCAAACAGTGCGTTCTTATCTCAGAAGCTGGGATTTTTGGGTTTATAAAACAGTAGATTGCTGTATTCATTGTCTACTGTGTCTTGCATATATAACTTATTCCATTGGTGTACACCTCTGTCTCTTGGCCAGTAACAAGTGGTTTTGATGATTGCTGCTTTATAATACAATTTGAGATATGGTAGAGCTAGGTCACTTTCCCTAGCATTTCTTTTTATTTGCTCCCTAAAAATGTGCATATCCTTTGACCCAGTAATACCACTTCCAGGACTGTATCCCCAAGAGATCATAAAAATGGGAAAGGGTCCCACATGTACAAAAATATTTATAGCAGATCTCTTTGTGGTGGCCAGAAACTGGAAATCAAGGGGATGTCCTTCAGTTGGGGAATGTCTGAATAAATTGTGGTATATAAATGTAATGTAATATTATTGTTCTATAATAAATGATGAACAGGAATACTTCATAGAGTCATGGAAAGACATATATGAACTGATGCTGCGTGAAAGGGGCAGAACCAGAAGAATTTTGTACATATAAATAAACACAGTGTGAGAGTAATTTTTTCTGGGAGACTTAGTACTTCATTGCAATACAAGGACTTAAACAAATTTCAGTGGTCTCTTGAGGCAAAATGCATTCCACATCCAGAGAAAAACTATTGAATTCTGTCTCAGAATGAAGGGAACCATTTCCTTTTGTATTACGTTTTGTTTTGTTTTGTGACTTCTCCCATTCATTTTAATTCTTCTCTGCAACATTACTGAGGTGAAAATATATTTAATAAGAATGTATGTGTAGAAACTACAAAAAAATTATATACTGTCTTAGGGATGGAGTGGGGAGGGAGGGGGCAAGAAGGAGGAGGAAGATTAAAAAAATATCTAAGATAAATGGAAGTGATTGTAGGACACTGAAAACAAATAAAATAATTTTTTAAAAAGGAAAACAATGCACTAAAGGTAACAGCTCCTTAAGAAGTAAAATTGTCCAAATGGAAAAAGGGGTATAAACTTAACTGAGGAAAACACTTCTTCAAAAAATTAGAATCGGGCAAGTAAAAGAAACAAAAATCAGTTGAACATAATCAAAAGAATGAAAAAATAGAAGAATATAGAAAATATCTCATTGGAAAACAACTAACCTGGAAAATAGATGTAGGAGACATAATTTAAGAATTATTTGTCCACCTGAAGACCATGTTGAAAGAAAGAACCTGGACAGCAACTTCCAAGAGATCATCAAGAAAAATTGCCCTGAGGTCCTAGAAATGTAGGGTAAAATAGTCATTGAAAGAATTCCCTGACTCCTGCCTGAAAGAGATCCCAAATTGAAAATGCAATGAAATATTGTCAAATTCCAGAATTATCAGGTCAAGGAGCAAATACTGCAAGCCCTCAGAAAGAAACAATTCAACCATCATGGAACTACAGTCAGGATCATGTAGGACTTTTCACTTTCTACATTAAAAATTTGAGAGCTTGGAAAATGATATTTCATAAAGTCAAGAGGGTTGGGTTACAACCAAGAATCAACTACCCATCAAAACTGAGGTTAATCTTTCAGGAAAGGAGATGGACATTCAATGAAATAGGGACCTTCCTGACCTTCCTGATGAAAAGACCAGAGCCCAATGAAAAATTTGTTCTTTAAATAAAAAACTCAAAAGAGGAATAAAAATGTAAACAGGAAATAAAATAAAGAAATATTATTCAATGAATAAAAAGTGTTTACATCCCTATACGGGAGGATAATAATTATAACTCTAGAGTATTGTATCTTTATTAGGACATTATAAAGGAATCTACTCAGAATGTGTGAGTATAAATTTAATGATGTAATAACAATAACCTAATTAAGGGATGAAATGGGAGTGTAATATGAGAAGTGGGAAGGAAGTGGGAGAAAACGTTAAAATACATTATATGAAGAGGCACAAAAACATGTTAAAATTGGGGGAAAGAAGGGAGGGGAATGGTCATTGTTTGAACTTTACTCTCTTTGGATATGGTTCAAGAAGGGAATAACATAGTCGGTTAGGTATAGAGATCTATGTTGCCCTACAGGCAATAGGACAACAAAGGAGAAAAAAAAAGGGAGGGATTGGATAGAAGGAAGGTAAGAAGGAATGAAGAAAAAGAGAAAGAAAAAGGAGGGGGTCCAATAGAAAGGAGGGAAGATTGAGGGAGGTGGTGGTCAAAAGAAAAACTTTTGAGGAGAGCAAAAGAGAAGGGATAAATAGAAGCATAAACACGGATGAGAGAAAGGATAAGATGGAGGAAAGGACACAGGTAATAATTTTAACTGTGAATGTGAATGGGATGTACTCTCACATAAAACAGAAGTAGGAAACAGAATGAATTGAAAACGATAATGTGTCAATATGTTGTGTACATGAACAAACATTTGAAACATGAGTATACTCACAGGGTAAAGGTAAAAGTGTGGAGCAGAATATATTATGCTTCAACTGATATAAAAAAGAAGTAGGGGTAGCAATCCTAATCTCAGACAAAGCAAAATCAAAAATAGATTTAGTCGAAAAAAATTAGGAAGTAAAATATATCTTGCTAAAAAGCATCATAGATCATGAAATAACATCATTACTAAACATACATACACCAAGTGGTATAGCATCTGAATTCTTAGAGGAGAAGTTAAGGGAGTTACAGGAAGAATTACTTGGCTAAACCTTGCTAGTGGGGGACTTTGACCACTTTATATCTGACCTTGATAAATCTAACTTCTAAGTAAACTGAACAGAAGTTAAGAAGGTGAATAAAATTTTAGAAAACATAGATATGGTAGATCTCGTGAGGAAATTGAATGGAACATGAAAGAACATGCTTTTTTCTCAGTGGTAAATGGCACCTACACAAAACTAGACCATGTATTAGAGAACAAAATCCTCACAATCCAATGCAGAAAGGTAGAAATATTAAATACATCATTTTCAGATCATGGTGACATAAAAAATATATGCAATAAGTGACTGTGGAGAGACTAAAACTTGATTGGAAACTAAATGATCTAATCCTAAAAAATGAGTCGGTCAAACAGTGAATCATAGAAACAATAATTTAATTCAAGAGAATGACAATAATGACACAACATACTAACACTTATGAGATGAAGCAACAGTGCTTATTAGGGGAAGTTTTATATCTCTGAATACTTATGGGAAAAAAATGAAGAAAGAGGAGAGATCAATGAATTGGTCACAACTGAAAAAACAACTAGAAAAAGAACAAATTAAAAAAATCCTCGATTAAATACCAAATTAGAAATACTGAAAACCAAAAGAGACATTAAAAAATTGAAAGTAAGGAAACAATTGAACTAATAAATGAAACTAAGAGTTGGTTTTATTTTTTTTTTTATTTTTTTAAATAAATTTATTTAACTTTTTACATTCATTTTCACAAGATTTTGGGTTCCAAAATTTTCTCCCCATTAATCCCCTCCCCCCTCCCCAATACACTGGACATTCTAATTACCCATATCAGTATCAAAAGAGAGAATAGAAACAATGGGGGGCAGGATAGGATGGAGGGAAATATAGTTAGTCTTACACAACACAACTATTATGGAAGTCATTTGCAAAACTACACAGATATGGCCTACATTGAATTGCCTGCCTTTCCAAAGGGAATGGGTGGGGAGGGAGGGATAGGGAAAAACTGGAACGTAAAGTTTTAGGATCAACTGTTGAGTATTGTTCTTGCTACTAGGAAATAAGAAATAC
>CM053771.1:328078910-328095955 GCA_028658325.1 Potorous gilbertii
GTTTCTCAGAAAGTCATTAGTCTCCAAATATTCTATTCTAATTTTGAGAGAACTATTTTCTTCAGTGAGCTTTTGAAACTCTTTTTCCACGTGACTAATTTTGCTTTTGAAAGCATTCTTCTCCTCATTGGCTTTTTGAACCTCTTTTGCCAATTGAGTTAGCCTATTTTTCAAGGTGTTATTTTCTTCAGCATTTTTTGGGTCTCCTTTATCAAGGTATTAACCTGTTTTTCATGCTTTTCTTGCATCTCTCTCATTTCTTTTCCCAGTTTTTCCTTCACCCGTCTAACTTGATTTTCAAAATCCTTTTTGAGCTCTTCCATGGCCTGAACCCATTGGATATCTATTTCAGATGTCTGGGATACACAGGCCTTGACTTCTATGTCTTTCCCTAATGGTAAGCATTGTTCTTCCTCATCAGAAAGGAAGGGCGGAATCATCTGGTCTCCAAGAAAATAACCTTCTATTGTCTTATTTTTTTTCCCTTTTCTGGGCATTTTCCCAGCCTTTGACTTGACTTGACTTTTGAGAGTCCTCACCACCCCTTCCTAGGTCCACCCAGCTAGTGTTTGGGGTCTGAGTTTCAAATGTTGCTCCCCAGCCTCAGGGCTTTCAGCGCAGACCTGACTGTTATGCAATGTGATCTTCAGTTCTGGTGCTCAGGTGGCGTCAGGGCTGCCTCCCAGGCTCAGTTCCCTCAGGGGTTTATGCGGAGACTTTCCGTATTGGACCCGAGGTCCTGCCTGCTCCGGGAGCCTCTGGCTACCTGCTGCCTCTGCTGCTGTCTCCCAAGCGGGCCTGAGTTATGGAGAACCCCGCTCCCTTCTTGGCCAGACCAGAAGTCTTTCTCACCGACCAGTGGCGCCTGTGGGTGGAGGGATCCCCGCAGCTACCAGAGATTCCGTCCCTGAAGCCTGCTTGGATCTGCTCCCCTCAGTGCCATGTGGCCAGGGAAGGGCTGGGCTCTGCTATCTTCCGGTCCATGATGTACTTTTGATGAGGGTTTTTCAGGGCTCTCTAGAACGAAATCTCCTTCACTTTGTTACTCTGCGACTTCCACTGCTCCAGAATTTGTTGGGACTTCTTTTTACAGAAAATCCATAAGCTGTGGTTTCAGAGCTAGCATATGTGAATCTTTCTACTCCACCATCTGGAAGGTCAGTCTCAAGAGAGTGAAGTTTATGTGGATTATTGAAACTGAAAGAGGAAGTTGTTTTAATTTTGACTGAGCAAAATCTGATGTTTTGAAGATGACTTAATGCTTTCAAAACTGTGTTATTGGGTGGATATTTTCAAAAAGTTCAATTACACAGGTTTGTTACTTCAAGCAATAACTGCAACATTTTTATGTTAAAAGATAAAATTAAATGTTTTACTTAAAAGTTAATATATGGGAGAATGGTGTGGAAATTTTTCTTAAGAAATGCTTATAGCAATAAATGATTTTATAATTTCCAGTAACCTTGCGAAAGATCTAATTGTAGGGGTTAAAATTCATCATCTGAAGTGCATGGAGACACAATTTCAGAAATAATTTTTTTCAAATTTATGTTCTAAAAAATAAGTTAGGTTCATAAATCATACCTAATTGAAATAAAAAGTCTGTCACCTGTCATTAAAAGTTCAAGAACAATTTTCTGAGTTATCAAGGAACACAGATTTAAAACTTGAGTTTCCTGAAAAATGCTTCAATTAATTTTGTCTGAGGATTAGGACAGAATTTCCAGTAATTTCTGACATGGCCCTAAAAATACTTCTACCATTTTACATCATTCTCAGCATTGATGTTTATAAAATCAAGAAATCAGTCTACTGTGCAAAATGTTGAAGTTGATGTACATCCTGTATTATCAAATATTACACCAAGATTTAATTCTTTAGGTACAAATAAATAAGCACATCTCTCTCATTAACATGCAAATTTACTTTCATCTTTAAAAATGGTAAAATATATATATATATATATATGTGTGTGTGTGTGTGTGTGTGTGTGTGTGTGTGTGTGTGTACCAAAGAACTATTTCATATATATTTCTTAATAATTTATTATCAGCAAATATTTGACTTGTATGTCTACTTTGTATACCCATATATCCAGCGTTACACAAAAATCCTTGGGTATAAAGGGGTTTACAGTGGAAAAAGTTTAAGAAACCCTAATCTAGAACCTGATATCTTGAAAAATGAAATCAAATGGTTCTTAGGAAACATTGCTTAGAATCAATCTAGTGGACATGATGAAATTCCAGTGAACTGTTTAAAATTTTAAAAGATAATGCTGTTAAAATATTTCACTCCAAATGCTGGAAAATTTTGAATACTTAGCAGTGTGCACTGAATTGGAAAAATCAATTTATGTCCCAATCCTAAGGAAGGATTATGTCAAAGAATATTCATATTACTGAACAATTACATAAGCAAGATCATCCTTAGGATTTTTTAAGGTAACTTGAAATATGTGAAGAATTACCAAAAGGACAGTCTGGTTTTCAAAGAGGCAGAAGATCTAGAGACCAAATTGCTAACATTTTTCTGGATTATATAGATTGTTGGAGAAAGTAAGGCAGTTGCAGAAAAAAAAATTCTACTTCTGTTCCATTGACCTCACTAAAGCCTTTGACTATGTAGATCACAACAAAAATGTGGAAAGTCCTCAAAGCACAGGGAATACAAGATCACCTGGACTTATATTTAGGTCTAGAAGCAACAGTTACAATTGATCATGGAATATGGAATGCAGAACATGGAAGGAAATTTATGATAAATTTATTCAGCATACTAAGAAACAGAAATATCAGCTTGCCCACAAAGATTCTTATGTTCTTGTATTTAAAGCTATATTAAAGTTATTATATATTAAAGTAGCAATATATAACTGTGAGAGTTGGATTTTAAGTAAAACTAAGGGCCACAGAATTAACATTTTTCAATTGTGGTGCTGGAGGAGAACTTTTGACCTTAGACAGCAAGAAAAATCAATTTAGTTAATATTAAAGATACTCATACTTTCAAAAAACCAAAGTTCATACTTTCATTGGAAAGTCAAGTACTGAAATTGAAGCTTAAATATTTTGGGTACATAATGAAAAGACAGGACTCACTGTAGAAGAACCTGATTTTGGGAAACATTGATGTAAAATGGAAAAGGTAATGTGAAAGGATGAGATAGATACTGCCATGGAATCAATGAATGTGAAATTGGAAAGACTGCAGAAAATAGGAGAGGATAGAAGGATCTGACCTACTATGATCCACGAGGTCACAATGACTTGGTCACATCTGAGTGACTGAACAACAACAAAAACAAAATAGAGCATATGAAATTTTCTACCTGAGTCATCAGCATATACTTATGAGAATAACAGCCAAAGTGAGACTAGCATGGATAAGTGCTAGTACTTCATAAGTACTTCACCAGTCTGATGACTTTCAAACACACTTACCTTGGTAGTTCTTTATAGTATATCATCAGCCTGTCATAGAAAAAATACATCTCTTATTGGAAGTTGGGAAGTATAAATTTCTAAATTTTTCATTTAATGAATTTAATGAAAATTATTTAAAAAATAAAGTTAAGTATTATTTTCTACAAATAAAATCAAACCAGTAGTCTCTCCATCAACCTACCCTGATTAATCATATATTCAAAGGACGTCAAAGGAATACGTAAAAACGGCATAGAATATAAGACATTTCAATTTCTTTCCACACCCTTTTTTTTTGCTCACTTTGATCTTTAGATCAAAGATTTTTAATCTCAAATTTGAATCATTACCCATTTTTTCCCCTTATCACACATACTCATCTTCAAAGGTGATAAAAATTAAAGGGATAATTAGCAAAAACAAACCCTTTGTCAAAGGATTGGTTGACCACAACAAGTTGGATTTACAGTTCTTCCCAGTTTGGAAAAAGAGGAAAAAATGCCACCGAATTTCCCTTACAGGGAACTATTCTTTATGACTTCAAGGAGAGAACAGAACAGTGAGTCTCATCCCAAGCGTGCATAACAATCAATTGGACATATCTGTCAAATTTGCAGTTCCTTTTCTTAAGACCATGAGTGATGATCACTATCTAGACAAATAAACTGAAAGTTGTGTATGTGTGTGTGCGTGTATTCGTATATGTGTGTGTGCGTGTTTGTGTGTGTGTATGAGAGAGAGAGAGAGAAAGAGAGAGAGAGAGAGAGAAAGAGAGAGAGAGAGAAAGAGAGAGAGAGAGAGAGAGAGAGAGAGAGAGAGAGAGAGAGAGGCAAAGACAGAGGAGACAGAGACAAAATGAGACTGTACTTGTAATTCGTCTGTTTCCCTGAAGGCACTTACCTAAGTAGCAAGAGTATCAGAGAATTAGGTAGGTGATAGGAGTGATGGGGCCTTACTCTGCCCCACCTTACTTTCATTTGTACTATTTTAATTCTTTGTTTTTTTTTTAAATATACATGTATTTATTAAACTTCTTACATAAATTTTCACCAAATTTTGGGTTCCAAATTTTCTCCCCATTTGTCCGCTACCCCAACCCCAGTACACCTAGCATTCTAATTTCCTCCATCACCAATCTGCCCTCTCTTCTATAATCCCTCCCTTCTCTCTTCCCCATATTCCCTTTTGTCTTGTAGGGCCAGATAACTTTCTATTCCTCATTACCAGTATTTCTTATTTTCTAGTAGCAAGAACAATACTCAACAGTTGTTCCTAAAACTTTGAGGTCCAACTTCTCCCCATCCCTCCCTCCCCACCCATTCCCTTTGGGAAGGCAGGCAATTCAATTCAGGCCACAGCTGGGTAGTTTTGCAAATGATTTCCATAATTGTCGTGTTGTGTAAGACTAGCTATATTTTCCTCCATTCCGTCCTACCCCCATTGTTGCTATTCTCTCTTTTGATCCTGTCCGTCCCCAAGAGTGTGGACTTCAAAATGCTCCCTCCTCCCATTGCCCTCCCTTCCATCATCACCACCACCCTGCTTATCTCTTTCTACCCCACTTTCCTGTATTGTAAGATAGGTTTTCATACCAAAATAAGTGTGCATTTTATTCCTTCCTTTAGTCGAATGTGATGAGAGTAAACTTCATGGTTTTTTTCCTCAGCTCTCCTCTTTTTCCCTCCACTAAGAAGTCTCCTGCTTGCCTCTTCTATGAGAGATAATTTACTCCATTCCATTTCACCCTCTCTCCTCCCACTACACTTCTCTCTCACCGTTTACCTTGATTTCTTTTAAGATATGATCCCACCCTATTCAATTCACTCTCTGCTCTCTGTCTCTGTGTGTGTGAGCATGTGCGTATATGTGTGTGTGCGTGCATGTGTGTACATGTGTACGTGCATGTGTTTGTGTATGTGTGTGTGTAATCCCACCAACTACCCAGATGCTGAAAAGTTTCAGGAGTTACAAATATTGTCTTTCCATATAAGAATGTAAAATGTTCAACTTTGGTAAGTCCTTTATGATGTCTCTTTGCGGTTTACTTTATCATGCTTTTTCTCATTCTTGTACTTGAAAGTAAAATTTTCTTTTCAGCTCTGGTGTTTTCATCAAGAATGCTTGAAAGTCCTCTATTTCATTGAAAGACCAGTTTTTCCCCTGAAGTATTATACTCAGTTTTGCTGGGGAGGTGATTCTTGGTTTTAGACCTAGTTCCTTTGACTTCTGGAATATCCTATTCCACGCCCTCCAGTCCCTTCATGTAGAAGCTGCTGGATTTTGTGTTATCATGATTGTATTTCCACAATACTGGAATTGTTTTTTTCTAGCTTCTTGCAATATTTTCTCCTTGACCTGGGAACTCTGGAATTTGGCCACAATGTTCCTAGGAGTTTCTCTTTTTGGGTCTCTTTCAGGTGGTGATTGGTGGATTACTTGAATACATATTTTGCCCTCTGGTTCTAGAATATCAGGGCAGTTTTCCTTGATAATTTCATGAAAGATTTTGTCTAGACTCTTTTTTAGATAATGGCTTTCAGGTAGTCCCATAATTTTTAAATTGTCTCTCCTGGATCTATTTTCCTGGGCAGTTGTTTTTCCAATGAGATATTTCACATTATGTTCCATTTTTTCATTCCTTTGGTTTGTTTTGTGATTTTGTGGTTTCCAGAAAGTCATTAGTCTCCATCTGTTCCATTCTAATTTTGAGAGAACCATTTTCTTCAGTGAGCTTTTGAACTTCTTTTTCCATTTGGCTAATTCTGCTTTTGAAAGCATTCTTCTCCTCATTGGCTTTTTGAACCTCTTTTGCCAATTGGGTTAGCCTATTTTTCAAGGTGTTATTTTCTTCAGCATTTTTTGGGTGTCCTTTATCAAGGTATTGACCCATTTTTCATGCTTTTTTTGCATCTCTCTCATTTCTCTTTCCAGGTTTTCCTCCCCCTGTCTAACCTGATTTTCAAAATCCTTTTTGAGCTCTTCAATGGCCTGAGCCCATTGGATATCTATTTCAGATGTTTGGGATACAGAAGCCTTGACTCCTATGGCTTTTCCTGATTGTTAGCATTGTTGTTCCTCTTCAGAAAGGATGGGCGAAAACATCTGATCACCAAGAAAGTAACCTTCCATGGTCTTATTTTTTTCCCTTTTCTGGGCATTTTCCCAGCCAGTTACTTGACTTCTGAGATTCCTCTCCACCCACCCCGTGATCTGTCCAGCTAGTGTTTGGGCTCTGAGATTCAAATTCTGCTCCGCAGTCTCAGGGGTTTTCAGTGGCCAGCCTGGCTGCTTTTCATCGTGAGCTTAAGTTCTGTTGCTCAGGAGAGGGCAGGGCCACCTCCCTGGCTCAGTTCCCTCAGGGGTTTATGTGGAGACCTTCCCTAATGGAGCCCAGCTCCTGCCCACTCCAGGAGCCTCTGGCCACCTGCTGCCTCTGCTGCTTCCTCCCAAGCATGCCCGAGTCATGGAGACACCCTGCTCCCCTCTCAGCCCATCCAGACATCTTTCTCACTGACCTCTGCGCCTGTGGGTGGAAGCACCTTCGCAGCCCCCTGAGATTCTGTCCCTGAGGCCTGCTCGGATCTGCCTGCTCCTCTCAGTGCCACGTGGTCAGGGCAGGGCTGGGCTCCTCTCCTGTCTGGTGCGTGACAGACCTTTGGGATGGGTTTTTCCAGGCTTTCTGGAACAGAAATCTCCTTCACAACGTTGCTGTGTGACTTCCACTATTCCAGAATTTGTTGGGAGTTCTTTTTATAGGAAATTATGGGCTGTGGGTTCAAAGTTAGCATATGTGCGTCTTTCTACTCTGCCATCTTGGCTCCTCCCCTCTTAATTTATTTGTTAACAAATATATTTGCTTGATATAATTCCTCATAACTATTTATATTTGACCCCATCCTTACTTTACCAGATCCCCCGTTGTGGGTGTGTGTGCATGTGAGTGAGTGTGTGTGTGTGTGTGTGTGTGTGTGTGTGTGTGTGTGTGTATGTGTGATGTAAATGCAATAGGAGACACATGGGAGAGAGAAAGATTCCCTTACTGTTTCAATTGCAGCCCATTATTAGAATGTCATGCTCCTTATCTCAGGTAATAGGTAAAAACCCTTTCAACTAAATTTATAATTACAAAATTGTTTTGAATTCAGACCTTATATTATAAATTGTCCTCACAGAAGTAAACCAAGGACACAGAGATGAGTAGATTGAGCCTTAGAGACATGAAATGATGGCCCTGAAATTATTCACTTAATTTACTGGAAGATCAAGGATTAGAATCTCAAACTCCTATTCTGACTAATGTGATTCCTTCAGATTAGCTGATACTATTTGATCACATTTCCTACCTCCCTTTCTCCTTTCTATAGTGACCAACATTAACCATATAATATGTATATATTTAAGCAAACTATATTTAGACTGATTATCTGGGAAGGGAATAGTCAGAATTAATGAACAGAAAATATAGAGCTTTGGGCCAGGCCTTACTCAGACCTTTCCGGTGATTCAGGCTTGGAGTTGAAATGAAATGAGGAAAAACATTTAATGACTTATGAGTCGTCATCAATGCCATGAGTAACCATAATGAGGATTCATGATACTCATTTTCTGAAAGAAAGATAAAGGATTCAAGATAAAGAAAACAGAAACCTATTTTTTGACATGGGCAATGTAGTAATTTATTTAAATTGAATATACATATTTGTTACAAGGATAGTTTCCTTTCCTTTTCTCCCCTCCCCTCCTTCCCTTCCCTTCCATTTCCTTTCCTTTGTTTTCCTCACTTCACTTCAAAGAAATATTTTTAGTAATGTAGGTCTGGAAAGGTAGCAGAGAGATGAAATATATGTTTGTTACTTACTCTTTTTTATAAATAAACTGAGACAGTTGTAGGTCATCCAAGACAGCAACAACAAAATAATTTTCTCTCCTCTCTATCCTTACTGTATCTTTACCACATTTGTCTAGACTATCAGAGTTTGACACAATTGTCTGCAGTTAGGGTTATAGATTTCAAATACTTGGGAGATAAAGTATGAGAAAATGAAAATAATGACAGGATCAAAATGGATTTCATCTAGGAGTGGAAAAGTAAATTGTTAACATCTGGTTCCCCTCAAAATACACTTCAATGTTTAATCTTCATTAATAAAATACTTTCCAACAGTTTCTTAATTGTAGACAATAAAAAAATAAATAAATAAAATCATGATTTGTAGTTTACTGATTTCTGAGGTATTCACACTGAAAATTTGATAATTGTTTCTCATGAGTCTGCACAAGTTGGTTTCTGCACATTCCTTGTTACAGCCTTGTTGCAGCTAAACACAACCCTCTCTGATATCTGTGAGTCTGGACATCAGATCAGATGGATGAGATGACGTATAGAACAATAAAAATTCCACAAAGTCTGAGGGTCAATGACAACCTGTAGCTCTTTGACCTTTAAAAGGTCTAGCTTCTCTACTATTTTAGGGAAAAAATATTAGGTATTCCAATACTATTGCATATTACAACTGCCACATACAGGGATGAAGTCAATTTTTAATATTTTCAAAGAGATTAATGATGTTTTGTCTGAAATATTGTACAGGGTATTTGGCTCATTGTAGGAATGGGTCTCAAAGACCTCTTTGTTGCCGTTCAATTGTGAAGTTCTATACTTCTATGATGTCTGCCTTTTAATATCCTTTCCTCCTTGAAGGCCCAGCTCATGTGGCATTTGTCCATAAGACTTCTTGATACAAGTGGTAGTGTGTGAAATCTTATTCAGCTAGAATAGAATCAGCACCAGGTGTTTTGTCACACATAAGATGCCTAATGACACTCAAAACCTCTTCTTCAGCTGGAAGCTCAGCTAAGGAGGGACTGACTTCAACCTGAGGTAAACAGTCAATGACCTCAGCATTGATTGATGATTGTCTGTTGAGAACTCTATGGAAGTGTTCAGCCCATCTCTCTAGGATCACTTCCTTATCACTAATCAATGGGGCTCCATCAGCACTGAGTAGTTATGATGCACTACGGGGTTTTAGCCATTAAAGAGCTTTCAAGGAATCATAAAAGCACTTTGGATTGTTATTATCAGCATAAAACTCATAATTAACACCAAGGAAACACAGGGGCTCAAGCAGTTACCACCATACCATCCATACATGGAACCATCGTTTTCAAAAAATGGAGAAGTTTTGAATACTGTAGATAAGTTCACTTACTTTGGTAGTATATTTTCCAGGGATGCACACATTGACAACGAGACTGATGCACACATTGCCAGAGCTAGCTCAGTGTTTGGGAGGCTCTGAAGAAAGGTTTTGGGGAGAAGCAGTATAAGATGGAGTACTAAATTGAAGATCTACAGAGCTGCTGTGCTGACCTTATTGTTACATGCTTGTGAAACATGGAGAATCTACCAGCCCAATGCCAGGAAACTTTATCGCTTCCATTTGAACTGCCTTAGGAATATTCTGAGGATGACCTGGCAGGATAAGATACCAGACACTGAAGTCCTTGCTCAAGCTGAACTACCAAGTTTTCAAACAATGTCTCAGAGAGTGAAATTCCAAAGGGCCAGCTATGCCGTTTGAATACACAACGTACACTTGCCAAAAAGACTATTTTATGGAGAACTTGAATGGGGCAGGCAACACATGGTGTGCAGAAAAAAGGATACAAGGATACCCTCAGGGACTTTGGATTTGACTGTGCAACATGGGAGACACTAGCACAGGACCACTCAGCATGGTGTGCCCACATAAGAAAAGGTGCTGTGCTCTTTGAGCAAAGCAGAATTGAGACAGCACAAAATAAATGTAGAATGTGCAAGTTTGGGATATCTACCCCAAATATTCACACAGACTATCTGTGCCCAACCTGTGGTAGAGCATTCTGAGCTCATACTGCTCTGATTAGCCACAGTTGGACATACTGAAATTTACAATAGTGATGTCATTTTGGTCCTCTTGTAGATGAAGGAAAACGATCATATATATACATATATACATATATACATATATATATATATATATATATATATATACATATATACATATATGTATATATATATATATCTGTATCTATATCTAACCATCTATCTTTCTATCTATCTATCTATCTTAGGGCCATTTACATTAATATTACATAGTACAGTACTTCCCTAATTAGATAACTAAAGCAAGCACTGTTTTCTTTATATTCCTACAAATTGCACTTTTCATATATTAGAGATTCATGATGAAAATTATTGACCCCCTTCAGAGAAAGAATTATAGGGTATTAATGGACATCAAACCATAATATTTTCACTTTTGTGTGTGTTTTTTTTTCTTTCTTATGTTTTTCACTTTTTGTCTGATTCTTTTTGGTACTCTGATACTTTTGCTCTGATTCTTCTTTCACAACATCAGTAAAGTGAAAACATGTTTAACTTGTTTTTACACATATATCATCTCAGATTGCTTACTGTTTTGGGAGGGGGAAGAAAAGAGAGGGAGGGAGAAAAATTGGGAACTAAAATTTTATAAAAATGCATGTTGAAAACTGTCTTTACATGTAATTGGAAAAAATAAAATATGATTAAGGGAAATATTTAAAAGTACTTGTAGTCTTTTAAAAATACAGTTCTGTTGGTAATGTTGAGTCTATGCAACTCAAAGTTTTAAAAACAAACATTAAAATTGCTTTTTATGTTTATTCATTTATTTTTAGTTTTCAACATTCATTTCCACAAAATTTTGAGTTCCAAATTTTCTCCTCATTTCTCCCCTTACCCCAAATGCGTAGCATTTTGGTTACCCCTTGCACTGATCTGTCCTTCGTTCTAACCCCCCTCTCTTCCCTCATCCCCACCCTCTCTTGTCTTGTAAGGCAAGATAAATTAATATACCCCCGCAAATGTTTCTTATTTCTTATTTCCCAGTCGTATGAAAAAATAATTCTCAACATTTGTTCCGAAAACTTGTCCTTCCTCCCTCCCTACCCATCCTCCCTGAGAAGGCAAGCAATTCAATATAGGCTATGTATGTGTAGCTTTGCAAATGGTTTCCATAAGTTATGTTGTGTAAGATTAACTCTATTTCCCTCCACCCGATTCTGTCCCTCATTTCTTCTATTCTCTCTTTTGACCTTGCCTACCCTGCAAGAGTGCTTACTTCTAATTGCTTGCTCTTCTCATTTGCCTTCCTTTGTAAAGGTGTTATTTTCTTCAACATTTTTTGGGTCTCCTTTAGCAAGCTGTAGACTCAATTTTCATGATTTTCTGGCATTGATCTCATTTCTCTTTCCAATTTTTCCTCCAGCTCTCTTACTTCACATTCAAAATCCTTTTTGAGCTCTCCCATGGCCTGAGACCATTGCATATTTACTTTGGAGGTTATGGAAGCTGATCAGGCAGTGGTAGGGTAGATGATTTGAACTTTATTTTGCTATGTCTTTTCAGTAACTATCCATTTGTAATAGCTAATTTTCACTCATTCATTCATGATACCTAATTCTGGATGATTCGAAAAAGCTCAGAAGAAAGATAGGATCAGAAGAAATATAATATGTACTCTTGGGGACTTTGGGCTCACAGGAACTTATTCTCATTTCTTGATCACAAAGCTTTCAAGGTCTCTTTAGCATTATGATTTCCTCAGGACAGTATCTAAAATAGTGTATAAGTATGCCTCATGTTAAGCATTTTCATAAATGTAGGCAAAAGAGCTGTAATACGACAAGCATATTCAATGTTACATATGGATATTTTATCTGGGATATTATTTAATCGTTCCACAACACAAACTTCATAAAATAAGACTGAACTAATACAGAACATATTAAACACTCAGGTAACTACATGATACACATTATATTACTCTCAGAAGTTAAAGACTAATTGTGGGAATTCAGAACAGTGATATATACATATTTGGAGAGAGAGAGAGAGAGAGAGAGAGAGAGAGAGAGAGAGATCTATCTATATACTAAGCATGGAAATGTCTAAGGATTTTTATAGCAGTTGTCATGAAGGTAAAGTAC
This sequence comes from Potorous gilbertii, assembly GCA_028658325.1. Classification (NCBI taxonomy): domain Eukaryota; kingdom Metazoa; phylum Chordata; class Mammalia; order Diprotodontia; family Potoroidae; genus Potorous; species Potorous gilbertii. The sequence goes on from CM053771.1 coordinate 328,091,351, forward strand.
AAATTGAATGGTTTTGCTAAAGTTATTCCAAGTATAGTTAATCCTCGTAGTGGTCTCCTTCCAAAAGTGAGTTGTTATTACATTTTTTTCTTCCTTTATAATCATAACAGTCCTGTGAGGTAGATGTTATTGTGACCGCTGCTTTACCTTTGAGGGAACAGAGGCTTAGAGAAGCTAGTTGACTTTTACTGGGTCAAACGACTAGAAAGAAGCAGAAATGGGATTTGTATCTAAATCATCTTGACTCCAAGTTCAGTTTACTATCCTGCATAACATGCTACTTCCCACTAATATTGAGTCAATTGTGAGAGGCTTTGGCAAAATGGAAAGCTTCTTCATATTAGCACAGTTGAGATCACTGATTTTAAAATACACACACACACACACACACACACACACACATACACACATATGGAAAGAGAGAGAAAGAGAGAGAGAGAGGGAGAGAGAGAAGGAGAGGGAAAGGGAGAGGGAGAGGGAGAAAGAGAGAGAGAGAGAGAGAGAGAGAGAGAGAGAGGGAGAGGGAGAGAGAGAGAGAGAGAAACTAACATAGTTTTGAGGCACCAATCAATGAAACTGCTTGTAGAGTTCTGGGCAGTTATGTTCATTCACGATTAGTAAGATTGAAAAATCATATAATTACTTTCTAAAGTAATCTGACAATGTAAAACAAAAGTATGATGGTAAAATGCTTTAATCCAATAATTACGTCCTTGGGAACTTAACACAATTGTAATACTAAAAAAATCAATTCTACTGGTTTTCTTTTATAGGCACTTATTTTTTTTACAGTTACAGACACAGACACAAAGTGAAAAGGTGCTCATGTTTCAAAAAATATGATTAAATAAATTATTGTACATTAATGGAATCCTATATGGTAATGCAAATAAGCAAGTATTAGGGGTGCAAAGAAATTAGGCTTAAATTATATGAAATATAATAAAGTGAAAAGAGAATCACAGCATGGCAACATGAATGAGAATGAATGAACACAAAATATTTTGGAATAATTTCTGAAATATTATGATGATTTATGCAGTAAAATTGACCAGATGACATAATCACAGATATCAGATTAGTAAAGTGAGTGCCACTGATAATATCATAGAGGGACTGTAACTATATTGCTATATTATCTATATTTATATCTTCATATAATCTATATCTATATCCAGATCTACTATATCTATATATCAACAAAATATACATATATTTATATATGTATTGTGTATGTATACATATGTACACATGTATATATTGTATAGCTGCATGTGTATGCACATACATTTATGTGTGAATTTATATGTAAATATATTTATGTATGTGTGTAATAATAAAGATTTTCAAGATCCTCATCAGTTGACTTGATGGTTAAATGCTCCCATTCTAAATTTCGATTTCAAACAATAACTAGGATTCAAATTTCAGAGATGATGAATGAAAAGCTACTGAAATCACTTTCAGATAAGCGTATTTCTTATCATATTTCCTGTTGCAGCATCATCATAATGTTGGGGCAAAGTTTGATATTTAAAACAGTGGACACATAATTGAGGACAACTCCTCAAGGCTGACAGATAGGATACAACTAATATATACCTACTTGTCAAATTAAATACTATCACAGTTCTAAAGCTGCAAGGGAGCACAGAGATCATCTAGTCCAACTCATTGGACATTTTACACATGAATTTATCTAATTTTCCCAGGGTCACAGACAATATCAGAACAAGTATTTGAAACCAGATCGTTTGATTCCAGAATTAGCATTTTTTTCTACTATGCCATTCTGCTTCTTAACACCAGTGAGGCTAGTCAAGCTAAGAGAGATTCAGGGGTAGTACTTGGACAAAAAATTCAGCTCCCTTCTCCATGACAGCACTGTCTTATACAATACAACTGAGTGAGAATGTGCCAGGACCAATTCATCATTACTCTCCTGTATAAATCGATTAATAGCCAATGAATAAAGGTCCAGAGAGGATGTAAATCCTGGCTACTGATGTGTTTGATCTATCCACTCACCTAAAGTGTCAGAGCAAGTGTTTGTATTGTATGGTATACTTCATGCTCCTGATAAGCATTAAATTCATTCAGCCTAAAATTTAGTAGATTATTCTTGCCCTAATTGTACCCTGGGGTATAATTGTATATTATATCTATGTCAATTTTCATACTTTTGTTATCCTGGTCGTTTGAGTTTACCCCAGTGTCATTTATCTGTGACTTTTCACTCTTTATTTATCTAAGGTAAAGGGAAGAAAATTAGAACTGACTCCGATGTAAGTAGATTATTATTCCGAAGAAGCTACAATGACCTTTCAAATTCAGTTTTTATTGTGAGTATATATTTAAATTAAACAAAGGAGTTAGATGGCTCAGTAGATAGATTTCTGGGTCTTGTGTCAGGAATACCTAAGTTCAAATCTGGCCTAAGACAGTCACAGTCACTGTGTGACTCTGGGAAATTCACTTAACATCTTTTACCTTAATCAAGTGTAGGAGAAAATGGAAAATAGTATCTTTGCCAAGAAAACCCCATATACAGTATTGGTGTAATATGGTTAATGAGGCCATGAAAAATTTACACAACTTAATGACTGAAAAAAAAACATTTAAGTCAATAGCACTGAGTCTTTTCCTAATTTTACTGTAGAAAATTCATAGTGGAAAACTTACTGATCCCTTTCGTATAAGTCCTGATAGCAGCTTATGAGCTCTAGGTCAGGTTTGTTGAACACATAAATGGATAGAAGTCAAATAAATGACTCTCTGTCAGAGCAGTGGATGGAGTGTGAGAGATGATACATGGATATGACATGCTTAGACACTGGATCCTTCTATTTTCACCTGGAATTTACAGGTGGGTGATGAAGAAAAGGAAAATTTCCTGATTTCAAGAGACAAAGTATCTTGGTGGCATCCTACCCAGTCTCACATCTTATGAGTCAGAAGAACAAGAAAGAGTAAGCTGTAAAGGTTCAATAATCCAACCAGCAAAAGGTAAAACAAATTGTTATACTCTTTAATGTATTATTAACATTTCACTCATCACCTCCTTCAGTCTAGAGTCAACAAAATTATAAATTCAGCAATGATTTTTAGTGTCTACTGATTTCTGAAGTATAACTTCCTTTTTTTTAAACTGTCCATTTTATTTGAACCAGCTATTTCTTCTTTTTCATAAATTTATTTATTTAAATTTTTACATTCATTTTCAAAAGATTTTGGGTTCCAAAATTTTCTCCCCATTTGTCCCCTCCCCCATCCCCAATACACTGACCATTCTAATAACCCCTATCACCAATCTGCCCTCTTTTCCTTCATCCCTCCCTTCCCTTACCTCATCTTCTCTTTTGTCCTGTAGGGCCAGATACCTTTCTATTCCTCATTACCTGTATTTCTTATTTCCTAGTAGCAAGAACAGTATTCAACAGTTGCTCCTAAAACTTTGAGTTCTAACTTCTCCCCATCCCTTCCTCCCCACCCATTCCCTTTGAGAAGGCAGGCAATTCAATATAGGCCATATCTCTGTAGTTTTGCAAGTGACTTCCATAATATTAGTGTTGTGCAAGACTAACTGTATTTCCCTCCATCCTATCCTGCCCCCCATTTTTGCTATTCTCTCTTTTGATCCTGTTGCTCTCCAAGTGTTAACATCAAATTGCTCCCTCCTCCCATTACCCTCCCTTCCATCATTACCCCCGACCCTGCTTATCTCTTTCTCCCCCACTTTCCTGTATTGTAAGATAGGTTCCCATACCAAAATGAGTGTGTATTTTATTCCTTCCTTTAGTCGAATGTGATGAGAATAAACTTCATGGTTTTTTTTCTCAGTTCTCCTCTTTTTCCCTCCACTAAGAAGTCTCTTGCTTGCCTCTTCTATGAGAGATAATTTACCCCATTCATTTTCACCCTCTCTCCTCCCACTACATTTCTTTCTCACAGTTTACCTTGATTTCTTTTAAGATATGATCCCACCATATTCAATTCACTCTATGCTCTCTGTCTCTGTGTGTGCATGCATGTGCGTATGTGTGTGTGCGTGCACACCTGTACATGGGTGTATACGTGTGTGTATGTGTGTGTGTGCAATACCACCAACTACCCAGATAATGAAAAGTTTCAGGAGTTACAAATATTTTCATTCTATATAGGAATGTAAACAGTTCAAATTTGGTAAGTCCCTTGTGACTTCGACTTGCTGTTTACTTTTTCCTGCTTCTTCTCATTCTTGTGTTTGAAAGTCAAATTTTCTTTTCAGCCCTGGTCTTTTCATCAAGAATGCTTGAAAGTCCTCTATTTCATTGAAAGACCAGTTTTTCCCCTGAAGTCTTATACTCAGTTTTGCTGGGGAGGTGATTCTTGGTTTTAGACCTAGTTCCTTTGACTTCTGGAATATCCCATTTCATGCCCTTTGATCCCTTAATGTAGAAGCTGCTAGATCTTGTGTTATCCTGATTGTATTTCCACAATACTGGAATTGTTTCTTTCTAGCTGCTTGCAATATTTTCTCCTTTATCTGGGAACTCTGCAATTTGGCCACAATGTTCCTAGGAGTTTCTCTTTTTGGATCTCTTTCAGGCAGTGATAAGTGGATTC
>CM053771.1:328096455-328135656 GCA_028658325.1 Potorous gilbertii
AGCATGAAAAAGTAAACAGCAAGGAGAAGTCACAAGGGACTTACCAAAGTTGTACTGTTGACATTCCTACATGGAAAGACAATATTTGTAACTCCTGAAATTTTTCAGTATCTGGGTAGTTGGTGGTATTACACACACACATACACACACACGTACACACACATGTACAGGCGTACACGCACACACATGAGCACGTGCATGCACACACAGAGACAAAGAGCACAGAGTGAATTGAATAGGATGGGATCATATCTTAAAAGAAATCAAGGTAAATGGTGAGAGAGAAATGTAGTGGGAGGAGAGAGGGTGAAAAGCAATGGGATAAATTATCTCTCAAAAAAGAGGCAGGCAGGAGTCTTCTTAGTGGAGGGAAAAAGAGGAGAGCTGAGAAAGAAAAAAACAACATGCAGTTTACCCTCATCACATTTGACTAAAGGAAGGAATAAAATGCACACTCATTTTGGTATGAAAACCTATCTTACAATAAAGGAAAGTGGGCGAGAAAGAGATAAGCAGCATGGGAGGGGATGATGGAAGGGAGGGTAATGGGAGGAGGGAGCAGTTTGAAGTCAACATTCGGGCAGAGACAGGATCAAAAGAGAGAATAAGCAACAATGCGGGGCAGGATAAGATGGACGGAAATGTAGTTAGTCTTACACAACACGACTATTATGGAAGTTATTTGCAAAACTACCCAGATATGGCCTATATTGAATTGCCTGCCTTTCCAGGGGGAATGGGTGGGGAGGGAGGGATGGGGAAAAACTGGAACTTAAGGTTTTAGGATCAACTGTTGAGTATTGTTCTTGCTACTAGGAAATAAGAAATACAGGTAATGGGGAATAGACAGTTATCTGGCCCTACAGGACAAAAGAGAAGATGGGGTAAGGGAAGGGAGGGATGAAAGAAGAGAGGGCAGATTGGTGATATGGGTAATTAGAATGTCCAGTGTATTGGGGAGGGGGAGGGGACAAATGGGGAGAATATTTTGGAACCCAAAATCTTGTGAAAATGAATGTAAAACGTTAAATAAATAAATTTATTTAAAAAAATAAAAAAATAAATAAATATAATTATAATTTTTAACCATTTGTTTTGATTTTATATATATACTAATATTTATGAAATATGTTTTTGTCAAGTGATTGGCCTATGATTTTATGGTTATTGAACTCTTTGATTGTATAGATCTGCAGCTTAAAGTCTTCAAGAGCCTCTTTCTAAAAACATACAATTACATAAATATGAAGTGTTATAATGAAATTCAAACTTCCTTATCGCATTTAAAGATTAATTTTCCTATCGTACTACATTGTTTCATATGTATTTGTATATATGTGACCACTTCCCTGTCTAATAGAGTATAAGCTCCTAGAGGTAAGAGATTATATTTGTGTCTTTTCAAGTTCTATCACTGTGCCTGGCACATAATAGATTTTTTTTCAAACTGAAATAATTTAATGTTCTAATTAATGCAATAACTATCCAGGATTCAAGGACAGATGATAAAGAATAATAAAAAATACGTTTTAGAGAGGTGATGATCTGAAATGCAAATGAAATACACATTTTTGGACACGACTAATGTAGGAATTTGTTTTGCTTGACCATGAATATTTTTACATGATTTCTTTTTTCTTTTTCTTTCCTTAGTGGAACAATTTAGGGGAAGAGAAATTAGATGCTTGTTAGTAAAAAAAAAATGGAAAAAGAGAAAAGATGTTTGGAGATATGAGAATTCAAAAGAGAGTGGAATTTCTTCAGAAAATATAGTAACAGTTTTAATGTAACAAATTCCAACATCTCCCCCATTCAGTCCTACCTCGATTCAGCAAACATTTTTTCAAAAAACTTTCATAAAATAACAATGGTGGGAAAGACATTGTCCCAGGTATGGAAAAGACCAATCCACTGGTACATGAAACTCATTGATGAATAAACATCCTGAATCAATGTAAGTATAAGTTGCTACTTCACTGTCATCTATCATCTTAGAGAATTAAAAAAAAAAGGCTGAAAGTTTGAGTTTCCCAGAATCATATAAGTAGCGTTTATCAGAGGTGCAACATATGCAGGTCTTCTTCAAGACTGGTTCTCTATTCATTAACTAAGAATTATTCATTATCCCATGTTCAAAAAAAGACCAAAAATGATACAGTCCCTCTCCTCAAGGAGATTACGTTTATAGCATAAAAATAGGAGTCAGGAAGCTCTTGACATAGTTCTGACTGCCAGTAACTATGACAGTGATCACCCAACTTCTCTTGGTAGCAGTTTCCTCATCTATAAAATGAGGAGGCTGGATAAGATGAACTCAGAGGCCTTTTCCAGCTCTAACAATCTATATGATCACTTAGGAATTGCTTTTTTAAGTCTACTGTTAAATCTTTATAATGATCCAACGGTCATGGTCTTGCTCTTCCTTTCTCACAATACACTCTGTGGAGAGTTTGCTCTTTTCACTCCTTTAAAGATTTCAAGACCTAGATTTGACACCAAGTTGAAAGGCTGCTGTTCAATAAGTGGGCTGAAAAGTGACAAGTAATACTAATTGTTACTCCCTGAGGATATGAATTTCTTCCTGTTTCTCTTCTATCAGTTGATACTCCCAAAGGAAAGAAATAAGGCAGCAGGACTGGCTTGTCTCGGATTGCTGAACAGTGGGATTTTATTTTTTTTTATCATTTGAAATTTCTTTTTTTAAATTTTATCCATATTTCTGACCAAGTTGAGATCTTTTAAAATCCTAAAGAAAATCCAATATGCTAACTTATCCCTCCCATTTTTGTGTCATTTGAAAATAGTAGTAACAAACATTTGATATCTTCATCAATAGAACTGATAACATTGTAAACAAGTCAGGACTAAGAAGAGATCACTGGGACCAACCTTTAGAGGTCAACCTTCTGATAACCACCAGTTTGTTATTAGTCTTTTATTACATGTACCCATTCATATGTGCATAATCATCTAATTCACACATCTCCCCTTTATCCATAAAGATAAACCTGATGGATGCTGTCAAATGCTGAGTTCAAATTTATGATAACTATAACTATAGCACTCTCCTGTTCTCTCAATATATTAACTTTGTAAAAAAAACAATAATTATAACCTTCCAGATCAAAGTTATTATCCCTCCTTGTCCAGTTTTCAAAAAATATCCCTTTAATAATCCATTCTTGACTTTTGCCAAGAATAAAAGTGTTTCACTGACCTAAAGTTGGTGTATTCTACTTTCTCCCAGAAGAAGTGGGGTGGAGTTGGATTGTGGATTTTATTAGAAAAGGATGACAATAGAATCAGAGTTGATTGCATTTTCCAAAGATCATTGACATTAATTTAGCAATCACATCCATTTGATGAGCAAAATGCATATGTTACTTACATGCAAATAGTTGCATAAAATTTAAAAAATTCCAAGACTATTAGATTATTTGGGGATGATTTAAAATATGCATAGTCAACAAAAATAGTTGACTCTTAGAGGGATAAGAAAATGAATATTGGTACCATGGACATTGTCTTATTCTAACATCTTCAACTTTTCTTCCCTAATTAATAGCTTTTATCTTTTTTACTAGTACTCTCAAAGGAGAACCCACACAACATTTGGCTGCTGGCCTCAGCAAACTGAAGCAACATGTATTTCAGGATCAATTAATATGAAGAAAATGGAGTAAAAATAATGAAAATTATGTATTAAATTTAAATCTTATTTTCTAATGACAGACTAAATCTAGTTACATCAAAATTTAAAATAACTAAAAAAATGTAATTATTACCTATGAATATCTAAGAAGATTCTTTGGAATCAGGGAATTTCAGTTATGAGGGTCTTCTGAGCTCAACTAACTCAAAATTGCTTTCCCAATAAATACACCTCCCCCTCACCTACAATAGTGCCACAACATCTTATATAACAATTGTGCTTCAAAAAACTTCACAGTGATACAAATCTCTATTTTATAAGGTAGATCTTTCTGTCCCTGTATAACTCTTATTATTAGAAAATATTATCTTTTAGTGATTTGATATGATACACCTAAGTCATTTCATGTCAAAAGCATTATGGCATTCCAGAATCTCAGAGTTTGGAGTTCACCTCAGAGGGTATCTGTTTTTTTTTTCAGAACTGTTACAAAAACACCATTTACAAAATCCCTAAGAACTGATAATACAGACTGCTTAATGACATCTAGAGAGGTAGAAGCAATGTTTAGCAATGAATACAATACTATGGAGTGGACATGATCCAGCCAGATAAGGCTGCATGTGGGACCTATTGTCTCTATTGTCTCTTTCTCTTTAGAGTACTGTGTATCAGTTCAGGTGGCCTAAGTGAAGAAATTATTTGGATATGTCATGTCACACAATTTAATAATAAGGAAAAACAGATTTTTACTTTAAAATTTCCCAGCATAGTCTGCATTTTCCACTTACATGTAATATATAATTTCTAGGAAAATTGCTCAAAACTTTTCTCCTCTTTATGTTTCAACATACTTTGGGAAAATATTTCATCTGTGCATCCAACTAAGTGATAGTTATGAAAACAATACTGTTAAAGTTCCAAGATTATACTGTATTTTAATTAGAGGATGATGCAAATAAGGATCTAGATTTTCTGGTCTATTATTAGGCTGAGACTCTTACTAGCAGTGTAATCCTAGTCAAGTCACTTGATCTTTATTGCCCCTGTTACCTCATCTGTAAAAATGAGTTGGAGAATGGAATGGCAAATCAGTCCTGTATATTTGCCAAAAAAATCCCTAAAAGGGGTCACAAAGCATTGGACTTGATTGAAATGACTAAACAGCTGGCAAAACCTTGTTCCTTCCCTTAGGGAGAAAATAAGTCCTTCTCTTGAAAGTCTTTTTTAATTAAACTTATTACCTCAGTCTTATTTGTAGGTTTTATATTTGTAACTATAAATAAAGCTAAATTTTATGCAAATAAATTAGTAAAAACATAAGGGATTCTTCATGTCAGCATGTTTTTAAATCCTTTGACTGAAACTCAGAATCTTTTTACCAGCTTAGAACACTGATAGTAATTCTATAACCACTGCAGTAGCCATCTCTTTCTAATTCTCCAGACACAATTACTGTGTAGCATGCTGGGTGAATACAAATTAACAGATGAAAAAGATGCTGGGAAAACATTAAATTATTTTCATCCTGACATTTTCCTGCAGGGGATGCTCTTGCTCTCCCTAGACTGCACAAGCAGTTTAGGAAAAGAGGTGGATAAGGGAAAACATGATTTTTACTTCTGTACTTGGTAATTCATGCAACTACAATTAAAAGTTTAATTTATATGTTATTTGAAGTAATTTTACACCAGGCAACTATTCAGTACTTTTAGGAATTCAGAATATTACAAGGAAAAAATAGTTATATTGTTTTTAGGTCCTTCATTCATTAAGCATCTTTGAGGGAACATATGCTGAATGATAGCAAATTGGTAACTGTAATGGTGCTTTAATGGGCCAATGTCCCTACAGGTGCCCTCTGGCATGTGTCTTTATTTGTGACAACAAGCATCATAAACAAGTAAATAGCTGGTAACTGAGAATGCACAGTGGAAACTATTGTTCCAGGAGCAAGAACTAGTGGAATGGTGGTTAAGGATAATACAAAACAGAAAAAGAAAGGAAATCTCTTTTTTTTCTTTCATTTCTTTATTTTTAAAAATTAAATCAGAGATACTGGATTGTTATGAAGAAGAAATAGGAAAAATAACAATAGATTTTATATACTCATGGATAAATTCTCTTGATTTTAAGTCCCTGATTTTAGTTGAAAATTCCTGAATTTCTTTATAGAAAATAAATTTCATCATAATCCCAGACAGGTAAATGAGAGCATATAAAGTATCTATGGGTTTGTCATTTGGGTAATGACAAGTATGACAATTTCTTCTCACAATACAACACTGCAAATAGCTTATCCACATATGCTCATATATTATCAATGGGTGTATTCATATATGAATATGTGTGTATTATAAACCATGTAAATATTCACATGAACTAAATGTATGAATATATGTATACATGTGTGTTTATCTACTAAGTGTGTGTATTTATAAATACACAGGCATAAATTCTAACATTTGCCTGAGTCAACAAAAGTTAAGTGACTTGTCCATGATCAGACACCTAATATGTCATTGTGCAGGATTTGAAAATATGTTTTGCTTATTCCAAACCCTACAGACTGTCCACTAAAACACAGTGAGATTATGGGGAAAAAAAACTGATGGTAAATCTGAGACTAAAAAAAAATAGGAATTGTTAAGAAAAAACCAAAATGTTTTAAATTTTTACCTTCAACTAGAAAAAACTAAATACCACGACATGAAAAAGGATATTGTGGCTATGTCAACTGAACCTCTGTCAAAGACCTTTGAGAAATTATTACATATGAGAAATATGTCAAGGGCAAATGAGATAGTAATTTTTTAAATGAAAGAAGGGAGACACAAAATTTTTGAATAGGAAGTTTGACATAATTTGTTTGTAAAATTCTTCAGAGAATTAATAAAACACACATGCTATGAATATTTAGAATGGGAAGAGATAGCCACTGTAATCAAGCATGGGCTCATTAAAGGCAGTTCATGAGAGACTAACCAAATTTTCTTCATTTTTCTCTTTTTTTCAAGTTAAGAGATAAAGAAAATTGCACAGATATATAGTATCTCAGAATTTTAGCACTACTTCTTACAAAATTATACTATATCAAATTCAATATAAAACAATGATTGCTTACCTAGATTGCACAAACTTCCAAGAGGGCCAAATGATAGTGGACACAGAAACTCACAAATACACACACCCATATGGATGTGTATGTGTGTACATATGCATATGTACATATATGTACATAGATATGCACACATGTAAATCATGCATGCATATATGTATACATACCAGTATATGCATATATTATATATCCACATATGTGTATATATGTTTATTAAATTCTAAGTAAAATCTAACATTTTATTTAATTATTTAAAAACCATTTTGAGAAGATACCCATAGATTTCATCAGCATGTCAAAGGGGTCCATGATCCCCCTAAAAATGTTAAAAATGTCTGCCCTAGAAGAAATATTCCAGTGGAACACTTTAGAATTCCATCTCTGTTTTACTTAAATAATAAACAATGATTATATAATTTTTAATAGATTTTATACTGTATTTGCTCATCTGGGTCAGAATATTCACACAAACCAAGATTAGGTTGATGAAAATGATAGGGAAATTCAGAAGCTGCAAAACAAACAGTGAGAACTGCACAGAATATACCAGCAGGATAGTTCATCGACCTGTAAGAAGGCAGGAAGGCAGCTTTAATTCAAAAGCAAGGTACAAGCAAAACTCAGAGGGATACAGAATTGCTGGTTCAGTAAGAAGGCAGATGAAATTCAAATTTTATGCCAATAGTTATAATCTAGAGCACTTGTATAATTCTCTGAAAGCTATTTATGGATATAAATCTATGGATAAAAATCTATAGTGCATCATAATTACTCAACACTGATAGAGCCACATTCATTAGGTATAAAGACATGATCCTAGAGAGATAGGCTGAACACTTCCATAGTATTCTCAACAGACCATCATCAATCAATGCTTAGACCACTGATGATTTACCTCAGATTGAAGTCAATCTCTCTTCAGCTGAACTTCCAACTGGAGAATAAGTTTTGAGGGCCATTAGGTTCCTCTCATATGGCAAAGCACCTGATGCTGACTCTATTCCAGCTGAGATTTACAATATAGGAGGAACATTGCTCAAACAAAAGCTAACTGAAATTTTCCAGGTTCTATGACAAGAGGAGTTTGTCCCCCAGGAGTTCAAGGATGCCTCCAATTCTCATCTCTATAAAGGTAAAGGAAATAGATTGTCCTGTGACAATCATGAAGTGGAGTTCTCTCTCTTATTGGCAAATTGTTGGCAAAATTCTCACTAGAGTCCTCCTTAATAGACTGTTTCTTCACCTGGAATATGATCATATACCCGAGAGCCAGTGTGGCTTCAGAAAGGGTCAAAGAACAGTCGACATGGTGTTTGCTGTCCAAAATCTCCAGGAGAAATGCCAGAAGCAGAATAGAGGTGTGGACACAACGTTTGTAGATCTCACCAAGGCTTTTGACACTATTAGTCTTGAGGACTTATGGAAAATTATGTCAAAATTTGGTAGCCTGGAGATTTTCATTAATATTGCATATCAGTTTCATGGTGGCATGTTTGCCCAGTTTATAGATAGTGGACAGTGATCTCGGGCCTTCTCAGGCACCACCAGAGTGAAACAGGGATGTGTATTTGATCCCATACTTTTTAACATATTTTTCAGCCATGTTGACAAATGCTTTCAATGAGGATGAATATGACATCGAGGTCAACTACCATACTGATGGGAAATTCTTCAGTTTGAAAAGACTACAAGCCAAGAACAAATTGAAGGGTGTGTTGCTGCATAGTTTTCTGTTTGGAGATGATTGTGCACTCAATGAAGCCTCTGAAGCTCAGTTACATCAAAGCATGACTCAATTCTCTGCAGCCTGTGCTAATTTTGGCCTAATAATTAAGACCAAGGAAACACAGGTGTTCCATCAGCTATCATCCCATCGTCCATACATGGAACTATCGCTTGCAACAATTGGAGAAGTTTTGAATGCTGTGGACAAGTTCACTTACCTTGGTAGTGTGCTTTGCAGGAATGTACACACTGATTTTAAGCTTGATGCACACATTGCCACAGTCAGCCAAGAGTTTGAGAGGCTCTGAAAAGAATTTGGGAGAGAAGAGGTATTAGAGTGATTACCAGAGGGAAGGCCTACAGATCTGTTGTGCTGACCTCATTGTTGTATGCCTGTGAAACATGAACAGTCTACCAGTACCACGCCAGGAAACTGAATCGCTTGCATTTGAACTGTCTTGGGAAGATTCCAAGGATCACCTGGAAGGATAAGGTATGAGATACTGAAGTCTTAGTTCAAGTTGAACTGCCAAGCATTCAAACTATGCTTCACGAAGTGGAACTCCAATGGGCTGGCCATGTTATTCAAATACAAAATTTACACTTGTCAAAAAGACAACTTAATGGAGAACTCATTTGGGCCAAGTGATCACATGGCGGCCAATAGAAGCAATACAAGGACACTCTCAAGGTCTCTCTCAAGAAATTTTGATTTGATTATGCATCATGGAAGACACTGACACAGGATCTAGTCAGCATGGCATGCCCATATCAGAAAGGTTGAAGCTCTCTATGAGTAAAGCTGAATTTAGACAGTAGAAAGTAAACATAAAATGCACAAATTTCTAGTATCCACCCCAAATATTCACATGGACTCTCTATGCCCAATGTGTGCTACAGAATTCTGAGCTCATATTTGTCTGATCAGCCACAGTCAGACACTTTGAAATTTCTCTTTATCATGTTGATGTCATTTTGATCTGCTTTGAGAACAAAGGACAACAACCAATAAACAAGATTTTATAGTTACCATATTTACACATTACAAGAACTGGGTGTGAGAGCTACCATTTCTGTAACAAAATCAAGATCGAAACACATTTTGATAGACAAGTTAAAATCAATTATATTCAATGATGTTATAATCCATATAATGTGGAATTTGAACACTAGTAGGACTTTAAATTTAAGTCTAATGTTCCTTTCAACACAACAGAGAAAGGCTATGCATTCGGCATAAGGATTAGTCTGTTAATAAAAAGACTTCCTTTACCAAAACAAAACAGTGCAACACCCCTTTTCACTTACTTTTTCAACATATAGACTTATTGTATCTCTATGAGACAAATGGAATGGTGAAAAGGCAGTTTATGCTAGAAGTTTGAAGACAGATGAAAAATGCCTCACTATGAAATGTATCTTTTTCCTATGGAGTCAATTAATGTGTGATCTTATTAGGGTAATCTATAATTGAAGCAGAGAAAAAGGAAATGAGGTAAAACTATGTGAACTGTCTTGTTATAATATAATGAATATTCAAGGAGACTTCTATGAAGAGTCTGTAAGGAATTAGCAAACACACTGCACTTAAGGAAAGGTTCCACTTTGATGGCTAAAGGGAAAACAGAGAAAAGAGACAAACCTGACATTTTTTTAAAGGATGGAATTTGACTCTTATGTTGAAGGAAACAAATATGAAGAATATTCTTAATTGACTAATCATTGTGGCGTGTAAATGGAGTGGTGAAATTCTGTTTCTGAAAGAAAAGACAATTAATATACTATTATAATGAAGATTCAAGAAGATTCTGACTATAACTTTACTCATAATTAAAATATTGTAAAGAAATACCACATTTGGATTAAGAAGGGCATAACATGCACAATCAATTTAGTATGAAAATCTATCTTACACTACAGGAAATTAGGGGAGATGGGGATGAGTGGGGTGGGGGGATGATAGAAGGGAGGGAAAATAGGAGGAGGGAGTAATTAGAAGTAAACACTTTTGGGGCCATAGAGAGAAAAGGATTAATGGGGGCAGGACAGGATGGAGGGAAATATAGTTAGTCTTACACAGCATGACTATTATGGAAGTCTAACAAAGCTAGACATATATAGTCAATATTTAATTGCTTGCCTTCTTAGTGGGGATAGGTGTGGAGGAAGGAAGGGAGAAAAGTTGGAACTCAAAGTTTTAGGAACGAATGTTGAAATTTTTTCTTCCATACACATGGGAAATAAGAAATGCAGGTAATGGGATTCAGAAATAGACCTCTCCCTAAAAGAAAACAGATAAGATGGGGATAAGGGAATGGAAAGGTGTGATAGAAGAGAGGGCAGATTGTGGGAAGGGGTAATTAGAATGCATAGTATTTTGGGCTGGGTGAAGGAAGATATGGGAAGAAATTTTGGAATTCAAAATTTTGGAGAAATGAATGTTGAAAACTAAAATAAATAAATGAACATTAAAAAAAGAATTATCTGCTCAACAATCAAAATATTGCATTTTTAAATGCTTTGCTCATTCCACATGAAGAAGGGGAGAAAAATAATTAATAGTACCTTTCTTGTAGACTTTTGGTAATGAACATGGAAACCATAACACAATTTGTATGGAAAGCTCATATTAAATAAACCATCAAAAAAGAAAAAGAAAAAAGGTTTTTTTGACGGCCTTTTTCTTACTCCAGTCATTTCCTAATTATTATTCCCCTGAAATATGTCAGTTGTAATGAAAGAAAGAAATACAGTAAAGAAAAACCATCTGATATATATTATATCCTGAAAAGGTAGCTCTTTTTCCATCCTCCAAGAAGTTTCATATTCTATTTAAAATACAGACCATTTTTAAAATGACCCTTACTAATGTAGAGTGAAGGAAGCAGAACCAGAAAAAAATTTACACAGTAAGATCACTATTGTAAAGAAAATCAACTGCAAAAGACTTTGTACCTCTGATCAACACCAAAGGACTCATGATGAAAATTGATATCCACCTCCAGATAGAGAACTGGTAGTGTCAGTGTGTAGACTGAAGCATATTTTCCCTCTGGTCATGCTTTTCTTCACCAAATTTTAACTTTAACAGATGTAGGCACAGTATTCTTGGAACAATATTAGATTACAGGGCCAAATTTTAAACAAAGTAACATAAAATATTGTTGGAAACAGACTTAAGAAGACTAGAATTTATATTCTACCACCTCTGAGACACCATAGAAAAGTTCTAATTCTCAGTTATGTCATGTGCAAAACTGTGATAATTCAGTTACCTCCCATAGATGTTGTGAGGCTTAAATGGGGGTATAGTATGTGAAGTCCTTTTCACATGCTAACATATTTTATTTGTGTCAAATAAAGGGAGCATCATATAATGCATCAAGTGAAGTCCATGAAGTTTGTAAAACCTTGGCTGAAATTCTACTTTTTGCATTATTAACTAAGTGAGCATGGTCAAATAATTTAATTTCATTGTGCTTCAAGAACTTCCTAAGATGCACTGTTATATTTAGAGTGGTATTAGCAGAAGACCTTCAAATAAAATTTTCTGGATACAAGTTATGTATTATACATAGAGATCCACATTTAGACAAAGGAACACAAGGGTTCAAATCATGACTCATACATTTATAAGCTTTGTGACACTAAAGTCATTTAACCTCTTTGCAGCCTCAATTTCCTTATTTGTAAAATAGGGATAATAATATCACATGAACTTTGTTTGGATCAAGCTTATGTAGCACATTTTGCATATCTTAATTTGCTACATGAATGGTAACTATTTTCATGCAGAAGAAATCACTAATCTTTCTCATGTCATTTTTAGAGTTGAAAGAGAATTTAGATTCCATCACATCCAAGCTTCTCATTTTACACATGACGAATCAGAAGATTAGAGGTGCTAAGTGGCTAACCCGAAGTCACACCCTTTGAAAGTGACAGAGTATTTGATATCAGGTCTTCCAGACTCTTGGGAAATATAGCTAGAACGTGGAAAAGAAGAAAGGGAGAAAAAGAAAAGAAGAAAGGAAGGAAGGGAGAAAAAGAGAGAGAAGGAAAGAAGAAATAAATTAATTAGAGTATTTATTATTTATTATCATATGAACTTTGTTTGGATCAAGTTTATGTAGCACATTTTACATATCTTAAATTGCTACATGAATGGTAACTATTTTCATGCAGAAGAAATCACTAATCTTTCTCATGTCATTTTTAGAGTTGAAAGAGAATTTAGATTCCATCACATCCAAGCTTCTCATTTTACACATGACGAATCAGAAGATTAGAGATGCTAAGTGGCTAACCCGAAGTCACACCCTTTGAAAGTGACAGAGTATTTGATATCAGGTCTTCCAGACTCCTGGGCAATATAGCTAGAACGTTTATTATGTGCCAAGTATTGTAGTAGGTGTTAGAGATAAAAATGCAAAAGTAAAAAATTGCTGAGCTAAAGGTATTTTTATTGTAAACTGAACATACATCTGAAAGAAACAATACATATTGTAAACTGAACAATCTCTTTGTAGATACAGCAGCAATTTATGTGAATGTATATATGCATGTATCCATATGTATGCACACATATACACACATAGACATATAAGTACATATATCTATGTTTATATGTGCATGCATGTGTGTAGGTACACACAAGAGTAAGTGAATGTTCATGTTTATGTGTGCATATGTATACATGCACACGATTTATACATGCATATGGGTACATCTATGTATACATGCAAGTATAGGCATATACTGTTCATACCATTCTGACCTATATATAACCCTGGAAAAGTTGCATTGTCTCTCTGTAACTATGATTCTTCTTCTATCAAATTAAGGGATTGAATTAGGTCATAGTTAATGTCTCATCTAGCTTTAAATCTCTGATCCTATATCTGAATATTTGAATTTTCCCATTAATATTGTAGCTTCTATTTTGACAATTTTTATTGCTTTGAATAGAAAAGGACCATTGATGTCATATTAAATTCATGTAAAAAGATATTTCTTAAGGGTACTATTTCTAGGTCACTGTTCTAGGTGCTTGAGGTACAAATATAAAACTGTTTCTGACCATGCAAATTACGTTCTGCTTGGGAGGTTTATGGCATGTCCATAGATACAGAAATATGAGGTATATAAAATTAACAGAACATAATTTTAAGAGCTAGGGAACACTAACAACTGAAAGGATCAAGAATAGAATTTTGCAGAGGGTGGCATTCCAGCTGTGCTCTGAAAGATGCTACTTTTTCTGTGACAGGGAGATGGGGGGATGATACAGTCTAGTAAAGCGAACATCATGTGCAAAGTCATGGTGATCAGTAACGAAATGTTGTTTGGAGGAAATAGCGTATAAAGCAGAAGGACTGAAATAAACTTAATATAAAGAGGAATAATATAAAATAAGAATGTCATTGTCAAGAGTCTTCTTTCTTTCTCTTAGTCCAACTAGAAAAAGAAAGAGAAAAGGCAGATTTCCTACAATTTTCTTTTGTCAAAGTCTGTTGTAGCCAATATTCCAATGGAATTCTAGAATTTCCATTCCATGCTGTATCACATGCTAAAGAGATATCCCAGTAAGAAAGCCCAATTATTAATTAGCCATATTATTGAATTGCTAATATTCAATTATCCAAATTATATTAAATTATATTAAAAATTTAATGCATATACATTTACTCATTTTTGCTTCTAAATAACTGAAATACACTTGTTATTGATTTGAAATTATGTGCCACAAACAGCCATTTTGAAGAATTTCAGGGGAGAGGAAAAAGTACACAGGTTAGAAGTAATGTTATATATTTAGGATGTTTAGGACACTAGATCCTTGAAAGTGGGTACTGTTTCCGGGTGTGCTCATGCACAGGTACTCATGCATATAACATGAAGCATAGTCCCTGGAACGTAATAATCAATTAATGAATGCTTTTGACTAAGAAATTCTCTCATAATATGGAATATGTTCATGATTCAGCATAACAAACCTCAAGAGATGAGAGCTAATGCTTTCATATAATCCAGGTAGTGAAAGTAAGTTATTCCTTAACTTTATGCTACATTCAAAGAAATCAAGCATATGGGCTGATATGACTTTGAGGATAATATTTTTAAAAATCTTCCTTGATTCAGTTGTTCAGATTCAAGTACTCCTCTTTGTATTTGTATTTGATGCAGTGTGTTGGTTGTGTGCATGCTGACTTCTAATAGACTGAACACTTTAAGGTATAATATCTGAAGATCTCAAGTTGATCCTTAGGATATGTGGGCAGAATTCCAATTTTTTTTATAATCATTTGGTTGGGGTGTATCTGCATTATTATTTCTTCATCAGTCTCTCTCCTTCCTCCCTGACTATACCTATGATACTAAGCTCAACAACATGCTTTATTTACCTGAAAGGAGGCAAAATAGTTACATCACAATTGTGCAAACTCTTCCTCACCCTCTCTCAACTTCTTTTCCCTAACTCACATATATATCTTAGGTGTTTTTCTAACCATTCTTTAGGCCAGGAAATCACACAGAATATCTACACAAATGGAAGATTATTACCCACCCAACTGCGCCTTCATGTTTTCATATATATGTGGTGCTTAAAAAATATTTTTTGGGTGCGGAACCAAGATAGTGGATTAAAAGCAGGTACCTGATTCATCTCTCACACGAAACTCCTGCAAATACCTGTAAAAATGACTGAACAAATTCTAGAGCTGCAGAACTGTGGCAGCAAGCAGACTGCAATTTGTTTGGAGTTGTTTTCTAGGTTCCAGCTAGATCGTGAGCACCTGAGGGTTCAGTCCCCTTTGAGCCCTGATGGTTCACAGTTGTGCTAAGTCATGTGGGATTCATGCCTGCTGACTCTGAAACAATCAGAAGCCAAGTCTTTGTTATCTATACTGGGAGGTTTGGGGGTTTGCTTCTGAGAAGGATCTTGTGATTACCTGGTCGAGACTCTGAGTGGCCATATGTTTGGATCCCTAACTGCTCAGATGTAAAGACTCTCTTGATTCAGGGATATATGTAAATTATATAGCAATATTGCTCTGATTCAGGCAGTAGAGCCCTGTCTCTTGCTTTTGATAAAGATAAAAAGTTGCTTATTTAATAGATGGAAGGCTTGGTAAATTTGGGAATGTAAAATATTAAAAATGTGTGTCTGGAAGCATTTGTTTGAACTGATTAAAGTGATTGTTGACCTCTCAAAAGTTGTCTTTCCCTTACAAATCCAGATTTAGGAACCTGTGATAGTAGACCACCCTATGTATGCTGGCATATTTACTGATATAAGGACCCACAAAAGGACAGAGTGAAACAAATATCCAGTCCAAGAGAGCGAGGAAAGATCTATCACATTTGGTTGGGAGCAACATGAAGCACGGTCTAGTGTAGCCCACACGCAACACAGACAGGGCAGGAGCAGGCCTGAGAGGACTGAATCCTGGCAGCTGTGGCTGTTTTCAGACTTCTCAACCCACAAATGACAAAGACAGCACAGAAGGTAGGTGGGAAAGCTCTGTAGGGCCTGAGTGGGGAAGGGTTGTTTTCTAGCTGGGTATGGACCCGAGGAAGAGGAGAAGGCACTGCAGGAAACAGCAGCAGCTTCTAGGGCTCTGCTTACACAGACAATGGAGGAATCAAGTGGCTGATACAAAATCCCTGAAGTCTGGGACAGTATACACACCCCCCAACCACACCCCCACTGGAAACAGAGTCTTACCTTTATGTGGAGTTAGAAAGTCAAGTATTTTTCTATGAACATGAGCAAACAGAGGGAAAAAAGTGAGACTATAGAGTCTTACTTTGGTGACAAAGAAAATCAAAACAGAACCAGAAGAAAACAAGTCAAAGCTCCTACATCAAAAGCCTTTAAGAAAGCTATGAATTGGT
Organism: Potorous gilbertii; assembly: GCA_028658325.1. Classification (NCBI taxonomy): domain Eukaryota; kingdom Metazoa; phylum Chordata; class Mammalia; order Diprotodontia; family Potoroidae; genus Potorous; species Potorous gilbertii. Next base: position 328,112,850 of record CM053771.1, read on the forward strand.
TGCAGGCCATGGAAGGGCTCAAAAAGGATTTCGAAAATCAAGTAAGAGAAGTAAACAAAAAATTGGGAAAAAAGGTGAGAGTGATGCAAGAAAATCATGAAAAATGAGTCAACAACTTGCTAAAAATTGTGAAGAAAAAGGAAAGTTTCTCTCTTGTACTGAGCAATTTGAGTGAAAGGTAAGGAGTTCCAGCCAATATTATCTCCATTGGTATTGGTAATAAGCATGCTCCATTCTGTCTACCTATGTGTAATGTTAACTTAAATGGGGAAATCTTCCTCATTTATTAATAGACCCGTGTGTCCTGTGTGGGTGGAAGTTTGAGTCACATGGAGACTGTGGAGGGAGGTATTTGCTGAATGGTTGGAACTGGAAGGATGAAGCAAGAAGAGGCAGAGCTAGAGTAGAACTGAGTGGAAGTTAGTCAGAGAACAGTTAGAGCTAGTTTTTGTTTTAGTATAATCAAGTGTCTGACTGAATCTTGCCTTTATCAATCAAGAGTCTTTACTAGGAGTAAAGTACAAATACAAAAGTTTTCTTTAACTAGAAACAGTATATGTATTTGTATTGTTGATGTGATTAAAGATCTTCCCTACCCATTAATGGACCTGCCCATTATGGGGATTTTGATGAGGGAAGATTTATGGGAACACCAGAAACTTTTGTTAATGAGGCATTGGTTCTCAAGGGGCGGGATGCCTTCTGACTCTAAAAAATGTTATAAATACTCTGAGAGTGAGGTTTTACTTTGGGGCTTAGTTTTAGTAATAAGGTTTGAGTGTCAGATGAGGATTCTGGGAAGATGCTTAGGAGTCCCAAATTTTGAGATGTCATGCTTCCCTGTCTGTTAACTGGTCAGACAGTTATACCTATCTGTTGAATTATGGTCAGGAAGAGGAAGCTATGTCTGTTGATTACTTTAAGGTTTACTGATAGAAGTATTTTTGTTTGGACAGAAGAGGACTCTGGGAAGCTGCTAAAGGAGGCCATAAGCTTTGAGAACACAGATGTCATGCTTCCCTCTCTGGTAACTGTGGTTAGGCAGTTGGGGTTCAATTGTCTGTTGAATTCAGGCAGAGACAACCATGTCTGTTGATATTTTGATTTCTCTGTATTTTCTTTGAAATTCAGGATGCTGACTCCCTGAACTAACTCAATGATATATGTGCTTGGTTAAAGAAATGACACGTGCTTGATTAAGGTGATTTTTGACCCCTTGAAAGTTCCTTCCCTTTTATGAATACAGATCTAAGAGCATGTGATAGCAGGCCCCCCTGTGTATGTTGAGGTACTTACTCATACAGGATGCAGGCAAGCACAGATCTGGCTAGCATGAATGAAAAGACCTTGATTGTTACTTTTTTTTAAAGAGGTCCTGCTTGTGATTTGTTTAAGGGAGCTAGTTTGTGGGAAGTCTTGAAGGGGGAGAACTTGAGGATGTAGCTGTCCTCTGCATTGTTACTGTGTATAGATCTTTGATATTATGATGGGCTTGACTTTCTGGTGGATAAATAAGTATTTTTGGCTCTATCTTCCATATGGAGAGTCTGTTGTATTTCATGATTCAGAATGGTTGCTGTGGGCAATGTGAATATTGCATTGGTGTTACACGATCTTAGCCAATTGTCACGTCTCTATGATGCAATGGAGGTGCAGTATGGCACACAGAATTGGTCACAACATTTCCATTTCCCACACTAGTAGTATCATCCTTCTTAAAAGTCTTAACCTACCTCATCCACCCACGAAAAGTAGTAATAGCCTTGCTGCATACGAGGTATCCAGATATATATCTGCATGTAGATATGTATCTATCTCTACAAATACTCCTCTGTAACTTTCTGAGTTGTAACCTGTCCAATTTATAAAAAACTGGTCACTCTACTAGCATCACTGAATTTTATTTTATTTTATTATTAAATTATTTTCTTTGTTTTCAGAGTTCAATAATCGCTTCCATATATCTTAGATTTTCTTGCTTCCTCTCTCTCCTTCCCTCCTTTCTTCTCACTCCCTTTTTCAGATGGCAAACATGTTATAAACGTTCTACACATACATTTCTATTAAATAAATTTTCACCTTAGTAATGTTGCATAGAATAATTAAAATGAATTGGAGAAATTATAAAACAAAACAAAACATAATACATAAGAAAATGGTCTATTTCATTCTGCAATCAAATTCCATATTTCTTTCTCTGGATATGGAAGGCATTTTGCCTCAACAGTCCATTGAGAACTTTTTAAGTCCTTGCATTAAAATGAAGTACTAAGTCTACCAGAAAAATTCCTCAAACGTGGTGGTCGTTTCAGTGTACAAAGTTCTGGTTCTGCTCCTTTCCCTCAGCATCAGTTCATATAAGGTTTTCCAGGCCTCTCTGAAGTCTTCCAGTTCATCATTTCTTTTTTCTATTTTTTCTTAAATATAAATTTATTTATTTATCTTTTTACATTCATTTTCACCAAATTTTGGGTTTCAAGTTCTCTCCTCATTTGTCCCCTTCCCCCACTCCAATAAAACAAGCATTCTAAATTCCCCTATCTCCAATCTGCCCTCTCTTCTATCATCCCTCCCTTCCCTTGTCCCCATCTTTTTTTTGTCCTGTAGAACCAGATAACTTTCTATTCCCCATAACCTGAATTTATTATTTCCTAGTAGCAAGAACAATAATCAACAGTTCTTCCTAAAACTTTGAGTTCCAACTTCTCCCCATGCCTCCCTCCCCACCCATTCCCTTTGGGAAGGCAGGCATTTCAATATAGGCCATATTTGTGTGGTTTTGCAAATGACTTCGATAATAAACATGTTGTATAAGACTAACTGTGTTTCCCTCCATCCCATCCTGCCCCCCATTGTATCTATTCTCTCTTTTGATCCTGACCCTTCCCAAGAGTGTTGACTTCAAATTGCTCCCTCCTCCCATTGCCCTCCCATCATTCCTCCCACCCTGCTTATTTCCTTCTCCCTCACTTTCCTGTATTGTAAGATAGGTTTTCATACTAAAATGAATGTGCATTTTATTCATTCCTTTAGTTGAATGTGACAAGAGTAAACTTCATTTTCTTTTTCTCAACTCTCCTCTTTTTTCCCTCCACAAAATCGTCTCCTGCTTGCCTCTTCAATGAGAGATAATTTGCCCCATTCCATTTAACCCTCTCTCCTCCCAATACATTTCTCTTTCACCATATACCTTCATTTTTTTAAGATATGATGCCATCCTATTCAATTCACTCTGTGCTCTCTGTCTCTGTGTGTGTGGATGTGTATATGTGTGTGCACATGTGTACGTGAGTATCTGTGTGTGTGCGCACGTGTGTACGTGTGCATGTGTGTGTGTGTGCGTGTGATCCCACCAACCAACCAGATACTGAAAAGTTTCAAGAGTTACAAATATTCTCTTTCCATGTAGGAATGTAAAGAGTTCAACTTTGGTAAGTCCCTTATGACTTCTCTTTGCTATATACTTTTTCATGCTTCTTCTCATTCTGGTGTTTGAAAGTCAAATTTTCTTTTCAGCTCTGGTTTTTTCATCAAGAATGCTTGAAAGTCCTCTATTTCATTGAAAGACCATATTTTCCCCTGAAGCATTATACTCAGTTTTGCTGGGGAGGTGATTTTTGGTTTTAGTCCTACTTTCCTTGACTTCTGGAATATCCTATTCCAAGCCCTTCGATCCCTTAATGTGGAAGCTGCTAGATCTTGTGTTATCCTGATTGTATTTCCACAATACTGAAATTGTTTCTTTATACCTGCTTGCATTATTTTCTCCTTGACCTGGGAATTCTGGAATTTGGCCACAATGTTCATAGGAGTTTCTCTTTTTGGATCTCTTTCAGGTGGTGATTGGTGGATTCCTAGAACACTTATTTTGCCCTCTGGTTCTAGAATATTAGGACAGTTTTCCTTGATAGTTTCATGAAAGATGATGTCTTGGCTCTTTTTTGATCATGGTTTTCTGGTAGTCCCATAACTTTTAAATTGTCTCTCCTGGATCTATTTTCCAGGTCAGTTGTTTTTCTAATGAGATATTTCACAAGCTCTTCCATTTTTTGATTCTTTAGTTTTGTTTTGTGATTTCTTGGTTTCTCAGAAAATCATTAGCCTCCATCTGTTCAATTCTAATTTTGAAAGAACTATTTTGTTCAGTGAGCTTTTGCACCTCGTTTTCCACTTGGCTAATTCTGCTTTTGAAAGCATTCTTCTCCTCATTGGCTTTTTGAACCTCTTTTGCCAATTGGGTTAGCCTATTTTTCAAGGTGTTATTTTCTTCAGCATTTTTTTGAGGTCTCTTTTATCAAGGTATGACCCGTTTTTCATGCTTTTCTTGCATCTCATTTCTCTTTCCAGTTTTTCCTCCACCTAACTTGATTTTCAAAATCCTTTTTGAGCTCTTCCATGGTCTGATCCCACTGGATATCTATTTAAGATGTTTTATATGTAGAGGACTTGACTTCTAAGTCTTTACCTGATGGTAAGCATTGTTCTTCCTCATCAGAAAGGAACGGAGGAAACATCTGTACACCAAGAATGTAACCTTCTATGGTCTTATTTTTTTCCCCTTTTCTGAGCATTTTCCAAGCCAGTTACTTGACTTCTGAGATTCCTCTCCACCCCCGCCCAGATCTGCCTAGGTAGTGCTTGGGGTCTGAGATTCAAATGCTGCTCCCCAGCCTGAGGGCTTTCAGAAGCAGGCCTGGCTGCTATTCAATGCGAGCTTAAGTTCTGGTACTTAGGTGGGGACAGGGCAGCCTCCAAGTTTCAGTTTCCTCAGAGGGTTTATGAGGAGACCTTCCGTAATGGACTCCAGCTCCTGTTTACTGCTTCCCCCCACTGTTCCTGAGTTATGGAGACACCCCGCTCCGCTCTCGGCCAGCCCAGAAGGCTCTCTCACTGACCTGTGCATCTGTGGGTTAAGGGGCCTTCATGGCCACTGGAGATTCTGTCCCTGAACCCTGCTCTGATCAACTACTCTTGGTGCCCGAGTGACCACAGCAGGGCTAGGCTATTCTCATGTCAGGTGCGTGATGGACCTTTGGTATCGGTTTTTCAGGGTTCTCTGGAACCGAAATCTCTTCCACTCCATTGCTCTGTGGCTTCTGCTGCTCCAGAATTTATTGAGAGTTCCTCTTTAATTTATGGGCTGTGGGTTCAGAGTTGGCATATGTGAATCGTTCTACTCTGCCATCTTGGCTCCTCCCTCTGTTCATCATTTCTTATACCACAACAATATTCCATTGCATTCATATATCACAATTTATTCAGCCATTCCCCAACTGACGGGCATCCTCTTGATTTCCAGTTTTTGGCCACCTCAAAGAGAGCTACTATAAATATTCTTGTACATGTGGGGCCCTTTCCCATTTTTGTGATTTCTTGGGGAATACAGTCCTAGAAGTGGTATGTGAATTTTAATATTCTGCACTTCATAACTATCTTTTTATTTTTCTGGACATTGCCTACAGAGGAACTGGATGTACCCACTATGACTTTGAAAATTTGGAAGAAAAACCCTACAACATAACCTTTTGTTGTATAAGACATGGAGGATTAATTGAATCTTTTGCTAGTTGGTCCATCTATACATATAACTTCATGTGTTACTATAGCTCCATAGTATAATATATTATAGTTATACACTGTAATATAATAGGAGGGTGAGATCTGTTGGAATTACATTAGGAATACAATAATAATTACCAATAATATCTCTGAAAGAAAATGCTATACTTTAGCATTAATATTCTTCATATGATATTATGTAGTTTACAAATATTCATTACAGAAGAATGAAAGTTTTACGTTACCTTAAAGGAGGCAGAGAAACAACTGATTGGTTAAAACAGGCTTCAGGATATTGCCAGTGAGGAACTACATAGCAGAAGCAGCATCATTTTTTTAAATTATTAACTGAAATGTGAAGTGGCATGATCATGCATGAAGAGGACAAATAGCCAATAAACAAACTCACATATTCCACAACTCTGAACACAGTGTCAAATGGTATGGAGGTAATTCCTCACATTCTTACTTGTCTCCCTCTGACAGATTTATGAGGAGAGCAGGGAAAACAATATTATGAGATAAGAAAGCATTCATAGGTTGAAATCTCTACTAGTCTAGGGAATACTAACACTGGTAAGATCCCAGACTTATTGAAGTATATGATATAGGAAAAAGAACATTGGAGCTAAAATTATTCCTTAGTCATTGCTCATGTTGTCCACCATGACTGTGGAGAACATCTTTAGGAAATTGTGACTGCAGAGTTCCTCTCAACTCCTACTGATATCATTGGTATCATCTATCCTCCCATGAGTCAAAAGAAATGAGCAGTGGTCATCAGGTTTAAAGAATCTCAGGTTGTCCTCTAGGTTGTGAATATATGATCAAGGGAGATCATATTTTTGATATCAAGTTGACCAAAAAGTTGTTTCATATCCTTGCATTGGGGCATATTAAGCATTACTATTAATATCTTCTTCTGACCAACATTTAACACATTTGTCTTAAAATAACCCATGGATGGGCACCATAATTTTTGGTGAACAAGAAACTATTTCTTTCTTAAAGAATGCATGTCCCCTTTCATGGAATTAACTCATACTTCTTTCTAAGTTTTCAGTGGTCTTTTGCGTCAATATCCTGACATGAGAGGTATTTTTTTTCTCTTTGTATCCTTTTATCTTACATTTATTATTGCTATTACATTTAATTTCTTAATTTTTCATTTTATAATGGATGGGTGCCCCTTACCTCTGTTTAACTTTCCTTTTATTAGGGATACCAACATGTAGTTTTAAAGTAATTAGGATTTCCTTGGTGATGGAAAGGAAAAACATAACACAGTCTCATAATATTATTGCAAAATAATTCTAGGTTTTAATATTTGTTGAAAAGGAAATCCTTATTCCACTGACCTATGTTATCCCTTGTAGATACTCTTAAAATCAGCTCTGTGGCTCTCATGAAACAAATATGTGTTGACCCCACTGCTGCCACTGAGAACTTCCAAGCAAAACTTCATTTACTTATATCATTCTTCCTACCTTTGCTCTGAGACCAGGCTAGTTTGCTCAACCTTAGTTTGTTAATAATTAGAAGCTTTCTCATAGCAGTTCAGTGCAAACAGAAGTTGAGTCCCAGGTTCATCTATGAATATGTTAGCAGATCAACACAAACGGTAGAGGAAAAAAAACGGTCACTGAGAGAGATGCTATAATTAAAGGTCAAACAGATCAGCTTGATTTAATCAGAACAATTCTTTAAACCTTTTGATTTAAAGTTATTTAGTTAATAGACTCTAGAAATAAATAGAATTACCTTACTTTGATTTAGGATAAAACTCATTTTGACTTAATTCTCTTTTGCACTCTAAGTTACTCATTGGATGATACAGATTATGTAGTTATAAAGTCTGTACTCTACCAACACTCAATACAATATGTCCAACATTTAATACAAGTAACATTTTAAAGTGCCTAATATATACAAAGCTCTGTGCTAGGCACTGGGGATACAAAGACAAAAATGAAAACATTTTTTGCCTTGAAGGAACTTGAATTCTAATGCGGGACAGTTACAACCTATATACAAGTAAGTATGTTTACTTACTAAGTTTACACAAAATAATCTCATTCTCAAACACTTAGTACTAGTCGTTCATTTTCATAATCTCTCCCTTTAATCATCTTACTCATCATTTGCATATAAGACAGTTGCAAGTAGTATAATTTTAAAGATTCATGTTTATATAATATGTGAATATCTTTAAATCTTTATATATACACATATATACATTATATATAATTGTTAAAACATAGTATTTATGATATGCATTTATAACCCCTCTCATGATATCCCACATGTCCACCACTCAGTTAGACATTTCAAACAAGATGTCCCATATGTATTTGAAACTCATCATGTACAAAATTAAACTTATCTTTTCCCCAAACTCTTTCCTTTTTCTCACTTTCCTATTATTGTAGAGAGTACTTAGGTTTCAATCCTTCTCTCAAACTCTATATTCAATCAGGTGCAAGGTCGATCATTTCTGTCTTCATAATTTGAGTGAGGGGGGTTTATTCTCCCTCCTCTCAGAGCATTCAGATACAGTTTTTTAATACATCAAACCTTGTATCATTGCAATAGTCTGCTGGTTGGTTTCATTGCCATAAGTCTTTCCCCACACCAATTTATTATCCTCTACTGAGGTAGAAAATTAATATTACTAAAGCTCATATTTGATCATATGACCTCTCTATGCAATTGATGCCATTAGATATTGCCTTTATGAACATATATAAAACCTTTTCTTTGACTTTTAAAATTTTAGATAATTTGGCCTGTTCTGTAACCCTTCACTGAAAGTGCCAGTGGCAAAGGACTTTGACCTAACTGGTGGGCAATGGTTACTCAATGCCTCACAATAATATGAGAACTGGGTGTAGTTGGTAGTGTCCTTTGCTAACCAGAGACACTAAGCTTCTTTCAATTCCTTGAACACAGCTTTTCATTTTCTAATTTAGACCATTTTTACTTGCTGTCCTCATAATATCTAGAACGACCTTTTGCCTCATTTTCACCAGTTGGTTTCCCTGGCTTCCCTTAAAGCTCAGATAAAATCTTCTGCAAGAAGCATTTTCTGGTCCCCATTAAGGCTAATGTCTTCCCCCTATTGATTATTTTCAATAAATCATGTATGCATCTTATTTGAATACAGTTGTTTGCATGTTTTCTCTGCAAATAGACTATAATCTCCCTCCAAACAGGGACTGACTTGTCCTATCTTTGTGTTCCCAAAACTTAACACTGTTCCTGGAACATAGGTATTTAATAAGTATTTGGTGACTGATTGTTTGTTTGAAAGCAATATATATGTAGAAATACATACGCATGTATATTTTATACTATATGTATTGTACTCTAGAATTAAATAGTAATAATTATTAAATAGTAATGAATTATGTAAATGATATGAAACATGATATGCAATTATGAAATATCTGTATATTTATTTATAATGGTATACACATATATATGCGTATATGTGTATATGTGTATATATGTATATGTGTATATGTATATAGCTTTAAAAGTTTCAAAACAGTTCTTCAGATATAATAGTTTATTAATTTTAATAGTTTTAAGCTACACTAAGGTTTTGAGGACATCCCATATATAAAATTTATCACTGCCACATAATTAGGAATAATCAAAATTTCAAATGTCAAAAAGGGTTTGTATAAGAATTGATATAATCATAATTTGAAATATAAGAAAATAAGATTTTGTAAACAAAAGCACTTTCCACTTTTGTGAATATGTCAAATGTCTTTGTGTTGATGATCAAATAATAGGGAAGAGAAATTGCCTAAAAAAGGGCAAAATTATGTTCTTTGCATATATTATTTTTTTTGTTTCTATGCAAGTTCTGGGAAATGAAATCAAATTAATATAATCTTTTTCTTTTCCTCATAACAAATAGCTCAAATGCATATATGCATGATGGAAAACATTCTTCAACTTTTTCTTTTAGAACAAAAATTAATAAATCCATTTAAAAAATTCTAATGAAAATTTTAGTTATTGTTTACCTTAATGGCTCAGAGTTCATTCTACACAAAGAATGTGTGAACTTTCATTGTTTTTTAGAGACAAATAAAATTTCTATAGAAAATTATAATAAACAAGATAAACTTAGAACAAGATGATACCTGAATGCTGCTAAATTATGGTATGTGTAGTCTCTTGAAACTGGAAAGGACAACAAAGAAGTCAATTTTTCATCCCAGGATTTTTAAAGAATAATCACTTTAATTTCCTAGGATGTGGGCCACAACTATATGTGACAAATGAACTGAACTGGGACCATAAAAACTCATCAGTTCAGTTTGCTTCTGCTGGGTTCTATATAAGTGCCAGAAATTAGACAACTGGAAACCCAGGTTTATCCACTCACCTGCTGTTAAGAAGAAAACCAACAGGTGAAATTAATGATGTTCTTCATTCCCAAGTCACTTCCAAATGAGATCATATAGGTACAACCAATGAAGTTAATGGAAGTAATTTTTGTGAGGCAACGCCTAATTAAATCTGGCTTCTTTCTTTTTGTAATATATTTAATTTTTAATTACTTTCTAATGTTAACCTGTTAATTTATTATGGTTAAAAAAACTTTGCAAACTTAAATGTAGGCCCCAAATGTGACTTTGTATGGTAGTAGTTGTTATGTCTAGAAGCCTAGGTAATTGAGGTATGTCTACCTTACTGATACAATGGCTAAATGATTCCTGTCTTTGAAAATAAAACAGGATATGTGACTTCCAAGGATTTTACTTTAAAAGATAGTTAAACTGGTTGTTTCTTAGGTGGAGGAAGGGTATAAGACTTTGCATTTATATAACTCTGATTAGTACAGTACATTTTTAGATATGCCACTGTATGATGAGAATCGAAAATACTATTCCCATTTTACAGATAACTGAGATTCAGAGTACTTTTGTGTCATCTGTGGCCACAAAACCATTTTGTCAAAAGTGAATTTGTGACCTAGGTTTTCTTGATGCCAGTTTCAGAAATCTATCTACTATGCCATAAAATTATTGACATTTCATCCCTGAAATGTTTTTAAAATTACGATAATCACTGGTAATAATATAGTAGTTTGAGGTTTGTGAAACGTTGTTCAGACACTGTCTTAGTAGTTTCAGAATAACCCTATATGTAGGTGTAATTATTATAAGATGATTTCTATGAAATAATGAAGGGAGTACAACCAGGAAAATAAGTTAAACAATAGCAACTGTATTATAAAGACAAATAACCTTGAAAGACTTGATAGCTCTGATCACAATGACCAACAATCTTACAGAAGATCCATAATGGAGCATGTTACCTGCCTCCATAATGCACTTACATATATTAATATTGCAGGAATGTGTTTTGCTTGACTATACATATTTTCTTACTATGATTTTTCTTTTGTTTTTACTACAGAGTATAGTAGATGGCAGGTAGAGAAAATAAATGATTATTCATTGAATTTTTTTGGAATACTCAATATGACTCATTACTTAACATTTTGCAATAATAAAACTGAGTTTCAAGGAGATTAAATGACTTCTCCCACTAGTAAATGTTTAGGGGCAACATTCAATCTAAGTCCTTCCTCGTTCAACTTTCATCACTCCATCCACTGGTCCTCCTGCCTTACAAACTCATTTACCAGTTTTGTCCTTCAGTAGGTCCTGTCTTTTTCTTTCTTCATGCATTTCTTTTCTAATATATTTACTTTCTCCTTTCTTTTTTCTCTTTTAAATCGTTCCTTTATATGCCTTAGTCCTTATGTCTACTTGGTAAATTGTAGTCCTTTTTGTTTTCTTAATTTTGCTTTTTTTCAAGAAAACTCTTAAGACTATTTCCAATAATCTGTAAGTGCTATGAAAGAACTACCTTACTTCTAGGCTCTGTTACCCTAGTTAAAACTTAAGGTGAGGGGGCATCTTTCAATATATGTTCTCATGCTAAACAAAGGGTAAAAAAAAAAATCACATAATTCCTCTCTCTACCTCAACCTCACAAGGCTGCTACATTGACTTATTCAAAGTCTGATTACTTTAGCAAATGCCCTTGAGATCAAGAACAAAGTTTGAGTTCTGGACATGTAAATTAAGTAATTAGTAACTTCAAAATGCTATAAAAATATATTCTCTAAGTATCTTTACAAAAATTAGTTTTGGATTACCTGACAAATTATTCCAATTGCACACTGGAGAAATTGCCATTATAATTAAAATTACAAATTGCAGCTATCCCTATAATTACACCGTATCACAATAAATACTAAAGTTTATTTGTCCTTTAATGTGTGCATTTAATGTACCTTCATGATGTGAACTCCAAGCCTAAACACACTGATAATTTACTTAGCTAAACTCTACTGGTAAATTGTTCCTCATATTTTAGTTGAAATAGACTTTATTTAGGCCAAGGCATTGTTAGAGTAACCATCATTCATTTGTGGACGTTGTTGTTTTAATATCAATTCTTGACCATCTTATTAGGTTAAGATTGAATTCCTGCACTGAGTTAAAATGGTACCAAGATCCACTGCTTATTCTTTATTGTTACTGAGCCCTAGCCCATTGACTTGGCTTCCAATTTTGAATTATCCTTCTGGCCACAGGTAGTACCAATGTGATATTCACAGTGCCTGTGGAGGACATGAGTATCCAGGCACAATTCTGAATCATGTAATGCCACAGACTCTTCACATGGAAAACAGAACCAAAATATTTATTCAGACATCAGAAAGTCAAATCCATGATAGTAACAAAAATCTATACACAATAACAATGCAGAAAACAACAAAATCCACAAGCATTCCTCAGACTAGGATTCCCACAAACCAGGTCCCTTAAACAAATCACAAGCAGGCTTCCTTAAAACAAATCACAGGGGCGGAGCCAAGATGTCGGGGAGAGAGAGCAACGACTCACCTAAGCTCTCAGACAAACTCCTTCAGGTACCTCCGAAAGGAGAATCTGACCAAATTTTGGAGGTGCGGAATCCAGTCGGAGACAAAAGGTGACAGATTCTGAGCTCAGGTTGGACTGGAGGATCCACGGGAAGGGTCTGTTCCGCGGGGCTGAATCCACAGCACACAGCGCAGCATGGCCAGCGCAGCGGAGCAGCGGGGACCCGAGAAACCTGAGTGGCAGGCAGAACCAGAGGAGCAGCACCAAGGGCAGGAGACAAGCTGAACCGAGTCAGTGAGAGCCACTGAGCGCCAGATATCAGCACAGCAGCTCCAGAGACCTTCAGATCAAGCTTCGGTAAGTCACCTACTTGAACTTCCAGGAACCAGGATGGCAGAGTGATCGGTAAATGCTCTCTCCTCCCGCTTTGATGACCATGAAAGAACCATAAAATAATTCCTCAGAAAAATCCCAGATCAGCAGAAACAGCAGAAGGAGGCCAGTAATCTCATAACACCTGAGACAAGGAAAATAGCTAAGGGGGATTCTTCCTAGGGTGGCAGAGGAAAATGGGAAGGACAGAGGACCCAGGGAAGGGACAACTTGCACTAGGACCCAGGCAAGCCCCAGCGCCAGGAGAGGAGCCCCAGGAGGGGTGGGAACACGCATTAGCATTTAGGCATGCCTCAGCTGTCCAGGGGAATCAGAAAGACAATAGGGCAGCTGGGATTACTAGCCCCTGAGCTTGCCTTTGCCTCAGGTCAGCTAAGGAGATATCTCCTGTGACTAGAGCACTCCTCCCCCATACTTAAGAAGGTAAAACTAAGGCTGATTGGGGAAACACCAAAAACCTGCTTTTAGCTTTTTCACACATCAGCTCAGCAAAAAGTTCTCTAACTTTAGACTGAAAGAACCAGAAGCCACAACACTCAATCCACATCATGGATAAGAAAAAGCAGAGGACAGAAAGAACAATAGAATCTTTCTATGGGGATAAGGACCAAAACACAAACACTAAAGACATCAGAGCTAAGAGTGTACTTCGTTCTGAGTCTTCAGAAGGGACTATGAACTGCTCGCAAGCACAAGCAGCTCTCCTGGAACAGATGAAGAAGGAAACAGAAGATAAACTGGCCAAAGGTCTTAAAATTAAGAAAGAATTCACTGATGAAAACATTTCTTTGAAAAGGAAAATTGAACAAATGGAAAAGGAAGTTCAAAAATTAACTGGAGAAAATAACTTCCTAAAAGGGCAAATGGAAAAGGAAGTAAAAAAATTAAGTAGAGAAAACAGCTTCTTAAAAGGAAAAATTGGGCAGATAGAAAAGGAGATGAAAAAGTTAACAGAAGAAAACAATTTGATAAAGATTAGAATTGGGCAAGTAGAAAGTAATGACTCAATGAGACAGCAAGAATCAGTCAAACAAAATCTAAAGAATGAAAAGATAGAAGAAAATGTAAAATATCTAAATGGAAAAACAACTGACCTGGAAAATAGATCCAGGAGAGAAAACTTAAGAATTATTGGCCTGCCAGAAACCCATGATGGAGAGAAGAGCCTGGATAAGATCTTCCAGGAAATCATCAAGGAAAACTGCCCAGCAGTACTAGATTCAGAGGGCAAAAGGGTCATCGAAAGAATTCACCCTTCCCCTCCTGAAAGGGATCCCAAACTCAAAACCCAAAGAAATATAGTTGCCAAGTTCCAAAGCTATCAAGTGAAGGAGAAAATATTACAAGCAGCCAGAAAGAAACAATTTAAATATCAAGGAGATACAGTCAGGATTACACAGGACTTAGCACCTTCTACATTAAAAGATCGAAAGTTTGGAACCCAATATTCCATAAGACAAAGGAGTTGGGTCTAAAACCAAGGATCAACTACCCAGCAAAGTGCAGCATAACATTTCAGGCAAGGAGAAAGTCATTCAATGAAGGAAGGGATTTCCAGAGCTTCCTGACCAAAACGCCAAAACTTAATAGACAATTCGATCTTCAAATGCAGGTCTCAAGGGAATCATAAAAAGGTAAACAGGAGTGGGGGAAACAAATTGTTTCTCATTTAGGGCAAACTATTTACCTCCCTATAAGGGAAGATGATACCTGTTAATCTTGAGAATTGTGAAATCTATTATGAAATCTAAAAGGGATATGCATGGAGGAACGGGTATAAAGTAAATGATATCAAGATAAAAATATGATTTAAGTATGAGAAGGGATGGTAATAGAAAGTGTGAAAAGGAGGAAGCAGAAAATGGCAAATTACATCAAAAGAAGAAGTATAAAATCACAGTAGAGGGAAAGAGGGGAGGGAGATGAGCATTGTATGAGAGGTACTCTCATTGGATTTGTTTAAAGAATGGAACAATAAACTTAAGTAGATAATCCTAACTAGCTCTATAAGAAGTAGGAGAGGAAGGGGCAAAAAGGGGAGAGAGGCTAAAAAGGAGGGAAGAAGCAATAAGAGTAAAGGGGAGTAAAAGGGAGGGGGGCTAAAAGAAGGAGGGGAAGGCAGCAGGAAGAGGTGGTAAAAAGTGAATACTATTGAGGAGGGGAAGGAAGAAAGGAGGGCTAAAAGCACAAATGGTGCGAAAGAAGATGGAGGGAAATACACAGATTGTAATCATAACTGAATGTGAATGGAATGAATTCTCCCATAAAACGGAGACGGATGGCAAAATGGATTAAAAGCCATAATCCAACAATATGCTGCTTACAAGAAACACATTTGAAATGGGGGGATACACATAGGATAAAGGTCAAAGGATGGAGCAGAATATATTGTGCTTCAGCTGATGTAAGAAAGGCAGGAGTAGCAATCCTAATCTCAGACAAAGCAAAAGCAGAAATAGATCTAATTAAAAGGGATAAGGATGGAAACTCTATCCTGCTAAAAGTCACTATAGACAATGAAGCAATGTCATTACTAAACTTGTATGCTCCAAGTGATATAGGGTCCAGATTCTTAGAGGAGAGGTTGGGGGAGTTGAAGGAAGAAATTGACAGCAAAACTATACTAGTGGGGCTCCTGAACGTCCCTCTTTCTGAACTTGATAAATCTAACCACAAAATAAACAAGAAAGAGGTTAAGGCGGCAAATAAAACTCTAGATAAGGTAGATATGATAGATCTTTGGGGAAAATTGAATGGGAATAGAAAGGAATATACCATTTTCTCAGCAGTACATGGAACATTTACAAAAATTGACCATGTACTAGAACATAAAAATCTTACAATCCACTGCAGAAAGGCAGAGATAATTAATGCATCCTTCTCAGATCATAATGCAATAAAAACTATACATAACAAAAGGCCATGGAAAGATAAAGCAAAAATCAATTGGAAACTAAATAATCTAATCCTATAGAAGGAATGGGTTAAAGAAGAAATCATAGAAACAATCAACAACTTCATTCAAGAGTATGACAATAATGAGACAACCAAGCAAATCTTATGGGATACTGCAAAAGCAATTCTTAGGGGAAGTTTTATATCTTTGAATGCCTTCATAAATAAAACAGAGAAAGAGGAGATCAATGACTTGGGCATGCAGCTGATAAAGCTAGAAAAAGAACAAATTGAAAATCCCCAAGAAAATACCAAATTAGAAATACTGAAATCCAAAGGAGAGATTAACAAAATTAAAATTAAGAAAACTATTGAATTAATAAATTAAACCAATAGTTGGTTTTATGAAAAAACTAATAAAATTGATAAACTTTTGGTCAATTTGATTAAAAAAAAAGAAAGAAGAAAATCGAATTACTAATATTAAAAATGAAAGAGGTAACTCACCTCCAATGAGGAGGAAATTAAAACAATAATTAGAAATTACTTTGCCCAATTTTATGCCCACAAATTCAATAATCTAAACGAGATGGATGAATATTTTAAAAAATACAAATTGCCCAGATTAACAGAAGAGGAAGTTGAATACTTAAACAACCCCATTTCAGAAAAAGAAATTGAACAAGCCATCAATGAACTCCCTAGGATAAAATCTCCAGGACCAGATGGATTCACAAGGGAATTCTATCAAACCTTTAAAGAACAGTTAATTCCAATAATATGTAGACTATTTTTGAAAATTGGGGAAAAAGGAGTCCTCCCATATTCTTTCTATGATACAAATGTGGTTTTAATACCCAAACCAGGAAGAGACAAAACAGAGAAAGGAAATTATAGGTCAATTTCTCTAATGAATATAGATGTAAAAATTTTAAACAAGATTTTAGCAAAACGAATACAGCATCTTATCAAGAGAATAATACATTATGATCAGGAAGGTTTCATACCAGGAATGCAGGCTCGTTCAATATTAGGAAAACTGTTAGAATTATTGATCATATCAACAACAAAATTAACAAAAACCACATGATTATCTCAATAGATGCAGAAAAAGCTTTCGACAAAATACAACACCCATTCCTGTTAAAAACACTGGAGAACATAGGAATAAAGGGAACTTTCCATAAAATAATAAGCAGTATCTACCTAAAACCTTCAGCAAGTATTATATATAATAGGGATAAGTTAGATGCATTTCTAATAAGGTCAGGGGTGAAACAAGGATGTCCACTATCACCACTCTTATTCAATATGGTACTAGAAATGTTAGCTGTAGCAATTAGACAAGATAAAGAAATTGAAGGAATAAACATAGCCATTGAAGACACTAAGCTATCACTCTTTGCAGATTATATGATGATATACTTAGAGAATCCCAGAGATTCAAGTAAAAAACTACTTGAAATAATAAACAACGTTGGCAAAGTTGCAGGTTACAAAATAAACCCCCACAAATCTTCTGCATTCCTATATATTAGCAACAAAGTCCAACAGCAAGAGATAGAAAGAGAAATCCCATTTAAAGCTAGCGTAGACACTATAAAATACTTAGGAGTTTACCTGCCAAAACAAACCCAGGGATTATATGAACACAATTACAAGATACTTTTTGCGCAAATAAAGTCAGATTTAAGTAAGTGGAAAACAAATCATAAACCGGTTTCCCTTAAAAAAATCCTTTCTCAAACTCACAGCCAGTTGTGGGCTTGCTGCATCCTTCAATTCTGACTGCTCTCTCATTCATTTACTCCCAGCTCTATTTTAGTTCTGCCTTGTCCTATTTCACCCATTCAACAAATTCTCCCACCACAGGCTCCTTGTGACTCAGACTGGTGACTCAGAGTTCCATGTGACCCAGGAATGTCACATGGACCTATTAATGAATGAGGAATATCCTTCCATTTTAAATTAACATTATACTACAATCCCTTTTCTTCCCTTATTTTATGTATGGAAAAAAAATTCTTTAAAATTACTCTCAAATCTGAGTACTACTTTGCCTAAGGGACACTGTATCTGTAGGTCAACATTAAGGTCTTTCTTATAAAATATGGAAAGAGAATATGGGAAGCCTATTCTTCAACCTATGAGACCATTCTGCACAGTGGGCATACCATTTCGTTTTTTTAAATTAATTAATTAAATTTTAGTTTTCACCTTTCATTTCCACAAAATTTTGAGTTACAGATTTTCTACCCATCTCTCGAATCCACCTACCCCAAGAGAATCTGCATTCTGATTGCCCCTTCTCACAATGTGCTCTCCCGTCTGTCACATCTCTCCTTTACCTTATCCCCTTCCCCTCTTTTTTCCTGTAGGGCAAGATAGATTTCCATATCCCACTGTCTTCATGTCTTATATCCAAGTTGCATGTAAAAATTATTTTTAACATGTTTTGAAAACTTTGAGTTCCACCTTCTTTCTCTTCCCCTCTCCCAACCAACCCTCACTGAGAAGGCAATAATTTAATAGAGGGTATACATGTGTAGTTCTGCAAAACACTTCTGTAATAGCCATATTGTGAGACACTAATTATATTTCCCTCAATCATATCCTACCTCCGCAATTTATTTTTTTCTTTCTGTTGACCCTGTCCCTCCTCAAAAATGTATACTAATAATTACCCCATCCACCCACCTTCTGCTTATCCCCTCCCACTATAATTTCTATATGGTTTGACAGATTTTCAGGGCAAGTTGAGTGTGCATATTATTCCCTCCTTAAACCAAACTGGATGAGAGTGAGATTCACCCTTTCCCTCTCACCTCCCCATCTTCCCCTCCATTGAAAGAGCTATTTTTTGTCTGTTTTATGTGAGATATAATTTACTTCATTCTATTTCTCTCTCTTCCCAATATATTCTCTCTTATCCATAATTTTATTTTTCAGATATCATTCCTTCATATTCAACTCACCCTGTGCCCTATATCTCTGTGTGTGTGTGTGTGTGTGTGTGTGTGTACTGCTTCCGACTACCATAATACTGAGAAAAGTCTCAAAAGTTACAAAGTTATCTTTCCATGTAGGAATGTAAACAGTTCAACTTTATTAAGTCCCTTATGATTTCTCTTTCCTGATTATAAATTCATACTTCTCTTGATTCTTGTACTTTAAAGTGAAATTTTCAATTCATCTCTGGTCTTTTCATCAAGAATGCTTGAAGATTCTCTATTTCATTGAATGACACTTTTCCCCCCCTGCAATGTAAAACTCAGTTTTTCTGGGTTTTTATCTCACCTGCTTTGACCTCTACAATGTAATATCCCAAGTCCTCTCATACTTTAATGTAGAAACTGGTAGATCTTGAGTTATCCTGATTGTGTTTCCACATACTCCAATTGTTTGTGGCTACTTGCAAAATTTTCTCCTTGACCTGGAAGCTCTGGAATTTGGCTACAATATTCTTAGGAGTTTTCCTTTTGGGAGTTCTTTCAGGAGGTGACTGGTGAATTCTTTCAAGATCTATTTTACCCTCTGATTCTGGAATATCAGATCAATTTTTCTCGGTAATTTCCTGAAAGATGATGACTAGACTGTTTTATTGATCATAGTTTTCAAGGTAGTCCAATGATTTCTAAATTGTCTTTCCTGAATCTATTTTCCTGGTCAGTTGTTTTTCCAATGAGATATTCCACATTGCCTACTATTTTTTTTACATTCTTTTCATTTTGTTTTACAATTTCTTGATTTTTCATAAAGTCATTAGTGCCCATATGCTCCATCTTGATCTTTATGGAATTATTTTCATCAGTGAGATTTTTGAACCTCCTTTTGCACTCGACCAATTCTGCTTTTTAATACCTTCTTCTCCTCCTTGACGTTTTGGATCTCTTTTGCCATTAAGGTTAGTCTATTTTTAGGTGTTATTTTCTTAAGCATTTTTGGTTTCCCTTTAACAAAGAGTTGACTTGGTTTCCATGATTTTCTTGCATCACTCTCATTTATCTTCCCAACTTTTCATCTACCTCTCTCAATTGATTTTCAAAACCCTTTTCGATCTTTTCCATGATATGAGATCAATTCATATTTTTCTTGGAGGCTTTGGAAGTAGGAGTTTTGAGTTTATTATCTCCTTATGGTTCGTGTTTTGATCTTCCATGTCACCAAAGTGGGGCCACTAGATAGTGCAATGGATAGAGCACCAGTGCAGGAGTCAGGAGGACCTGAATTCAAATCTCACTTCAGACACCTGACAATCACTAGCTGTATGATCTTGGGCAAGTCACTTAATGCCAAATGACTCATGCTGGGTCATCTTCAGTCATCCTGCTGAATATCTGGTCACTGGATTAAGAAGGTTCTGGAGGAGAAGTGAGGCTGATGACCTGGGCAGCCCTGCCTCGCTCAAAACAGAATCAAGTGCACTCATGTCATTGTTTCTCTGATGGCATGGTCTTCTTTGGTCACGAAGGACAAACACACTTCTCCCATCAAAGTAAGATTCCATAGTCTGATTCTTTTTCTTGTTTTTTTCATTTTCCCAGTCAATTACCTGACTTTTGAGATCGTTGTCAAGGTAGTTCTCTGTTTCCAGTGGGGATGGAAGTGTGTCTGCTGTCAGCTGCTCAATACTCCCATAATCTGTGGGCCTAGAGTTCCAGAACAGCTGATGCCATAACTCCTACTACTGCTGTGGCTTCCACAGGCTCCTCTGCTCCCTTCACTGTGCTGGAGTTGGAGCTGAACCACTATAATCTCTCACACAAGTCCTACAAGTTTTTTCCACTGATCTTCTAATTTATCCTCAGTGTTCTGGGGTTAAGTAGTCTGAAAACTGCCACAGGTGCCAGTGATTCAGTTCCTCTATGGCCTGCTCAGATCCCCTTTGTGCTGGTACAGCCCATGCTGTGCTGTGCTGTGCTCCCTGCCAGGTGTGATAGATGGTTCTCATTGAGCTTCCAGATTGTCTTGGGCTGGTGATTTGCTTTACTCCATCATCACGTGGGTTGTGCAGCACCAGAATTTGTTTAGAGTCATTTTACAGGTATTTTGCTGGTTTTGCGTGGAGAGTTTTAGCAAGTTGTGGTTTTACTCCACTACCTTGACTCTGTTCCCTCAGACAAGCCATTTCTTATAGATAACAAAGCATTTTTTCTAGTATCTAAGAGTTCTGATGGGGATGATATGTTTCAGTCTGGGATACTACAAAGAATATTAATCAAAATCAAAAGTGGGGACATATGTAAAGAGCTGTATGATTTTGCATCAGAGAAGCCCTTTGTCTAAGTTCCTCCACTCAGTAAGTACCTGTTAGATCAGTCATAATAATCCATCCTGTAATCGTGCTTCACATCCCATCTAGCCATCTAAATAAAAGCACCTAATGGTGAAGTTAATTCCTGTTAGAATGTAGGTTTTGTGATCAGACTGGTGTATATATATTTATATATGTGAGCATGTGTACATGTGCATATGTATATGTGTGTTTATATGTATAAATGTATGCATGTATATACATGTATATACACATCTATACATACATATATACACATATACTTACATATATACATCTATATTTCTATGTGTGTATGTTTTTGTATGTGAATATGTATGTATGTATATATATATACATATACACATGCATTGTATGTGTATCAATTCCTAAAATAGTACCTATCACATTAATATATACTTAATAAGTGATTATTTATGTACTTATATATTTGTTTATTTATACAGTAAGAGATGAAAATCTCTGCTTGTGAGGTGCTTCATAAGTTATTTCTAATCAACTCTAGGGCACTGGGTGACTTCACAAACTTTCCAAGGGCACAGTAGTAAAGTGTCCTGACAGTGATTAAACTGGCAACACTGAAGGGTTTATCCATCTGACTTTACCTCAAAAGTATATTGAAACCATTTCATAATGACTTTCAAAAGTCAACTGTTAAATTTTCACTATAAGAAGTTATACTGGGGTGGAGCCAAGATGGCATAGTAGAAAGACTCACATATGCTAGCTCTGAACGCAGAGCAAATGGATTTCCTCTAAAAGAACTCCTAACAAATTCTGGAACAGTGGAAACCGCACAGCAACACAGTGAAAGAGATTTCTGTTCCAGAGAGCCCTGAAAAACCGATCACAAAGGTCCATCATGCACTGGACAGGAGCGGAGCCCTCCCCTGCCCTGGCTGTGTGACACTGAGAGGAGCAAGCAGATATGAGTAGGGTTCAGGGAGAGAATCTCCGGTGGCCACGAAGGTCCCTCCACCCAAAGACACACAGGTCAGTAAAAGAGACGTCTGGATGGGCTGAGAGGGGAGCGGGGTGTCTCCGGGACTCAGGGCCCCTTGGGAGGCAGCGGCAGAGGCAGTGGCAGAGGCAGCAGGCTGCCAGAGGCTCCCAGAGCACGCAGGAGCTCCATTATAAAATGTCTCTGCATAAACCCCCTGAGGGAACTGAGTCTGGGAGGCGGCCCTGACCCCACCTGAGCACCAGAAATTAAGCTCCCATTGAATAGTGGCCAGGCCTGCCACCAAAAGCCCTGAGGCTGAGGAGCAGCATTTGAATCTCAGACCCCAAGCACTAGCTGGGCAGAGCTAGGCCAGGGGTGGAGAGGACTCTCAGAAATCAAGTAACTGGCTGGGAAAATGCCCAGAAAAGGGAAAAAAAAAATGAGACCATAGAAGCTTATTTCCTTGAGGACCAGATGATTGCGCCATTCCCCTCTGACGAAGAAGACCAATGCTTACCATCAGGTAAAGACATAGGAATCAAGGCCTCTGTATCCCAAACTCTGAAATAGATATCCAATGGGCACAGGCCATGGAAGAGCTCAAAAAGGATTTTGAAAATCAAGTTAGACAGGTGGAGGAAAAACTGGGAAGAGAAATGAGAGAGATGCAAGAAAAGCATGAAAAGTGGGTCAATACCTTAATAAAGGAGACCCAAAAAATACTGAAGAAAATAACACCTTGAAAAGTAGGCTAACTCAATTGGCAAAAGAGGTTCAAAAAGCCAATGAGGAGAAGAATGCTCT
>CM053771.1:328136156-328167271 GCA_028658325.1 Potorous gilbertii
TGTCTCTGTGTGTGCGTGCATGTGCATATGTGTGTGTGTGCGTGCACGCCTGTACGTGTGTGTACGTGTGTGTGTGTATGTGTGTGTGTGTAATAACACCAACTACCCAGATACTGAAAAATTTCAGGAGTTACAAATATTATCTTTCCATATAGGAATGTAAACTGTTCAACTTTGGTAAGTGCCTTGTGACTTCCCCTTGCTGTTTATTTTTTCATGCTTCTTCTCATTCTTATGTTTGAAAGTCAAATTTTCGTTTCAGCTCTGGTCTTTTCATCAAGAATGATTGAAAGTCCTCAATTTCATTGAAAGACCATATTTTGCCCTGAAGTATTATACTCAGTTTTTCTGGTTAGGTGATTCTTGGTTTTAGACCTAGTTCCTTTGACTTCTGGAATATCCTATTCCATGCCCTTCGATCCCTTAAGGTACAAGCTGCTACATCTTGTGTTATCCTGATTGTATTTCCACAATATTGAAATTGTTTCTTTCTAGCTGCTTGCTATAATTTTTCCTTGACCTGGGAACTCTGGAATTTGGCCACAATGTTCCTAGGAGTTTCTCTGTTTGGATCTCTTTCAGGTGGTGATCAGTGGATTCCTTGAATACTTGCTTTGCCCTCTGGTTCTAGAATATCAGGGCAGTTTTCCTTGATAATTTCATGAAGGATGATGTCTAGGCTCTCTTTTTGATCACGGATTTCAGGTAGTCCCATAATTTTTCAGTTGTCTCTCCTGGATGTATTTTCCAGGTCAGTTGTTTTTCCCATAAGATATTTCACATTCTCTTCCATTTTTTCATTCTTTTGGTTTTGTTTTGTGATTTCTTGGTTTCTCAGACAGTCATTAGTCTCCATCTGTTCTGTTCTAGTTTTGAGAGAACTACTTTCTTCAGTGAGCTTTTGCACCTCTTTTTCCACTTGGCTAATTCTGCTTTTGAAAGTATTCTTCTCCTCATTGGCTTTTTGAACCTCTTGTGCCAACTGAGTTAACCTATTTTTCAAGGTGTTATTTTCTTCAGCATTTTTTTGGTCTCCTTCAGCATGGTGTTGACCTGCTTTTCATGATTTTCTTGCATCTTTCTCATTTCTTTTCCCAGTTTTTCTTTCCCCTATCTGACTTGATTTTCAAAATCCTTTTTGAGCTCTTCCATGGCCTGTGCCTATTGGATATCTATTTCAGATGTTTGGGATACTCTTATGTCTTTACCTGATGCTAAGCAGTTTTCTTCTTCGTCTGAGAGGAAGGTTGGAATCATTTTTTCACCAAGAAAATAATGGCCTTATTTTTTTTCCCTTTTCTGGGCATTTTCCCAGCCAGTTACTTGACTTCTGAGAGTCCTCTCCACCCCCACCTAGGTCTGCCCAGCTAGTGCTTGAGGTCCGAGATTCAAATGCTGCTCCCCAAGCCTCAGGGCTTTTGGCAGCAGGCCAGGCTGCTATTCAATAGGAGCTTAATTTCTGGTGCTCAGGTGGGGGCAGGGCCGCCTCCCAGGCTCAGTTTCCTCAGGTGGCTTATGCAGAGACCTTTTCTAATGGAGCTCCTGCCGAGCTTCTGCCTGCTCAGGGAGCCTCTGTCGCTGCCTCTGCCACTGCTGCTGCCTCCCAAGGGGGACTGATTCCCAGAGTCACCCTGCTCCCCTCTCAGCCCATCTCTCTCACTGACCTGTGCGTCTGTGGGTGGAGGGACTTTCGCGGCCACTCGAGATTCTGTCCCTGAAGCCTGCTCCGATCTGCTCACTCCTCTTGGTGCCGCGTGGCAAGGGCAGGGGCCTCTGCTCCTGTCTTGTGTGTGATGGACCTTTGGGATCGGTTTTTCAGGGCGCTCTGTAATGGAAATTTCCTTCACTGTGTTGCTGTGCAGCTTCCACTGTTACAGAATTTGTTGGGACTTCTTTTTAGAGGAAATCAATGGGCTGTGGGTTCGAAGCTAGCATAGGTGAGTCTTTCTACTCCACCATCTTGGCTCTGCCCCCCTAGTCTTAAGCATGTTTAAAAGAATTAAATTATTCTCACCATATGACATACATGTATTTGCATATATGTACACATAGGAAAAAAATCTTTGTAATGTGTGTTTTGGGATGTTGAGAAAAAGACAAATTCTATTTATAGTAACCTTGAGGGGTTTGCTATGTTTGGGAGTCCATCTAACATAACATATCCAAGAATTATATAAATCCAATCATGAAACAATTTTCAAAATAAAGATAAAACCAGAGAGTTACTAATTCCTTGTGGTTGGGTCATGGAAAAATAATAAAAATAACATACTACATTGCTACCTAGATGAGTTTTTTTAGGCTCTGTCATATAGCTCAAAATATGAATGAAATTCTTTAGACATCTAGAGAAAAAAAACCAAAATACATCTCCAGAAAGGAACAACCAGGAATCTCAAGAAAAATAATGAAAGGATGGGAGAATCGCAACAATGGATAAAAATACTCCACAAAATTTTTATCATTAATCAGAATTTTGTGGTCCTTATTTAACAGTAGAAAAGTTGACTAGTGGGATAAATATAGATGTCAATGCAAATAGACATGTCAGTATGGTTATCGAAGAATGCAAAGACCTCATATACAATAAATTAAGCCCTCACTATTTGATGAAAAGTGTTAATAAAAATGAAATATTCTTGCAGAAATGAAGTTTAGACAAACAGATCATATACCAGGATAAACTCCAAATTGCATATCTGGCCTAGATCATTAAATTATCAAGGCACAACTATGCATAATGGAAAGGCAATTCATTATACAAAAGATAGAGAAGTTGCAAGGAGGTAAATGCACAATGTTAATACACAATAATTGATTAAATGGGGAAAATATTTGTCCACATTAATCTTCCTTTTGTTATAAAGAAGGATTAGAACCAAAGAAGTAAAAAAAAAAGGATGAGAAAAGAAAAAACATGAGAAGAGAGAGAGAGATAGAGATAGAATATAGTATGCTTTTCAGACTCCATAGTTCTTTCTCTATATGTGGATTGCATTTTTTGTTATGAGACGTTTGCAATTGTCTTAGATTCTTATATTGCTGAGAACAATTAAGTCTATCAAAATTTGTCATTGCACAATGTTTCTGTTACTATGTACAATGGTCTCATAGTTCTACAATGAGTAGAACTCAGCATCAATTCGTGTAAGTCTTTCCAGGTTTTTCTTAAGTTCACCTGTTCATTATTTCTTATGGAACAATAATATTCCATTACATTCATATATCACAACTTGTTCATCCATTTCCCAATTGATGGGAATTCTCTCAATTTCCTATTCTTGGTCACCATGAAAAAATTACTATAAATACTTTTCTACATGTGGGTCATTCCCCCCATTTTTATCCTCTCTATGAGATAAAGACCTATTCTTTAGTCAAGAGATATGCAGACTTTTATAGCCCTTTGTACATAGTTCTAAATTGCTTTCCAGAGGTTGGATCAGTACATAACTCTACCAACAATGCACTAGTATTCTGATTTTTCCACATGTTTTCCAACATTATTCATTTTCCTTTTTTTACCCTTCTAGCAAAGTTGATAGGTTCAATAGTGTTTTAGATTGCATTTCCCTAATCAATAGTGATTTAGAACTTTACTATGATACTGGATAGATTTGATTTCTTCTTCTGAATAGCTGTCCATATCCTTCGACCATTTAAGAATTGGGGAATGACTTGTATTCTTAAAAAATTTACTCACCAGCATTCTGCTTCTCTTCTAATTTTAGTTGCATTGGTTTGATTTATTCAAAACCTTTTCAATTTAATATAATCAAATTTATCCATTTTGCATTTCCTAATGTTTTGTATCTTTTGTTTACTTATAAACTCTTTTGTTGTCTACATATCTGACAGGCCAACTATTTCTTGGTCCCCTAACTTGTTTATACTTTCACCTTTATGTCTAAATCCTATATCCATTTTTACCTTATCTTGGTATATGGTGTAAGATGCTGGCTTATGCCTAGTTTCTGCTATTTTCCAGTAAAATATTACTATTTTCCAGTTTTCCCTACAGTTTTTGTAAAATAGTGCCTTATTATCCCAAAACTGGAATCTTTTGGTTTATCAAAGAGTAGATTACTATAGTAATATACTACTGTATTTTGTGTGCCTAATCTATTTCTCTGGTCCACGATTTTATTTCTTAGTCAGTATCAAATATTTTTGAAGATTGTGTTTCAAATATAGTTTTAGATCTGTTTGGCCACCTTAATTTGCATTTATTTTAATTAACTTCCTTGATATTCTGGATCTTTTCTTCTTCCAGATGAATTTTGTTATTGTATTGTTTTTCTAACTCTATAAAACTATTTTAGTAGGTTGATTGGTAGAGCATGGAATAAGTAAATCAAATTAGGTAGAATTGTCATTTTTATTACATTAGCTTGTCCTACCCATAAGCATTTTAAAGCATTTTTTGGGTCCCCTTTGTCAAGGAGTTGACTCATTTTCAAGATTTTCTTGCATCACTCTCATTTCTCTTCCCAAATTTTGCTCCACTTCTTTTACTTGATTTTCAAAATCTTTTTGAGCTGTTCCTTGGCCTGAGATCAATTCATATTTTTCTTGGAGGCTTTGGATGTAGGAGTTTTGATTTTTCTGTCTTATGTATATTTTGGTTTTCCTTGTCACTAAAGTAAGATTCTGCAATCTGATTCTTTTTTTTTCCAGTTTGAGTTCATTTCCTCAGTCATTTACTTGAGTTTTGAGTTCTTTGTCAAGGTAATTCTCTGACTCTAGTGGGGTTGAGGGGGGTGGTACAATCAGCTGATGAATTCCCCCACAATCTGTGGGCCTAGAGTTCCATAAACACCAGTAGCCACTGCCCCTGCTCCTACTGTGGCTCTGCAGCTCCTCTGCTCCCTCTACCACCTTGGGTCTGATCACTCTACTCTCTCACACAAGTCAAACAGGTTGTTTTTCCACTGACTTTCCATTTTATCCTTGGCACTTTGGGATTGTGAAGTCTGGAAACTCACACAAGTGCCAGTGATTCAGTCCTCCCAAGCCTGTTCAGATCCCATCTGTGCCAGTTTAGACCATGGTGCACTGGACTCTACTTCCAGCATGATGTGATAGACATTTTCTGTTGACCTTGAAGCTTTCATGGGTGGAGATTTGCTTCACTTCATCAAATGTGGGTTCTGCAGCTCCATAATTTGCTTAGAGTCATTTTTACAGGTATTTGGCTGTGTTTAGGGAGAGAACTCTAGCAATGCCCTGATTTTACTTCATTATCTTGGTGAAAAAGTATTTTCCTTTGAGGCTCCACTTGTAGTCATATTGACAATATATCATCTTCTGAGTTTGTATTTTGATTTTTCCTGCAACTCTGTTCTCTATGGTCATTGTCCTTTTCCATTTCTTGCTCATGATACTCTATATTTTTTGGCTTTTATAATTGAGTTCTCCTGCTGGAGCACAGAAGATACTGTACTACAACCCATGGACCTGATCTTTATGTGCTGAAGCCTCAGGTACTGACAGCTAGATGCTCTAATCATCCGGGTGCTTACTTTGTGCTTATCTTGCATGCTAGTGTTGGTGTATTGTGTTTGCTGAGGCTTTTGTTGTGTTTTTCGCTTGATCTGTGCTGAAGTACAGCAAGGTTTGGCTGCTGGAGGATGCCTGCCTGGCTGGGGCTACACCAGAACAAAAGAACATCTGACCACTGGAGGACGCTTACCCACCTTTGACAGCTGAATCATATGGATGTCTGGGGCTGAGGGACACCTGCCTTACTTGAGCTGAGCTAGCATAGATGATGGTTCTCTGAACTGGAGTCTGTTGATTCCCTTAGCTATGCCAGGGTTGGTGTTTGCCTCCTCCACCTCCATGGGGCTCAGGATCTACCACTGGTTTCTTGAAGTAGTGCCTGCCACCACTTGCTGCAACATTTTCTGCCATGGAATATACTCCCATTTTACTTTAGTGAAAAGAACATTTCTTATTTACCCTCCAGATTTCTCAGGCTGAGACATTGTTCAGGCTCATTTTTCTATTGATTCCACTCTTCCAGGATTTTTCTTGGAACTCTTGTTTTGGTTCCTAGAAATGGAAAACAATCTTGAAAGCATATTTCTTTTGATCAATGCTAATATCCAAAATTTGTAAAGAATTGAGTCAAATATATAAAAATAAAAGTCATTACACAGATAGAACAATTATCAAAGGATAAGAACAGAGATTTCCCAGGGCAAGAAATCTAAATCATAAACAATTATACACTACACACGTACACACACACATGTTGGTACTTGCATGCATGCACACGTACACACAAATAAGAATTGCAATAATAAGAGATGTTATATAAAATAGTTCTGAGATTCCACTTCACATTTTAATATTATCAAAGATGACCACAAAAGAAGAAATAAAAATAGCAATGGTTGAATACTGTGTGAAAGGAAACATACTATATAATGCATTACTAGAAGATCTTGGTCCAACTATTCTGAGAAAGAATATGGATTCATCTCCAACTGTGAATATTATTTGACTATGAAGCATGTTATTTCATAAAGATGAAAGAAAGCAAGAATGGTCCAAAATGTGCAAAGATATTTATAGCATAAATTTTTGGAACAAAAAACTAGAAAGTGGAAATTTTCCCATCAATTGGAGAATTACTGAAAACAATGATAGTAGTGTACTATTTTCATGTTCAAACAAATGACAGTAGGGCCAATTTAAAGAAACCTGGAAATCTTCACTGAAGTGATAGAGCAATAAGTGAATAGAACTAGGACAACAGTATATACAGTTACTAGAACATTATAAAGAAAAAACAACTTTTTTAAGACTTAGAAACTCTGATCAATGCAAGAATAATAGAACGAGGTACACATATTTAAATACAGAAAATTTCAATTTATTTTGATTCACTGTGGTAAAACAAGTCAGGTGTGTTATTTTTTGGGAGGGGAGAGATAGGGTTGTGTGGAGAGATTTGTAGGGCAAAAGATGACTTGTTATAGTCAGGTCCTAAAAAAAAAGAAATAAAAGGACATGAATGAATAAAAAAAGTACAAAACAATTCAGAAGATTCAGAAGACAACACCATTCAATGACATAGTTTTAGATCTAATTGCTGAATGGCACATATATTCTAAAAAAATCAAGGAAGTTATAAATAGGGAGATTTTTCTATTCATTTATAATCAGTCTTTTATATTCTTTCTATATTTCATAATATCTTATGCTTGTCTAATTCTGAATAACAATAATTTTAAAGACCAGAAATACCATAAAGAAAAAGACCTTGACAAACTTTATTAATGAAATCTTGAAATATTCTTGCCAAATTATCTCTAAATACTTAATATTAGAAAACCTCTTCATATACACCTTATGTATATATATATTTATGCATGTATATGTAAATGTAACACATATATGTACATATGCATACACACATATATGTACCTATCTACATCTATATATGTATCTACATTGATCTGTTCTAGATGGTCCATTGGATAAAGCTCTGTGCCTTACTTCAAATATGGACTCAAAAACTTATTAGCTATGTGGCACCGGGCAAGTCACTTGACCTCTCTTTGTCTCAGTATCCTCATGTGTAAAATGGGCATAGTAATAGTACCTCACTCTCAGGATTTTTGTTGCAAAGATGAAATGACATAATAATTACAAAAATCATGGTGCAGTACATATATATATATATATATATATATATACACACACATACACACATACACACATATATGCACACATACATACATATAATATACATATACACATATATGCATATGAATATAATATATATACACACACATATGTGTGCGTGTGTGTGTGTGTAGTGTGTTTGTTTTGCTTTTTAGCCACTCCTGATGAGGTTTCTCTGGAAATAGAATTGTATTTCCCTTTACTTCAAGTGAAACCTTTCCTGACATTGAAACCATTATTTTGTAGCATATATTCCATTTCATTAACCTTACTTGGACTTTAATGAGGTCTAAAAAACTTATCTTATAGCAGAACTACAGAGGAATGTCATTATATACCTTAAGGGTATTTTCTATCTATCTATCTATCTATCTATCTATATCACATATGATCTCTGATGTGAAAAGAATATGCTTTGGAAAACTGAGTGATGCCAGAACCTTTAAGGTTCTTTGCAGGTGAGATATACTTACAGTTTTATTACAGGGTAAGCAATGCCTGTAGCTCTGCTATATAAATGCAGAAATTTTCATTATATTTAAGGTGTTCCCAGTGCTCCTAATAAATCTATTTTCAGGTTCTCATAACTTTCTTAATACATGTTCTTCAATCCATTTATGGCAAGGAGTGAATGATTTACTAGCTGTAGAGAGAGAAAGAATGCATAGAAATTAGCAAAGTTATTATATCCAAAAAAATCTGAGGAAACCCAGAGGTAATTTCATTAGCATATAGGGTATGCCATTACCAAAAAAGTAATACGTATAGCTGCATATGTTTAAACAATATTAAAGTGACCTAAAAGAGCCATTTGATTTTTTTCATTCTCCTTTTTGTTTAGAAGTTTCTATTTAAGTTTCTTCTTTTCATAAAAGTTATTCTTTTACATTTATACCCCCTAGACCATTTATTTATTTAACAAAAATTTATTGAGAACCTATGAAATGTAGGAAAGTAATGTTAGATGATATTAAAGGTAATGACAATCACTTAAAATATAAAATGAGACCTATGCTTTCATTTACTATATAATATTTAACATTTTCATCATGGAATGTTGTGAGTTACACTGAATACATTATTATTCTTTTTTTACAAAAGAGGGAACCTAGGCTCACAAATATTATGCGACTCTCCTAAAGGCACTCTAGCTAGCAAATAATGAGGTCAAGATTTCACTCAAATGTTTTAACTCAAAAGTCCATAGTCTTTCATCACATCTTGTCTCTATTAATAAAAAAGTCCCCAAGTTCAAGGAGGTTAAAAATTTGTAGAGTAAGTAGGTCAAGTAAATGTTTAATAACAATAAAAGGAAAGTGAAAATAAAATGCCATGAAATACATAGTATTATTGGTTCAGAAATAAATTATATTCCTTTGCACTGAGAGGGACTAAGAAACTCAATTCTTACATTTTGAAATCATGCCTTCCAGAACACCATGCTGATTCCAGAAGTCACAGTTATCAAGTGGAAATGAACAGAAGATTTGGTCTTGACATGTCTCTCTCACAACTCTGGAACACAATTCCTGGTCTCGTTACTGTAATTCCTTTAAATAAGATGATCTCAATACATGAATCCACCTAAAAAATTTCATTTCTTTTGGAATTTTGTTAAACTTTCCCTTGAAAATTCTCTCCATTGGTAAAAAAAGGAGGGAAGCAAAAAATTCAAGTATAAAATTTAAGTACAAGTATTTACTGAATGTTCATTAATGCAAAAATTGTTCTCTCATGCTATTTGTGATGCAATTGACAAAATAGGAAAAAAATATTCTTCAACCTCCCTCTCCTACTTCTACCATTTTTTATATATTTCATTTTACTATTTGTGTTTTGTTTCTTGTTTAATATACATACTCATAAATATGCACAAAGAAAGAGGTGCAAGAAGATAATTTAATAGATTATGTTTTTCTTTCTTTCTGATAGTCCTGGGATGATACTGATGAAAACCACTTAGAAGAGGCTAATAAATAGTATATGATTATAGTTAATAGATAAGTTAATACAAATTTTGTTGCAAATCTATTATGCGCCTAGCATTTTTATAATGAATGCAGATGGGACAGAAATGCACATAAAACTAGTTCCACTTCTCAACTCTGACTTATTTTTTGTGTATTTCCCTCTCTATGTGTGGTGCATAATGTTTTTACCAAGACATTTATTGTTCAGTGACCAATAGAAGAGAATAGATAGAATCCAGTGATCATTTTTTTCCTACCCATTTAAATAGCATATGTGTATATACATATATATATGTGTGTGTGTGTGTGTGTGTGTGTGTGTGTGTGTATATATATATATATATATATATATATATATATATATATATATATATACTTTGTTTTATTTCATAGATTATAAGATCTATTTTTGTGACTCTGAGATGAAGGAAATGATAGGTTGAGCAGGTAAACTCCTAGGTAAATGAACAGCTGATCTTTTCCATATTCTTCAAACCATGCCAATATAGGAAAGTTTCTCAGTCTGCCTACATGTCAGGGTTCTCTGAGCTGACTGAATATAAATTAACTGACAGCCTGGTCTCTTTGCTTCATTACACCAAACCTCATCACAATATTTTGCTTCCAAAATCCATATCCTTTAATTCCATCCTCTTGAATTCTGTCTTACCTGCTTGGAAAATCAAAATAAATTGTCATATAACTTGCTGTTATATACATATTGAACACTCTAAGAGGAATCAACATACAAATTATGTAGTGAGTGTACAAAAAAAAGTGTTTTTTACACATTTTGTAATGTGTAAAATTAATCACTTGTTACTTCAGAACATCATTTACTCCTTAAAGGAAGCTTGTCTATCCTGACTTGTATTTTTTTTTTCTGTATACCTGCTGTACTTAAAGCCACTATTAAGGGAAAGCATGTTGTCAACCTTCAAAGTCTATCAGAATATACCAGTTTCTCCTTAGCTTACTGACTTCAGGCCAATGATGGGCTTTTTATGCCATCAAGCACTCTGGAATCAAAATAATAATTATATGACCAATGGCAATGATTTAATGTGTACAAAATGTGTAAAAAACACTTTTTTTTGTACACTCACTACATAATTTGTATGTTGATTCCTCTTAGAGTGTTCAATATGTACTATTTATATTTCACCAGCTTAAAAGTTTAAGAACACAACCCTAAACTTGTTAATTTTTACCTCCTCATAATGACGATGGTAACACTGGGAAGCTATGAGGCATGAGATGAGTACTTCAATGAACACATTGTTTGAAATGTATACTTTCAAAATAATTTTATAAATCATATTTATTAATATCCTACTCTAACCCCAGAAGAAAACATTCACAAAAAACTTATTTTTCCTCCAAACCACAAGAATTTAGATATAATAAAGAAGGTTTGAATATGCTGTGGTCTCAAATTTATAATTTTGTGAGCTATATCAACATATACAACCACAGTCCTATTTCTCCTTCCAATGGATGGTTCCTATCTGGCAATCATTTTTCAATCTATCCTCACAGAAAACAGGGGGAAAGGTGGAAAAAGAAAGATGTGAAAGCAAATGACACAACAGCTCCATCTTTGTCCCCATTAGAAAAAAAAATAACATTTTAACTAAGTAAAAAATATATCTTGATCAATATATTTTTACCATTTGTTGTGTTTACTAAAAATGAATAAAATCACTTAGATTTATTTATTTGGTTGGTTTTACTATTATATCAGTATTCAATTAGAGACTACCCTAATTTTTTATTTTGAAAATGTTTAACAGAGTTCTCCCCTGTTCAATTTAAATTTAATATTCTTAGCTACTCTCTGGGTTTTTCTATTAGAATCTCTCCGTACGCAAATAAGGATTTACATAAACCAAAAGTACTTGAAATAAGTTAGATGCTATCAATGGCAAGTTGACTTTTAAAGTAGCACTTGAAACAGTCAAGGAACCACTTTCAAGAATGAAAGAAACAAATCTGTATCTAAACTCTAGATTTAAATAACTAGCTATCTGAAAAGAAAGACAATAAGTAGTAAGAGGCAAATCACACATCACTTTCTCTTTAGAATCTTGTCTAGGAGAAAATTCTGCAATATTTCATCACTTGCCACACCCTTGTTATAGCCAGCTCATTGGGCCTAATAGAAAAAAGTGCCAGCTGGCCAGTGAAACAGTTTTATTTACTACTCATCTTCTTCATGATCTCAATATTTCTCCTTAAGCTACTTTCATTATATTTCCACATTTTTCACCTAAGCCTCTTTCCTATATCCAGAAGAAAATTTTCTTTCCCTCATCAGATTTTGTTATAGATCTACTTCGGTA
The DNA here is from genome assembly GCA_028658325.1 of Potorous gilbertii. Taxonomy (NCBI): domain Eukaryota; kingdom Metazoa; phylum Chordata; class Mammalia; order Diprotodontia; family Potoroidae; genus Potorous; species Potorous gilbertii. Next base: position 328,148,164 of record CM053771.1, read on the forward strand.
TTTCTTATTTCTTCCTACAACATTCTGTTTTGTATCGTACTTAAATGTGTAGATGAAGTATCCCACTTGCTCCGACAGTCCCTCTTCCAATGTTTAGCTTACCAGGGTTTTGGATTTTAAAAGAACAATGAGAGAATTATACAAGTAACAGTTATGACATTTAAGTAAGTTGCAAGGACTTAAAAGGGAAAAACTGGAAGCACATACCTCTTTACAACTAGAAATTTGAACTGAAGGATGTAAGGTAATAAATAATGTAAAGACAAATAAGATAATGTAATAAGTGGGGTGGGGAAATATTATCTCAACAAATAGCCTGCTCTTATCTGTACTCTTGTTTCATGAATAATAAGATAACTAACCATAAGTATGGTTAAGGAACCCTGACAACAACATGATGGGAAAATTATCAGCTTTTTGGATATTGAGTTTAGACTTGATTTTGAATCCATGCTTTATATCGTGAAGGCCAGTTAAGACTCAGGAACAGGGCTTCTGGTTCTATACCTAAGGGCAAGCCCTGTTATTGACATGAGCCAAACATCACCTTGGAATTGCTTTGTGCTTTCTTTTGTTCCTTTGCTGCTTAGAGGAGAAATGACCACATGAAACTAAGCACATAAAAGTCTGTCTTCCTTTGCTCTCCTTTGTTCATGGTACAGCATGTACCATAGATATTTGACTTGGAGAGATCATAGATTCATGTAGCTGCTCAATAGATATCATTTTAATGTTTGCACTGTTCCTAAACTAAATGGGGTACCATATACAGTACTTTAATGTCACTCTACATAGTTCCTGTTACTTCTATACCAGGAAAGGCAACCGATTATAACAATTAGTATTTAATGAAAGAGCATGAGTGAAGGGAATAGGTTTTATTTTGCTCATGGTTATGGACTTAGATCTGATTCTGATTAGTTTAAATACACTCTAGCTACAACTCTTTGATTGATGAGTAAGATTAGATAGAGTGAGACTGCTCAGAGTTTTCCCCTATCTGTGAGCCATAGAAAGTCTGGCATTTCTCCATTATTTTTAATGGGTTAAAACATCTTAACCATTACGAATTCCATAGACTTCAAGTAGCTTCTAATCTATCCTGCTGATTAGTATCAGATTAGTCAACAGTGATGAGTGAAGCATTGTGGTTCATACTGAGCATACAAGAATAAAAAGTATACCACTCTGACTTAAATGAGAATATAATCAATTTGTGAGTGAAATAATCTCTCTCTCTTTCTCTCTTTCTGATGTGTGTGTGTGTGTGTGTGTGTGTGTGTGTGTGTGTGCAGCATGTGTGCTGGGGGTGAGTGGCAAATATACTGACTTCATCAGATGTTTAAGATGGCTACCATTCATGAGGAAGATGCTGGGGAGATGTGTTCCAAGATAATTGTGATGATGTGTAAAAGAAGTTTCTTGAAGAGACTTGAAGAATTTATAACTTGTTAGCTAACCACTCCTTGAAGAGGGTACTCTGATTGGCTGTGTAAATATTTTAAAAGATTTGTCACCTTAAATGTTCATTCTGCTTCATTTACCTCTGCAGTACTTTAGTAACCACTCTGCTGAGGAAGTAGTGAGAGTAGTCTACAATTCTGGGAGTTTGAAAGGTGTGGAGAATAGAAGTCAAAGGAAAAAGGAAAAAAAATCATGACTGCTTAGGGCTCAAGTTGAAGGAAGGGAAAAGAAATTTAAACACCTAAAGGTGCCCTATAATCTTGACAGGAGTTATAACAGAAGAAATACAAAATAGGTTTAAAAATGTGCAGTTTATGACTATTAAAGTTTGTTGTTAAACATAAAGCATATACTTTCCCTTGTAATATAAACCTCTTCAGTACATGCTTTGTGACTGTTTTTTTTTTCATTTTTAAAGTGCTTAGACAAGTGATCACATAAAAACAATACCACAGTGTTTGTAAATACTTTAAAAGTGAAAAAGAGAGCTTTCTTTTTAACCATTAAAATATATTGGAATATCAATATAACTTGCATATGCCATATATTTCCTTCTTGCTATATTCAGATGACTCTGAAGTTTTACTGTAGTTATATTGATGCATTTTTAAGCATACATGGAAGAAAGTCATATTTGAAGGCATAAATAAAAAGTGCTAAGGGTAAGTACACAGATGTAAACTCTCAAAATAACTCTATCCCTTGGACTGCTGGAGTTGAAGCTATTAAAAATCTTTCTTTCAAGGGGGCAGAGTAGAAAGACTCACATATGCCAGCTCCAAACCCACAGCCCATGATTTCCTCTAAAAAGAACTCCCAACAAATTCTGAAACAGTGAAAGCCGCACAGCAACGTAGTGATTTCTGCTCCAGAGAGCCCAGAAAAACCGATCCCAAAGATCCATCGCACACCGGATGCCCTGCCCTGGCCACGTGGCACTGAGAGGAGTGAGCAGATCCGAGCAGGCTTCAGGGACAGAATCTCCAGCGGCCACGAAGGTCTCTCCACCCACAGAGCAAAGGTCAGTGAGAGAGATATCTGGATGGGCTGAGAGGAAAGCGGGGTTGTCTCCATAACTTGGGCCCCCTCGGGAGGCAGTGGCAGTGGCGGGGGCAGCGTGAAGCCAGAGGCTTCCTGAGGAGGCAGGAGCTCGGCAGGAGTTCCATTACAGAAGGTCTCCACATAAATCTCCTGAGGGAATTGAGGCTTGGAGGCAGCCCTGTCCCCCCTGAGAACCTGTTTAATCTTACCCTGAATAGCAGCTGGACACCCGCAGAAAGCCCTGAGGCTGGGGAGCAGAATTTGAATCTCAGACCCCAAGTACTAGCTGGGCAGATCTAGGCGGGGGTGGAGAAGACTCTCAGAAGTCAAGTAACTGACTGGGAAAATGCCCAGAAAAGGGAAAAAAAAGAAGACCATAGAAGGTTACTTTCCTGGGGAACAAGTGATTCCAACCTTCCTCTCTGATGAGGAAGAAAACTGCTTACCATCGGGTAAAGACATAAGAGTCAAGACCTCTGTATACCAAACATCTGAAATACATATCCAATGGGCTCAGGCCATGGAAGAGCTCAAAAAGGATTTTGAAAATCAAGTTAGACAGTTGGAGGAAAAACTGGGACTAGAAATGAGAGAGATGCAAGAAAAGCGTGAAAAAGGGGTCAATACCTTAATAAAGGAGACCCCAAAAAATGCTGAAGAAAATAACACCTTGAAAAATAGGCTAACTCAATGGGCAAAAGAAGTTCAAAAAGTCAATGAGGAGAAGAACGCTTTCAAAAGCAGAATTAGCCAAGTGGAAAAAGAAGTGCAAAAGCTCACTGAAGAAAATAGTTCTCTCCAAATTAGAGTGGAACAGATGGAGGCTAACGACTTTCTGAGAAACCCAGAAATCCCAAAACAAAACCAAAAGAATGAAAAAAATGGAAGGGAATGTGAAATATCTCATTGGAAAAACAACTGACCTGGAAAATATATCCAGGAGAGACAATTTAAAAATTATGAGACTACCTGAAAACCATGGTCAAAAAAAGAGCCTAGACATCATGCTTCATGAAATTATCAAGGAAAACTGCCCTGATATTCTAGAACCAGAGAGCAAAACAAGTATTCAAGGAATCCACCGATCCCCACCTGAAAGAGATCCAAAAAGAGAAACTCCTAGGAACATTGTGGCCAAATTCCAGAATTCCCAGGTCAAGGAGAAAATATTGCAAGCAGCTAGAAAGAAACAATTCCAGTATTGTGGAAATACAATCAGGATAACACAAATCTAGCAGCTTCTACGTTAAGGGATCAAAGGGCGTGGAATAGGATATTCCAGAAGTCAAAGGAACTAGGTCTAAAACCAAGAATCACCTTCCCAGTAAAATTGAGTGTAATACTTCAGGGGAAAAACTGGTCTTTCAATGAAATTGAGGATTTTCTAGCATTCTTGATGAAAATCCCAGAGCTGAAAAGAAAATTTAACTTTCAAAAACAAGAATGAGAAGAAGCATGAAAAAGTAAACAACAAAGAGAAGTCATCAGGGACTGACCAAATTTGAACTGTTTACATCCCTATATGCAAAGACAATATTTGTAACTCCTGACATTTTTCAGTATCTGGGTAGTTGGTGATATTACACACACACATACACACACATGAACACACATATGTACACGCATGCTTGCACACACACACATACACACATGCATGCACACACAGAGACAGAGAGCACAGAGTGAAATGAATAGGATGGGATCATATATTAAAAGAAATCAAGGTAAATGGTGAGAGAGAAATATAGTGGGAGGAGAGAGGGTGAAATGAAATGAGGTAAATTTTCTCTCATAGAAGAGGCAAGCAGGAGACTTCTTAGTGGAGGGAAAAAGAAGAGAGGTGAGAAAAAAAACCATGAAGTTTACTGTCATCACATTCGACTAATGGAAGGAATGAAATGCCCATTCATTGTGGTATGAAAACCTATGTTACAATACAGGAAAGTGGGGGAGAAGGAGATAAGCAGGGTTGGGGGTGTGATGGAAGGGATGGCAATGGGAGGAGGGAGCAATTTGAAGCCAACACTTGGGGAGAGACAGGAACAAAAGAGAGAATAGCAACATTGGGGGGCAGGATAGGATGGAGGGAAATATAATTAGTCTTACACAACACGACTATTATGGAAATCACTTGCAAAACTACACAGATATGGCCTCTCTTGGATTTCCTGCCTTCCCAAAAGGAATCTGTGGGGAGGGAGGGATGGATGGGGAGAAGGTGGAATTCAAAGTTTTAGGAACAACTGTTTAGTGTTGTTCTTGCTACTAGGCAATAAGAAGTACAGGTAATGGGTAATAGAAAGTTATCTGGCCCTATAGGACAAAAGAGAAGATGGGGACATGAGAAGGGAGGGATGACAGAAGAGAGGGCAGATTGGTGATAGGGGAAATTAGAATACTCACTGTGCTGTAGTGGGGGAGGGGACAAATGGAGAGAAAATTTTGAACCCAAAATGTTGTGAAAATGAATTTAAAAAGTTAAATAAATAAATTTATATTAAAGAAATCTTTCTTCCAATATCAACGACTGTATGAGAATTGTGTACTGATATTAAAATGATATCCACATAATTTGTGGTTCTGATTTTTTATGTTTTTCAACTTCATACTGATTGTTAAAATATATTTCCATTACACAGAGAAACAGTCCTGTCGCTTAAAGAACATACATTCCAAGTATTTTATTTGCTTAGTTTGTCATCAACGTATTTTCTTGAGATATCAAGAACACCTAAAATCTGTGATATCTGGCGAAAGTAGAATGCTTCATGAAATAAATTCTTGCAGTCAGGAAATCATGGTTTCCAACTGTAGCACTACCTCTTTGTGGGTTTTGTCATTTATTCTAAACTCTATGGATCTCATTTTGCCTTGACTATAAACTGAGCAGGCCCAAATCAATATTCTTTAGAGCCTGCTTCAGTTCTAATATGTGAAGATTTCTAAACTGTCTTTGTAGAAGATAAATCCATGACTTCAAATCGAGGTCAAATAATTTTCTGGTGACAAGGTTGAGGTAGAAAAATTGAGTAACAAAAAACAAATTCTCATCTTAGTTATCTACATTACATTTACTCTGTATTTTATAATCTAATTTAGCATTGTAGCAATCCTGTTATTTCTCTCTTTGAAGACAAGGTTGGTCTCTAGACTTTTAAGTAAATGTCATTGATATGTATATTGAAGTTAAAAAAATAGTTTTGATTCCTGAAGTACTGACCCACATCATACATAAATGAATTATCAAATTAATAAATAATTATTCAGAGCTTGCAATATGATAGGTGCTATGTTAAGAACTGGGGATGCAAAGAAAGGCTGAAGTACAGTCCTTTCATAAAGGAGTTTGTATTCTAAGAGTATGGGTTTTCAAGGACTTCAACTGTTTAATTTTATCCCTGTTCACAAAGTGCAATCTTTTTCTGGTTCTTCTGTGCATAGATCTAAGAACTTTATATGTGATTTCATTGCTGCTGCTATCTCTGACTCTGTTCCTCTGGCTATGTCTGTGTCTATCTTTTTCTTTCTTTCTCTGTGACATACATTAAATTTCTATATACACTTAAGTGACAAAGTCAGGTGACCTTGTCACATAGTGACCAGTATCCATATATTTTGATTATAAAAGCTATATAACCCCATCAGTTTTCTACATGGTCTTCACTTGGCCTAAGTTTAGAATAAGATTATGGTGAAGGTAGACTAGTTCTGGAGTGAGAAAAAACGCAAGGAAGCAAATCATTTAGGGAAAGAAGCAAATAGATGTATAGAGGAGACATGTGCAAAAAGGTTTGAAGGAAGGTTGGGGCTATATTGTGGAGGAGTGGTTTTTATACAAAGTTTGCATTTTATTATATAAGCAAAAGTAGGAATATCAACGAAAGATTTTGAATAGAGGATCACTCTGCTTAGCATGTAAAATAACCCAATCCGGAAAACAGAAATCAGAAACACCGACCTTATTTGTATCTTTGAAGATTTATTTTTGGATGAATTTGAGCCAATGAAGTTTTTAAAACTATGAATTTTTAATTTTCCATTTGGGATGAAATTTTCAAACTCATTAAAGAACATTAAATACATGAAAAACTATTACCACAATGACTTCTGCAGAATCAAAGTTATGTAGCAAGTATTATGTGAAGGCTAACAACTGAACCTGAACAGCATAATCAAACCAATTGAACTATGAATTTTAAAACTAGCCATTGAATGTAGATATTAACAATAATTGATATTAATATGGTTTGGATAATATTAATAAAGTCCTTACTCAATGACTTGATGGTAATGGTGGTGTAGAAATTTGGCAGATTTTAAAATATCTGTGCCATTTGCAAGTAGAATTCTTGGTAGAAAAGTAGCAAATCAAGGATTTTATTGCTGGAAAACATACCACCAAGGAGGTCAAGGAGTAATTAAAGCACAGAGACAGAAGCATAAGTTTTGGTTGCTGAGAGACACTAAGCAAACCACAATCAAATAAGAGATAGTTCTAAGAGTTACATTATCAGTAGCAAGAGTGAGAGCACAGATGATCTGGAAAGAAATTTAAACAGTCCATCAGGAAAGAGAAATTAAAAAAAAATCCTAATAAGAATGCAATCATATACATAAAAGGAAATCTGGGTGATTTAGTAGTTTCTCAGACAGATTATCATAGACCTATTTTCTCTATTTTCTCCACAGTTAGTTATGACTGTCATCACCAGTCATAATATGAATCTTAACACTAAAGAAGCAGGAAATACTGAAGAAGTAGATTTTGAGTCAGAAGACCTGAGTTCAAATATTGCATGTGGTAGTTACTAATATATGTAGCAAATGTGACTTTGTGAAAGACATATTCTTTCTGGACATGAGTTTCCTGACATGAGAAGTGATAGGGTTAGATGAAATGATTTCTATTTTCACTTATTTTTCCAAATCCATAAGGTCATTTTAAGTTCAAATCCCCAAATCAAATCAATTTTATTGAAACTGAAGTTGGAATCTGTATCATTAAATATTCAATATATTGTTTATACAGAAAATATAATATAAAGGACAGAATAATAGAATCAGGGCAGAAGTTACATTAAAGAAATACTAAAGAGACACTATAAATATAATGTTCAGAAATATATTTTCATAAACTCTGTTGATATTCTTTTGAACAAAATGAAAAAAAAATTAAAACGTATGATATCCTTTTTGATAGATCATCACCCAAATTTCATTGTTACATGAATGCATGTCAACTGCAGAGGAGTGAGGAGAAGGAATCTTTTCTAGTGTCATATTGTTGGCTTCTATCCTTGGCCCTAGCTTATTCAAAATTTTGACCAATATCTTGGCAACCAAAATACATTATTTAAAAATTTTGTGTTTGCCACAAAGGTGGAAGAAATAGCTAATACAGACACAAGTAGCATCTGGAAATAAATTGCCACACATAAAAGGATGAAACAATTGAAATATATGCAAAGTTCTGCCTTGATTATTAATACTCACTGATATAATTAAGCATAACGTAATATGGTAGCCATCCCTCTTGTCCCCAACTCCATCAAGGGAAAAAAAAAGTTACAGCTCCAAAGAAATCAAGCCAAAATTATAAAAGTATTGCATTTTTTTAAAGACTACATAACTGTGCCTAAGCAATATAAAAATATTTTCAAAATAAGTACTCTAGTAAAAAAAAAATACAAAAAAAGCTAAAACTTGGAGGAGGGGATATGTTGTACAGGGGGAAAACATTGATTCAATGATTTATTCAAGTTACTGGGAGAGTAGTGGGGTAGTATCAAGTAGACATGAGTAAAACTATACCTAACTTATCATAGTCTCAAATGAAAATGTCATGGTGGGTACTTGTTTATACTAAACAGAGTTAAGAACTAAAAGATGTTTTTAAAAATACTTGATATTTAATAATTATTTAACATGAAGTAACCTGTGAATTCTACTCAGGTATGACATCTAAATTAGTCATAAATATGGAAAAAATTACACAGAAATATTCTTAAAAGTAAAATAAATAGAATGAATGGTAGTTACCCCCTATTTTTGAATAGGCACTAGTTTTCTTTTATGATTCTTCATTTTCTAATAAAGTGGCTATTAAATCAAGTACAAACTTTATCCTTCTACTTGATAGCTCTAAGATAGCTCCAAAAATTAGAGTTTTATTATGAAAATAATGTGCCCATTTTTCTCTTATGTGAAAGACAAGACATTGGCCTGTCACATACACAGGTGTAATTTACTAAAGGAAATTCAAGCAATTTTGCAAAGGTACAAAGTGACATCTTAGCTACCTTTTTCACTCCCAATCATTCATTTCTCTAGCCATAATCAACCTTCTTCAGATAATAAAGCAGCTCTGCCTTAAGTCTTACATTTCCCTGAGGCCGTTGGTTCCCTTGACATGTCATTTAAACAGATGGTTATGATCAGAGGCTCATGTAATTCAGAAGCTGTTTTCAAAGAAGAAAACTTAATTTAATAACTTCTTATTAAAATTTTAGCTCCTATAGGAGTGCTTTTGAAGGATAGTTAAGGCAAATCATTTCATTTAGAACTTGCCTGCTGGTTACCCTCATCATTCCTAATGAAAATTTATTTCAATTCAACAATAAATTCTCTATTTGGTTATATATTTTTGTGGTTTTCTCAACTTCAGCAGGTTCCAGTTGTACACAAAAAATAATCTTTATGATTACGTATTCACATAACATTTTTCTTGTAGAGGCATTAAATTATTAATGTACTAAGTCTTCAATGATTAAAAATAGTGTTACTTTCTTTAAAGATAAGAAAAATCTTATCAGAATTACCAACATATAGTATAAAAATAGAATCCTTTAAATACACACAATTAGTAGGTAATTGAATAATGGAAATAATAATAATAAATAAAATGAGTAACAATAATGAAAATAAATATAAAATCAACGTATTAATAAGGATGATAATAACTACCACTTTCATTGCATATCACAAAGTACTCATCTCATAAAAACCATGTAAGGAAGGTTATGCAAATGTTAAAAAGATGCCTTGGACAGTCAACCCCAATTAATGTTAGTAACAAGATATTTTGTGTCTTGATACTTCTATCAAATAAAATGTGTCAATATTACAAATCAACCAGTCAGATGTGCAAAAGAGGCATTAACAATTCATGCTAACTCTGTTGGATCTAGCAATCAATGGTATAATCAAGTTTCAAGAAACAAATCAATTTGTTTCATTGGATGAAATTAGATGAAAAAATGTATTGGAATTGAGTCAAAGAAATAGAACATCTAGTATACCAAACACACCTCTGCCTAGTAAATCCTTATGTTGACTTCAGAACAAGTGTAAATGTTAACGTGAAAAAGAGAATCTTTTCAATTGACTGCTAATCCAGAATTAAGAATACCTACAAAAGGCACTAATTGGCCCAAGTGTTTCCTGCCAGGTTTCATAAATGTGAGAAACATGTGATGCTTCTGGAAGGGAAAAGGCTAGGATTCTTTTTTCTTGAGGATAAGATATGGCTCAGGCATATGAACATCTGCTATTTCTCTCTTTTCATTTTTTTTCTCTTTTAAAGTGAAGAGTAAACGTCTGTTGGAGAATATTAAAACAAAAATAAGTTTATTGTCTTTAAAAGGGCAAAATCATGAGAAGCAGAAATCTGGGAGCCAAAGTCCATGCCTGAATTTGCTAAAACTTCAGGGAAGGAGTAATTAAGACTCTGAAGAACAATCCTCATCATCAGCCAAGCCACATGCAAAGTGAACGTAGGTGGGCCAATTCTTTGTAGAAATTACCTTATATTTCAGCATAATATCCTCAGATAACTAAATGATATAGGGGAGATTACACTCAAGCTACTGAGAAGTAATATTTTCACTTCTGTTATTATTGTATCTTCTCAATGAAAATCAATTTTTAATGAATCTGGTTATAATCATGTGAGAGCAAGCACTCTGATACACAAAGGAAGACATACTATCATAGATACTTTGATCTGCTTTTTAAAAAGGAAAGACAACTTTCACTGGGTCACCAATCACTTTAATCAAGCACACATATCTTTCACTTAGTTCAGGTGAAAAAGTCAGCACCCTGAACTTCAGAGAAAATACAGAGAAATCAAAATCAACAGACAATACTTCCAGTTCCCTGACAGTAAGCAATACATACATCACAAAACAACAGGCAGGTAATTCTTTGACCAGACATGCATAGTTTCCAGAGAGAGAAGCATCAACATCTGGGTTTTCAAAACTGAGTGCTGCTTAGCAGCTTCCCAGAGTCTCATCCGGCACACAAACTTTCTTCCAAAACTAAGCCTCAATTTAAAACCTCAACCCAGATTCTTTATACGTTTTTCAGAGCCAGAGAGAATCAGAGCCCTTGAGAACGAGTGCCGCATTAACAAACATGTGGGCCTTCCTACAAATCTTCCCTAATCAAACACTCCTTAATGGAAAGACCCATTAGTGTATGTGGAAGATCTTCTTTAATCACATTTAAAAAATTAACACTATAAATGCATATACTATTTCTAACTAAAGACTCTTGATTAATTCAATCAAAGGCAAATTTCAATCAGAGGCACTTGATTATAATAAAACAAAAACAGCATAAAATTTTACTTTGCATGCCATTACACTCCACTTTTCAAGGATCCTTGGCCTTGTAATCTAAATGGCCATGGAACATAAAATACATAGAGTTATAATAATTTGTGATCCCCGATCCAGGTGATTTAAGCAGGTCACAGGTGTCTATTAATGGATGGGAAAGATCTTCCCATTAAGAATCAACATTATATTAACAATAAGTAAAAATGCATTATCAAAACTTATCATTGTCTAATAACTTAAAACCTTACAGAAATAGAGGTTAGAGTAGATGATATTACAGTAAGATACCGCTCAACCTTTCAGGGGAATCCTCTAGAAATCTGGAGAGGGGATGCAGAATTACTCAATAACAGCAGTTGTCTATGAGAATTGGGAAAAATCTGCTCAAGGTTTATATAAATAATATATTTTATGTAAATAATTTTATATAGAATAACTTCATATAAAATAAAATAAAAAAATTTTATGTGAATAAATTTTATATAAATGATATATTTTTTCACAAGAAAAAGGAGTATCCAACAAAATATATTATGACTGCCTTAAGAGATTTCTAAGTTATAACTGTAGCAATTTTTGAGATAAAGAAACTGAGTTTCTGAGAGGAAAAAGTGCACTGTACAAGGTCACACAGAAAGCAATAACCCAAGGCAACATTCCAACTGTGGTCTCCTGACTTCAATTCCAGGATACTTTTCCCTATGATAGATCATCCCCGAGATTTCTGCTTAAGTTAAATTGGAACAAAAGACAAGCAAGGCACCTTCTGACATTGAGATTCCATAATCTATGCCTCCCTTACTATGCATGGTTTTATGCTTCAAGGTTAAAATGAAGCAATAGACAATATGCCATAATTTGAATGGTATAAAAAGTAATATACTGTAATCTCCTTGAGAAAAGGGGCTGTTTTTTCCCTAATTTGTATTCCCAGACAGCACAATAGCTGGCACATAGTAAGCACATAATAAATACTTGCTGATTGACTGACTATTTATTGACTTTGATATCCTTGTTCTAATTTTTAGGAAGCCCAAGGCAACTTGAGAATAATACTGAGATGTTTTGCATTTGTTGACTGTTCCAAAAAGATATACTATGTGTCTTAAGGAGGGTTTGACAACTAATTATCCCCCAATGAATTAAGTGGTACCTTATGGTCCCTTCAAGATTTAGTATCACCCCTTGAACAATGCAATTTCTTACTTGCTGAATAACAGTTTGTATTAGTTCTAAACAGTATTTCTCTGTGTTCCAATAAAATATGTTTTCTGACACATTCGTCAAACAAAGTCTGAATTACAACTCCAACCTGCAGGCACTGACAGATTGCATCCCACTTCGATACTGATATACTGTGGTTCTAGATATGATTTGTTTTCCTGAAGAGAAGCCTAAAGGTTTGATAAGGGAAAGTATAAAGGAAAAATTCTTTCTTTAAGAATTCATTATTAGATTCATAGATTCATAGAATTTGAGAGTTGAAAAGGACCTCAGAGATCATCTAGTTCAGTATTTCCCAAACTAATTTGGCCTCTGAACATTTTGGGAATTGAAATATATTGACATGACTCATAAATGGGGGCCTAAAGGGCTCAAGTGTATGGAATAGCCTTAAGATAAGAAAGAGTTGGGGAAATTTTTGATAAAAATTTTTGATAAAAATGGAAGTATATATATATATATATATATATATATATATATATATATATATATCGAGAGAGAGAGAGAGAGAGAGAGAGAGAGATTTTTATATGGATAAATTCACCTACAATATGCCTTTTGATATAATACATAGCTTAGTACTTAATAATTTAGAGAAAAAAGCAATGCAACATGAAAATGATATCATAAAACACCTATCCATACTATTTGGAACACCAGGATTCAAAATTTGAATTGAGGGATATTCATATAATTCAAAATTTCATTTTACTGATGAGAAAATTGAGACTCAAAGAATGATTACATGCTTTGTACAAGGTCATAGAGACAGGGAGCTGGTACTAGAACATAAATACCTTGATTAGAATGCAACTGTTTCATGTTACAAATTAAATAACTAAAATCTGAAAATTCATTACTGATTTTCCTATTTCAGGGAAGAAAACAATTTATATATGCACCAGAAAAAAATCAATTTCTGATTTCAAATCACCTTTGAAACATATTTGTTGATTCTCTGTGAGACTAAAGGGGGATGAAAGCAGAAAAAAAGCTGTAGAGTTCTCAAATCTCGAAACAAAATCATCAGCAATATTAACAAATAAGATTAGATATGGGACAAAGTCGTTCTTACAATGACAAATGCTTAGGAATTACTTACTATGCACAATTAACTGTGTTAGATGACAGATATAGAAAAAAGAAATGGAAAATAATTTCTACCCTCAAGGAGGTTATATTTTATTGGAAGCAAATACACACACACAAACACACACACACACACACACACACACACACACACACACACACACACACACATATATATATATATATATATATATATGTGTGTGTGTGTATACATTTTTATTAGCTCAGTACATAGAAGATAATTTGAAGAAAGGAAAATATTAGCAATCTAGGTTCTGGAAAGGTTTTCCATTGAAAATGACTTAAGTTGACCTCTGATGGAAATTGTGAATGCGCAAGTGCAGAGCCTGGAAAGCACACCTTATAGTCATACTTTTTGCCTGTGCAAAGTTTTAGAAGTGGGCCATAGCTATCTGAATTTGTAAAACAGGAAGTAGACCATTTTTCTGAAACAAATATAATATGTGGGCTGGGAAGGGGGGAAGGTTAATGTGAAATCAAAATGGAAAGGTGTCAAAAAAAATTTTTTCTGAATATAGATATTTCTAGTTGGTACTGGATCCACAATGATGATGAGTGCAGTATTGGGCAAGGACATTTGCCACTTATTATTTATTATTAATCTCAAGTAGCTTTTTTTATGGTTCCTTTTATAAAGTTCCCCTCCATTCAATCAAACAGATAATAAAAACTTTTCTTTATATACTACTTTAAGGTTTGGAAAACACTGCATACACTACCATGTCATGTCTTTTAGAAAGGTTTGAGAGGCAAATGAGACATTTATTATGATTCATACTTCAGAGATAAAGAAACCAAGACTGAGAATATAAAGGACTTGCCCATAGTTACACAATTTACAAGTACCGTAAGTTCATACGTAGGAATAAAACTTAGTTTTCCCTGATGTTTAAGACTAGTGTTCTATCTAGTATAAAAAGCCTCTGTAGGAGAAAGCAGAGACTTGCAAAAGCCCCCGAACTAAGCATTCACATTCACATATCATTACACCTATTTCCTGAGCAATCTATAATAAAATCTTCTCTTTTTTGTCATGTCTTTCTAAAACTTTCATAAAATAGTGAAAATAATTCTAGATTTGTAGTTAAATAATCTGGGTCCAAATCCAAGCTATTCCACTTACTAAACTATGTGACCTGGGATGAGTTAATTTTCCTCTCTGAACTGTTTTCCAATCTTGAAAATAATGGTGTTGACTTATATGACTTCTATGGTTCCCTTTAGGTTTAAATATTGGAATCAATGAAATAAAAGAGCACTGGCAAGACAATTCTTCTCATGAGATGATATCATAATCAAAGACTTCATCTACAGCCCCAAGTTAGAAATACAGGGAACTTCTACAGCTACATACCCAGTGGTATCTTGCCTAGTAATACCCAGTGGAATAGAAACTAGCAGAGAAGTGTCTGACAGAAATCATCCAATGGTGAAGTGACTGGTGGTGACAACATACTGCCAGGGCAACCAACCAACAAAGCATGCCGGGCAGGTGTTGAATGATAAAAAATACTGTAGCATATCACAGATCCAGGAAAATTGGAAGAATGACTTTCCCTTCCAATATGCTTCAGTACCATACTATCGTTCTACCTGGAAAACTCCAAAGGTGTCCTGGCCACACATGTTGTAAATGTGTGTGAATCTCCACATTTTTCTTATATGTGTTTTCACTCTTTCCAGTGGTGGTGCACTATTTTTTTGTGGGAAAATTTTGAATTTGGGGAAAGCAGATAGTTTATGACTATTTTCTTACAATTACATTGCATAAAATGTCCCTTAAAATAAAAATCAGCTGTGTCCCCCTAACAGAGTATTTAAAGAAAACATTTAAGTGTAAGCTTATGACTTATTACTTAGAGGGAATGTATCTTGTAGTATCTTGAACCTGGAATATTAATGTGTGGGGTAACTTTCCTATGAGTTTGTAGGTGACCATAGGGACTATCATTTAATGAACAAATCTTAAGTCGATAGTTTATAGAATATGCACATTGATATACTGGAGGACAAATAAGGGAGAAGATGAAAAAGGGACAGTCCTTATCCTCTTATCAAATATTGTTATTTTAACGAAGTTACTTTCTTTCTGTCATTTATTTCTATTTACTTATTGTTTATTTCTATTATTTCTCTTTAGATTTCACTTTTTTTTCAATATTTTCATTGCAATTCGGGGTGGAAATCAAGCAAATTTTCTCTGATTTTGAAAAATATGAAATTCATCAAACATATTTTGGTTATAGGAGGATAGTACTGTGACAGCCAATAATCAGTTGAGAAATGACAGAGTCTTAGGTATATTGAATTCAAAATACAACATAGGAAACAGAAATGTCATCTTTCAAAACACTGCTTCACTGATCTAACCATATAGTTTGTTTGACTTATATCTTTCTAAAAATTAAACAAGGTCGGTGGGTGGAGCCAAGATGGCGGAGGAGAAAGACTCACATATGCTAGCTCCCAACACACAGCCCATGGATCTCCAAAGAACTCCCAACAAATTCTGGAGAAGGGTAAGTCTCGCAGAAACAGAGTGAGGGAGATTTCCGTTCCAGAGAACCCTGAAAAACCAATTCCAAAGGTCCCTCACGCACCGGACGGGAGCAGAACCCAGCCCATCCCTGGCCACGCAGCATGGAGAGGACAAGATCAAGCAGATCCAAGCAGGCTGCAGGGACAGAATTTCAAGCAGCCACGAAGGTCCCTCCACCCACAGATGCACAGGTCAGTGAAAGAGACATATGGACAGGATGCGAGGGAAGTGGGGTGTCTCCATGACACGGGCCCCCTCAGGAGGCAGCAGCAGAGGCACCAGGCAGCCAGAAGCTCCCGGAGCAGGCAGGAGCTCAGCAGCAGCTCCATTATGGAGGGTCTCTGCATAAAACTCCTGAGGGAACTGAGCCTGGGAGGTGGCCCTGCCTCAACCTGAGAAGCTGATTTAATCTTTCCCTGAATAGCAGCGTACGCATGTTGCCCGGGAAGCTCTGAAGCTGAGTAGCAGCATTTGAACCTCAGATCCCAAGCACTAACTGGGCGGATGTAGGCAGGCGTGGAAAGGAATCTCAGAAGTCAAGTAACTGGCTGGGAAAATGTACAGAAAAGGGGGAAAAATATAAGACCATAAAGGTTACATTTTGGGGAACAGCAAAGAAGAAAACTACTTACCATCAAGTAAAGATATGAGTCAAGACTTCTGTATCCCAAATATCGGAAATAGATATCCAATGGGCTCAGGCCATCGAAGAGCTCAAAAAGGATTTTGAAAATCAAGTTAGAAAGGTGGAGGAAAAACTGGGAAAAGAAATGAGAGAGATGCAAGAAAAGCATGTAAAACGGGTCAATACTTTAATAAAGGGGTTCCAAAAAAATGCTGAAGAAAATAACACCTTGAAAAATAGGCTAACTCAATGGACAAAAGAGGTTCAAAAAGTCAATGAGGAGAAGAATGCTTTCAAAAGCAGAATTAGCCAAGTGAAAAAAGAGGTGCAAAAGCTCACTGAAGAAAATAGTTCTCTCCAAATTAGAGTGGAACAGATGGAGGTTAATGACTTTGTGAGAAACCAAGAAATCACAAAACAAAACCAAAAGAATGAAAAATGGAAGAGAATGTGAAATATCTCATTGGAAAAAGAAATGATCTGGAAAATAGATCCAGGAGAGACAATTTAAAAATGATGGGACTACCTGAAAGCCATGATCAAGAAAAGAGCCTAGATATCATCTTTCATGAAATTATCAAGGAAAACTGCCCTAATATCCTAGAACCAGAAGGAAAAATAAGTATTCAAGGAAACTACTGATCACCGCCTGAAAGAAATCCAGAAAGAAAAACTCCTAGGAACATTGTGGCCAAATTCCAGAGTTTCAAGGTTAAGGAGAAAATATTACAAGCAGCTACAAAGAAACAATTCCAGTACTGTGGAAATACAACACAGGATCTAGGAGCTTCTACAATAAGGGATCGAATGGTGTGGAATAGGATATTCCAGAAGTCAAAGGAACTAGGTCTAAAAGCAAAAATCACCTACCCAGCAAAATTGAGTATAATATTTCAGGGGAAAATATGGTTTTTCAATGAAATAGACGACTTTCAAGCATTCTTGATGAATAGACCATAGATGAAAACAAAATTTGACTTTCAAACACAAGAATGAGAAGAAGCATGAAAAAGTAAACAGCAAAGAGAAGTCTTAAGAGAATTACCAAAGTTAAGCTGTTTACATTCCTATATAGAAAGACAATATTTTTAACTCCTGAAATATTTCAGTATCTGGGTAGTTGGTGGGATTACACACACACATACTCACCCACACACGCACACACACATACACACATGCACGCACAGACAGAGACAGAGAGCACAGAGTGAATTGAATAGGAAGGGATCATATCTTAAAAGAAATCAAGGTAAACGGTTAGAGAGAAATGTAGTGGGAGGAGAGAGGGTGAAATGGAATGGGGCAAATTATCACTCATAGAAGAGGCAAGCAGGAGACTTTTTTGTGGAGGGAAAAAGAGGAGAGCAGAGGAAAAAACATGAAGTTTACTCTCATCACATTCGACTAAAGAAAGGAATAAAATGCACACTCATTTTGGTATGAAAACCTATCTTGCAATACAGGAAAGTGGGGGAGAAGCAGATAAGCAGGGTGGGGAGGAAGATGGAAGGGAGGGCAATGGGAGAGGGAGCAATCTGAAGACAACCCTCGGGGAGGGACAGGATCAGAAGAGAGAATAGCAACAATGGGGAGCAGGATATGATGGAGGGAAATATAGCTAGTCTTACATAACACGACTATTATGGACGTCATTTGCAAAACTACCCAGATATGGCCTATATTGAATTGCCTACCTTCCCAAAGGGAATGGGTGAGGGAGGGAGCGATGGGGAGAAGTTGGAACTCAAAGTTTTAGGAACAACTGTCGAGTATTGTTCTTGCTCCTCGGAAATAAGAAATACAGGTAATGGGGAGTAGAAAGATATCTGGCCCTACATGCCAAAAGAGAAGATGGGGAGAAGGGAAAGGAGAGATGATAGAAGAGAGAGCAGATTGGTGATAGAGGAAATTAGAATGTTCAGTGAAGTGGGGGGGAGGGGACAAATGGGGAGAAAATATTGGAACCCAAAATTTTGTGAAAATGAATGTACAAAGTTAAATAAATAAATTTATATTAAGAACATAAAAATATCAAAGAGCCTAATGAAAAGAAATGCTTGGGAAGGTGGCCTAGTGCTACCAGACCTCAAATTGTACTATAAAGCAGCAATTATCAAAACCACTTGGTATTGCCTGAGAAACAGAGAGGTAGACAAATGGAATAGACTAGGCATCCAAGACACAGTAGGCAAGGAATATAGAAACCTCCTATTTGATAAACCCAAAGACCCCAGCTTCTGGGATAAGAACTCACTGTTTGACAAAAATTGCTGAGACAACTGGTTAACTGTGTGGCGGAAATTAGGCATAGACCCATGCCTAACACCGTACACAAGAATAAAATCTAGATGGGTACATGATCTAGGTATAAAGGTTGATACCATGAATAAACTGGAGAAGCAAGGAATAGTGTATTTATCAGATTTATGGAGAGGAGAAGAATTTTTTTCTAAAGAAACGATAGAATGCATTTTGAAATGC
>CM053771.1:328167771-328189654 GCA_028658325.1 Potorous gilbertii
TGTCGAACCTATACAGAATTGTATGCTGTCATGGGGAGGGAGGGGGGTAGGGGGGGAACTGTGGGGGTATAAAATCTTAATTTTAAGGAAGTGATTGTAGAACATTTATAATTAAATAAAATAAAAATAAAAAAATAAAAAAAATTATTTGTTCTGCATGAAGACTTCTCCCAGAAAACACACTGTCATTATATCACAATGCTTTTAAATCATCTAGTAGTCAATTTTTTTCTTTATTGTTCACATACACATCATTTAATTGGATCCACACACTAACGTGTGAAGTAGATAGGATAGGCACCTGCAAATGAAATTTTCAAATTTGAAAATGAAAATGCTGTGATTTACAGTAATTAAAAAACTTGATAGAGGTAACAGCTACAGTGTATGTAGTGATATCAGAATAAGGATTCCCAACTCCCATCTTTGTGTTCTTCATTGAACTATCCTGAGGTCCTTGTCCATAGGGTCTTACAGAGAATAGGTCAAATTTTTTAACATATTTCTCTATCCATATATCTATGGTGATAAGATTTAGGACTCCTGACCTTTGAATATTATTTCAAACACTTCACTTCTGTTTCCTAAAACTGTATATTTTCAGTAAATTTTCATCAAATGAAACATCCAAATTATGTATTTTCTGGTTCTCTGCCAATTTCAAAAGAATATGCAATTAGGGACTAAGGAGTATATATGCATTTGGTTTTCTTCTCTGCTACTTACTGCCATCATTGGCCAAGTCACTTCCTATCTCTGGGCTTCTTTTTTCTCATTTTTAAAAAGGGAATTAATTGAACTAGATGATGCTTATTTGCTTTAATCATATGTTAACCTCCTTTATTAATAACTGATACATGCTTCACTTCTAACTTCCATTGAAAAGATTTTAGCCTCTCAATTCAGAAATAGATTTCATGCTACAATATCTCGATTAGAAAGTCTTCCATTCTCCTCTCTGATACAATTTGTCCCTTTTCTAATTTACACGCGTAAGTGCATACTTTTATATTACATATTCATACACTTATACTATGTGTCCTTAGTCATTCCAGTAACTGCATATCCCAACTCGCCCCCAACAGTCCCTGCATTATGTACATAGTGATACTTTATTACTAATTTTGTTTGTAATTTTCTCACAACACATAGCAACTCTAAAACCCATCATCTTATGAATATGTTTGCATGTAACTCACTATCATGTTAGTTTATAAGTTCCTAGAAAGCAAAGATTACATATGCGTTCCCATTCTGAATCTTGGCTCAATAGACATTAATTTATTCAGCCTCCTTCTTCCCTCTTCCACTTTCCATAAAAATAATTCTACATGCTCTTTCAAAGCCAGTACTGATCTTTCTTTTTTACCAGGTGTATAGCTCTCACCAGGGGTATATCTGATTCTTACCATTACTTAACTGTGTCTACGGATTTAAATTGTTGTGATCATTTCTGTGGACCAGTCCTCTTTATATGAAACTATCCACCATTTCCCCTACTGTGTCCTCATTCCATATTCTTAATTTGTGTCTGTTGGTCTGCATTAGTTTTCATTTTTTCCTGACCATGCAGCTTTTTCTACGTCTGTCTGTATTTTTGGGTTGCTATATGGGTGGGATGTGAAGGTTTCCTCTGCTCATAGTCACCTGCTGATGGTGTTGGTCCATGACACGTGCATTTATTCCTGTCCATGTGCCAATTAAATGCTAAAACTTCTCTGGAGACAATTAAGTGCGTTTAATTAAAGTCTGTAGCTAGAAAACTGCTGATGTATTAGCACCACATGTTAAGTATGTGGCACAGCAAGTGACAGTGAACATTATTTAATCTTATTCCCTTTTGAGATAGAAGGAGAAAAAAAAAGAAGGTGTTTGGGGGTAAGCTTTGTGACAGGTCAAACTGTTGTAAAATTCAAGAAGACTTTAATTATAGTACTGAGCTCACAAAGTCATTTGAGCTTTCTAAGTAAAGCTCCAGTGTATATTTAGCCATCCCCTGTGGCTTTGGGAGTATTATCTTATATGAATGTCAATGATTAATTATCGGCGTGTTTGAGGAATCATTAAAGCACAGCTTGCAGCAAAAGTTGATTGAAAGCTTATGTCCAATACAATTACCAAGTTTTCCATCAGATTTCTCAAAATAGAAAGTGGAAACTTGAAAATCCCTGTCTGAAACATTTATATTCTGATTTTATCTAATTAAAAAAATAAAATAGTGCCAGATAATTTTCAATTAGTCGCAGAAATATTCTCACTGACATAAAAAATAAAAAATAATGTTATAAAAGATCATAAAATGCAAAAGGGAGAGTGAACTTTAAAAGCACAATTATTAAAATATCTCCTTGATATTTGAATTAAATAACTAACGTTAAGCTAGCCAAAATTTACTACAAATACTTGGAATAGCAATTATTTAAATAGTGTTTGACTAAAAGAAAAGTTAAGTTTTGATAAATTCATTAATCAACATTACATACTCTGTTCAGTAATATTTTGGTGGTATAGTGTCAGTAAAAGAATGTGTCAATTAACTAATAAAATCATATGAAATCTCATTTGTAGTTACTATAGAGCCAATCCAGAAAGTAAAATGTAAAAAAGCAATAGGCTTTTATTTATATACTAAAAAGACACCCTGAAGAATTGAAATTATGCTGAATTTAGAGTCAAATTGTCTGTGTTTGAAACCTATGGTACCTAATGTGAAACCCTGAGGAGGCAAGCTTCAGTTTCCTCATCTCAAAGAGGAGGAGAATGGAAGATGTGAACTGAGGTCCCTTCCATTTCTAAGTCTTGTATCCTGTGAATGAAAAATGCTAAAATAGTCCTGGGAAGGCAAAGAGAAGAGTCTTGTTAAAAATTAAATTGACTTGGAGAGTTGTCTGTTTCTAGTCCCTAATCATTAGGGAGATCTTGTGGTATAGTACAAAGAATGGCTAGTCAGAAGATTAGTGAGGTCTGATCCCATAACCTACTGTATGACTACATATAAGTCAGCATATCCTCATTTTTTCTATTCCCTCTTTTGTAAAATGAATATAATGATACTTATCACAGGTAGATCATAGGACTATCATAAGGGAAGAACTTTGTAAATTGTTCAGTGCTATACAAATATGAGTTATTGTATTTTATTTAGTCACAAATACATTTCATATATTCATTTCCTTACTTCCAAATGAGAAATCCATTAGATATTTATGACTGTCAGAATGTTTACTTAAGTAAATAGAATCATTAAAGCAGTTCAGTCTAGGTATGTGAACAGATACCCTGCATGTTTCTTACATTGACTGAGAGTCATAAATTTCTTGTAGTTTTGATGTTTTCTTTGGACATCATTTATTCAGATTTATAGCTTTGAATCCCAAGCAATTATGCTCTCCTAGACCGTGTCAAGATGTTTATGAAATCAGAAGTTTATAAGGTAAATAGCATGAGATTATTCAGACCATACATGTTCACTAATTAATTCCTTTGTTTCACCAGAAGAGTCTGAGAGGAGTGAATGACAGTGGTGGCAGGGAAGGACAGTAGAACTATTGCTAAATGAATGAGTAGCTCTTAAAGTACCCATGAGACCTGGTAACATAGACTCTTGTGTACATATGCATATGTGTGTATGTACACATGTGCATATGTGTATGTGTATGATAGTGAACATAAATGAGAAACTGTAGAGATTTCAAGTTAAGATAGCAGTATTTGTATCACATATTTAATGCATACTACATAGAATATGTTTTTACATTGTGACACTTTGCTTGCTTTTTGAATCTTTAATAGCTGATATACAAATATACATACATATGAAAATTTATACTATTTATACTTTGTTTGCTTATGGCATTCCTGAACTTTGTAAGAAGCCTTATTATTCAGATGATCTCTAGCTCATGGAATTAAATTTATGAATATCCAGTCATTTTCTAGGCGTTGACAATGTATTGTTTTAATGTGTGCTGTGTATTGCATATGTAAAGGTAATAACAAGCTTGTACAGGTTATTATTTCATTCCCTTGTGAAACTGTAATGCTGGAATATTCCAAAGAACAGAAGCAGAAAGAGAAGCAACACGTTTGTACCATATTTTGTCATTTATAAAAATACCATGTAATACAAAGCAGAGATTGATAACTGAGAAACTACAAACACCATCTCAGAAGTGGGTGCCCTAATGCATAAAACAGAAAGAATAAATCATCATATGTGATGCCCTGCCAATGAACCCTTCAAGCTTTGTACTGGTCTGATGGTGCACGGCTTAGAAATGTGCCCCTTGGAAATATGTAGATAAGCATGAACTGCTGGAAGAGAAGTAACTACATTCACAACAATTAAGCCTTAGGAGCGGTAGGCATTTGTCCTTGATGTGTTCCTGAATTGGTATAGATCAAGGACTTGGAAATTCTTACTTTGTTTGCACTCCTGTAAGCCTAATATTTCATTGTGGTATATCTTCTCAATTCACTTTATTTGAATAATAATTCCGTTAATGATTATTTTCTATCATCTTGCATTTTCACTGTTTTCAAATACAGTCAACCAACTAACATTTATTAAATGTCTACTACATTCCGGACACTGTGCCAAATTCTGAGAATATTTTTTAAAAAGACCAAAAAAAAAAAAATTATTGATCTCAAGAAGCCCAAAGTTTAAAAGCCTAACCTTCTCCCTGAGACTTTTGGTAACACTTTATGTGCGTATATGCATACGTATGTACACACACATATATGTTTGTATCTATGTCTGTGTGTCAGTGTGTATGTATATGTGTATTATATAATATGTATTATGTGTTACATATATATATATAATTAAGCTGAAAATTTTCTTAACTTTTAATTATCTATGTTGAAGATTTCATTGGTTTGTACTTTATCTATTCAAGATGTCCATTCTAACTTTGACTATAGAAGCTGTATTATGACTGAGTAAACCACCAAGGAATGAAATGTCAGTAGCCAAATGTGTTGCTTTTATTTTCATAAATAATAAGATAATTTTTTAAGTAGAAATAGTGACAAATCTCATAACCTTCACAAAAAAAGAAATGTGGTTAGCCTAGTGTAATCTGTTTTTGATGAATCTATGCTTGCTCTAATTGATCATAGGTTTTTCTTTGTCAACACACACAAACCAGGCCTATTCTAAAATATTCTAAATCTTTTCCAGGAACTTCTCAAGTCAGTCAGGCAATAAGAATTCATTAAATGTGCTAAGAAATTGGGATGTAAAGAAAGAAAAATATATGGTCTCTGATTTCAGAAAGCTGATATTCATTCCAATGTGAGATACAACATGCAAATCACTACGTATATACAAGACATACAGACGCTTAAACAAAAAGTAATCTCAGAGGAAAGGCATCAATTGTGGGGGAACCTGGAAAGGTTTTTCTAAAGCAAAAGTGAAATTCAAGCTGAGTCTTGAAGGTCAGGGAAACCATGAATGAAGGTGGGAAAGTAGAGCCCTCCAGACATGAAGAAGTGAGTGTAAATGTATGGAGTAAGGTTGTGGAGTATCACGTGCAAGGAACACCAAATAGATCAGTATAGTAACTCAGTAGATACTACGAAGAGGAAAAAAGTAGGGAAATACTGAAAGAGTAAGAGGGGATGCAGAAAAAGATTTAAATTTCAAAGAGAAAATTTTATATTGAAATCATGGAGTTAATTAGGAGGGTATAAAGTCTTTTTATCATAAGGTGAAATGGTCAGATTTGTACTTTGAAAAAATCATTTTGGTGGCTGAGTTAGGGAGGAATTGGAGATGAGAGAGATATGAAATGGGAGAGTATGTACAAAGCTATAGCAACAATCCTGTCATGTATATATGAGAGCCTGTACCAGCATGATGACTCTATGAGTGGTTCAGAAACATACATAGGAAAGGTGTGTGAAGGTAGAAATTATAACACTTAATAATAGATCAAATATATGAAGTATAAGGTATTGTTAATGACAACCAAGTTGTCACGTTGAAACTTGTAGGGATATCCGTCAATTGATGAATGGCTGAAAAAGTTGTGGTATATAATTGTAATGGAGTACTACTATGATATAAGAAGTTATGAGCTCTATGATTTTAGAAAACCATGGAAAGGTTTACACAAAATTATGAAAAGCAAATGAGCAGAATCAAGAGAACATTATGTATGGTAAAAGCAATATTGTTTCTTTAACTACAACTTTGAGAAAATAAATCATTTTGACTATCATAAATCCCCCCCCCAATACCCAAAACAAAGTAACCGTATCTGCACTCAGAGAAAAAGCTAATAACCAGAATTATGCATAGAATGATTTTACACATGTGTTCATGTATACAAGTAATGGTATCTATTGCTATAATGAAGGCAAGAGGAAGGGAAGAAAATTAAAGGGGGAAAAACGAAATTTATTATATGTTTAAATGGAATATTAAGTTGTGCATAATACACTTATAGTTTCATATGAAATCTTTTTTTCTTTTTAGTACACTAAATTGGAATAAGAGCAGTGAGGTCCTACTTTTTCCCCAGAGCAATGAGGCCCTAATCCTTCCCTTATATGCAAAGCAGACAACCCCCATATGTTGATCAGGCAACTTCACCATTTCATAGCCCACCCTATCACCAGAGACCTTCTGGTCAAGGGACTTACTCAAGAATACACAAGAGCCATGAGACTTGTCCCTATCCTATAGTAACATATGTGATATCAAAGCACTCATTAACATTTCATTAATATGATAATGAAGGGGCTCTAGAGAGTGAAAGTGTATTTGTTTCAAGATAGCTACTTAGAAGACCAGTAAGTGCAAGCACAAGTCTTCTTTTTGCTTGGATAGCACAAAGATTATGTCATAACAAATTTCCATAAGTCACCTAGTCTTCAACTCCAATGTAAGCAAGTCCCCATTCCCCTTCCACCGAACCAAACAGTATCCTGATTCTTCTTGGTTCCATTTGATTTTATGACACTAAAGTTTCACCCATTGATAAACTAGTGTGACTCTAGTAATTTTTACACTTTGAACTTGCTCTCTCACTGAATATTGTGGAAATGCTTGTTTATTTCTAATTCCATAAATTAGAAATAAAATAGACAAATATAAAGTGAGAAGAAAGAGAGGTACCTAGTTTATATCAAAGATATTAGTCAAGTAAGAGAGAAGACATATATAATAATATGTAATAGCAGCTAGTATGAATGGTTAGAAAACATAGAGTCTTTTAAAGGGTTTGATTTGTTTAGTTTGTTTATGGGAGGCATGTGTGTGTTTGTTGCCTCTAGAGAATGAACCAATAGATTGGGAAGGACTGGAGATTAGTGAGGGATTGACTGAGATGACTGAGAGACTGGACAATTTGTTACAGAAAATGAGAGAGGATGGAATCGAGACTACATGCTGAGGGAACTGTCTAAGAAAGGAGAAGAAACTTTCATTCTTCAGGTGAGAGGAACGAAGGAAGAGACAGTAGAGAAAATGTTTGATTTATGTGAGACAAGAAGAAGAGAATTAGGAACTCTTGGCAAATGCCCTCACTTTTTTAAGTATGAGATAAAATCTTCCCTGAAAAAATGGGTGCAGGAGTGCTGTGAGGGAATTGAGAAGAAATTACAATGTTTCAATTGATACTACAATGAGTGAGAACAAATTGAAAAGTGAGGTACAAAAGGATTACCTTGGTACAGTGAGCATTACTGCCTGAAATTATACAACATAAATTTGTAATAGATTCAGCACACAGAGAATTATGATTTTTTTTCTAGTTCATTAAGAAGGACGTAAATGTAAAGAGGAAGGAAGGAGATAAGGGGAATAATCCAAGAATGGAATTTTACATTTAATTTATGTTGACATATAAAACGTTAAGGTATCTCCATTTTTATTAAACTGTTTCCAATAGGAAGATTTTTGGGATTTTTAATTGTTAGAATGTATCTTTCCTTCTTGTAGCCTCAGAATATAGAGTGCTTCTCATTTTTCTGTCTTCCTTGACAAAATTATTTTATTTCTCATAATTTTGATTAGAATCAGCCTGCAACCCTATACCATTCAATTAATATGTGTATTTGTTTTTAGAATAATAAAATCAGATCTGGAAGTTCAGCAGGCCAAACACCCTTATTTTAAAGATGAGAGAAGTGATACAAGGAGAAGTTAAAAGAATTGCCCAGGGACAGACAATGAGTAAATACCTAGACTTTAACTTAGGCCTTCTTGACTCTAAGTCTTCCTATATTCACTACAGCACCTTGCTAACTACAAATAATTTTATCATATTTACCAGGGAGCTAACCCAAATCAGTGATATTACCAGAACCCAATCCATCAGTTTTCAGAATTCTTCTGGGTATGAAAAGCTACTATAGGGATCTTCGAGTTGAAAGAGCCACAACTGTGCAACAATACCTTGGCTAATATATTATTTTAGAACTGACCCTGTCCCAGATGAATTATTGATTAAGCATGGAGAGGAATGTCACTGTTGCTGTCATAGCTGTCATCTTTATCATCATCAATCTTAAACTTAATCATCCTCATCATCACATTTTGTCTTTGTTGTTACTACATGCAGATGACTCCTAGCATCCTTCACAAGGATATTATTTGACATAAGTTTGTCAAGGGTTCATTTCATTCACTTGAAATATCATTAGTTTTCTTTCTGTAACTCAAATCCTACTCCTGCCTTTCTTCTTCTAAGATAAAATGAGGAGGTAGAATGAAATGATCTTGAAGAATCCTGTAAGTTCTGAAGTGTTACTGGGGGATTTCAACTGTAATTCAAAAGATACCACCATAACGCCTCCCTTCCCCACTCACTTGCACCTATAAAATATCTCCAGGTCCATTCTCATTCCCTAGCAAGGCAAAAACATTTATATAGAGGCAGAAACAAGTAAAAAGTTTGGATTTAAGCTAAAAGTTTTATCAATACTAGTTGCCCCATGCTGATACAGCCCTCTAGGGGGATTTTTCATGCATCTGAAGGCTATGGATTTCTATTATTTTTCTTTCTGGTTTTAATTTTACCTCTATAGTTATCAGTTTGTTTAAATAATCTAGAGAACAATGTCAATGCCATGCCTTGTAAACAAACTATATCTTTCCAGCAAGGCTCATTAATCTGTTTGTTGTTTTAACTACAGAATTATGCTTGCCACATAAATTTTCTGCCAAATCCCTTTATAGTACATCTAAATCCTTCAGCTAATGCTGGATTTCATCATATCAAAATTCATACAGTTCATCTTTCACAGCTGTTACATGGTCTCTTAACAGTTCATGATATTAATCATAAAGGTATTTGTATAGTTATGTTGTGAGTATCTTCTCCATCTACCCACACCACAGCCCAATTATCTGGATCCAAACGTTACATTAATTATTATACAAGAGACATTTTTCCACGTTGGGATGGCAGTGGAGTCCTGGGTTTTGTTACATCAGATATACTGAATGAGTCATTAATATCTATGGTATTTATATGGAAAATGTGTTAATTGATGTCTTCTCCTAAATATGGAGACTCATCATTCAAAATTATGAGACATCATGAACTTTAAAAAAAATAGTTCTTTGGTAATGTAGTGTTTGAATTAAAATGCCAAGAATAATAGTGAATTTCTAACTTTCTGATTCAGTAAAGCATATTTTATTTATTATATTGCACAATGCAAATTAATTTCAAAATACATAATATATAAACATGGATATTTCTTTGCTTTTATAAAATCTCTATGCTTCCATATTAATTTATCAAATTCCATCTGATAAAAATTACATAAATATTAAGTTGATACAAAATGGAGGCTATATTAGTAGTGTGTGTGTGTGTGTGTGTGTGTGTGTGTGTGTGTGTGTGTGTGTGTGTGTGGTGTTGTGGTTGGTCATTCTTGAAGAAGACCATTATATCAAGGAGATGATGACCTGACATGTGGTTGAATTTGATCTGAGTGAGGGAAGGTTTTGCAAAGTCATTGACCTCATTTTCTCCTCCAGAGTCATCTTAGTCCAATGGCCAAATAGAGATAAAAGCAACTGGAGATGGCCCAGGATACAGTAGGAAATCTACATCTTTTTAAATTAAGTTCTCACTTTGTGTGAGGCAATGTCTATTTAGTGAATAGGCCTCTTTAAGAAGTGAGTCAAGGGATGGTCCCTTTAAAAAAAAAATCAAGGTTGAAGGGAAAGACCCTCAGGGTTGTGGCTCAAAAGAGAAACATTTGCTGTTGACATTTGCTGTGAGCCTGTAGGGTGCCCAAATAACCATTAAGTGGTGCTTGAGCAGGAAAGGGTTGATTGTTATTTAATCAATGAGATACTGAGTGAATTGGTTTTAAGGCTTGGTCTTTGAGAAAGAAATCTAGCCTCTAAACCCTGAAACCATCCAAATTTAACTTCCTTTGGGCAGGACACTGGGAGGGGCGGGGAGGTCCCCACTTGATTGTCAAATTTATGGCGTTTCAAAATGTCATCCTCTTGTAATCTACATTTCATATAAAGAAAAGGTGATTAAGTGAAAGTTTTGGTAAAAGTGTCAATTATAAGTCAATTGGAATTTCCTTGCCTTAAAATCTAGCAAAAATAAGTAAAAGGACAGATTTTTCAATCTTGTCCTGAAATTTCTATGGATTTTATTCTAATTTCTTACTTTTATTAATAAACTCTTAATTCCCACTTGACCAGTCTGCCAAATGATAGTAATTTTTACTGAATTGCCTTTACTAGAAGTAGCATGTGGTGTGTAAATTGCCTTTATTTTTTTTCCATAAGAGAGCATTCTGTTACAACATTTATAAATATAGAAAGCAAATTGTAGGGCAAAGAAAGTGATTCCTCATGGTTAGATGTTAAGATCATTCTGAATGAATGAGCTCACAACTAGCTGCAGAAGAGGGATCCAGCTGTTTCCAAAGAGAAATCTTGGATTATTTTTGCTCGTGCTGCCTAGTGTTAGGTATAATTGACGAGGATTATTTGATCTGCTGTCGTTTTGAATTCTTGACCTGAGTCTTGATTTTTAAAACACTATCACCCTCTTTTTTCCATCCTTTTTTTTCATTTTCAAGTCTTGGTATATACAGGAAGCAAGTGAAATGATCAATTTAGATTCTCAGAGTGTTGTGATAAAATGCAAAAAGGTTTAGTGTTTTATACTTTGCTAGTTTTATTTTCGAGGAGTATAGGAACTATATAACCCAAGTAACATTAACTACTTGAGGTTCTCTGAAATATTTAGTTTCTTTTACAAATCATAAGAAGTCATTTCTTTTGCATATTTTTATGACTATGCATCGATTTTATAATTTAACAAGCACTTTAAAAGTACCTGCGATGTGCAAGATATTGTGCTGAGAATGCAAAGGAAAGAGGGACCTAGTTTCTACCCTTGAAGAGCTCATAATGGAAGTGAGATAAACATTATGAAAACACACACACACACACACACACACATATATGTAATGGATATATGAGGAAAATCAGTGATTAATCACTGAATAATCACTGATGAAATGCAATCTCAGGTTTTACTACCTGTGTAGCCATGGGCAAGTAGCTTAAGCTTTGTGAGGATTAGGTACCTTTTTGAATCTAACAGTTATAGACTGCTTAAGAGATCTTCATTGGTGAAGGGAGTTCTCTCCCTGATTCTTGAAGCAGATAGATGGATAGATAGATAGGTAGGCAGACAGACAGATAGATAGATAGATGATAGATAGATAAGTGATATGCATATGTATGTGTGTGAGTATATGCATGTCTATGTATACATATATGTACCTGTCTATACATCATATGTATATACATGTATACACATGTGCACATGTGTATATACATGTATAGATAAAATTTAATACGTACATATGGGCAGGCAATATTTACTCTTAAAGTACACAAATAGCTTGATATAGGATGTACGAGATGTGGGCCCAAACCAATGGGGGAAAATGATCCACAGTTGTACTTGCATGCACACACACATATTATGTATATGTATATATGTATATGAATGTGTAAATATGTATATATGTGTGTATGAATATATATGTAGAAAGAGAGAGAGAAAAAGAGAGAGAGAGAGAGAGAGAGAGAGAGAGAGAGAATGTGGGAACCTCCTTGAACTCCCATTGAAAATTCCCACTTTCAGACTCAAATCTATCATCCTATCTGGATTGTTACCTCTGGATTGCCCCACCTGCTTCCCTCCTAAACCCTCCATTGTCTGATACTGTTCAGTTGCCTCCAGCTGTTTCCCACCCTTGCTTACATCACCATCAAGATTCTCCTTAGACCCTTCTCCCAGACTATTGAACCACCCTGCACATCTCTCCCATGGTCTTTTTATGTATGAGTTCCATCTCACCTCCATGAGGGTGCTCAGATTCAATCATGGTCTGATCTTGTCTAGCTGAGATTCTATCTGGCTGGCTTGTAAATACAAGAATCACAACTGCTTAGTTTCCTTGAGAGTCAACATAATATCACAAACCTTTAATAAACTTTGTTTTACTTTGGCTGAAAGGTTTGAGTTGAATTCATTTGGCAGAACCCAGCACCCCAAAGCTCCATATGGTTCCCAAACCTCAACAGATGACAGATAGATAGATAGGGAAAGAGAGAGAGAAAGAGAGAGAGAGAGAGAGAGAGAGAGAGAGAGAGAGAGAGAGAGATTGATTGAGCAGCTAGGTAGTGCAGTAGATAGAGCACCAGTGCAGGAGTCAGGAGGACCTGAGCACAAATCTCACCTCAGTCACTTGCTGCATGACTTTGGGCAAGTCACTTAGCTGTAATTGCCTCATTCTAGGCCATCTCCAGTCATCCTGATGAACATCTGGTCACTGGATTCAAATGGCTCTAGAGGAGAAGTGAGGCTCTTGACCTGCACAGCCCTCCCTCACTCTAAACAAAGTCAAGTGCAAATCATGTCATATTTCTCTGATGGCATGGTCTTCTGTGGCAACGCAGGACAAACATACACACATACACACACACACACACACACACACACACACACAGATAGATAAAAGCCAGGCAAGAAACAACACTCCCTAGATTCACTGCTCTCTCACCACAAAAAACAATGAAACGCATTTAGTATGTAAGATAAGGGGATAGATGTCTAGATTGCAAAGAAATCCTATTTTTTCAATGCTGCTAATAGAGAGCATTAGCATGTAAGAAAGCTGAGGCCCTTGTTTAACCCTATTGGGAACATTTATTGCTCTCCTGCTATCCCAGCTCAGTTACTTTGACTCCTTGTTATAATTGCTTTGCTTCTGTGATCATGAGCATGTCATATAAACTTTCTGAATATCATTTTCCTCAACTGTAAAATGAAGCAAGTAACATTGCACCATCAACATCAAAGGATTATTAGAATAATGGAAGAGCGATTATTTTGTCCCACCAACTCATTTTGCTGATGAGGAAACTGAGGTCCATTGATTTGACATGGTTACTTAGGTAGTAAAATTTGAGATTGTATTCTTCCTTATTTGTCCACATCTATATAAAATCTGTATGTATATATATATTTATATATATATATATATGTTTATATATATATATATATATGTATATGTATGTATGTATATATGTTGGTTGTTGTCCTTCGTCTTCTAAGAGGACCAAAATGATATCACCATGATAAGGTGAAATTGCAGTGTGTCTGACTGTGTTTGATCAAACCAATATGAGCTCGGAATGCTCTACCACATGTTGGGCATAGATAGTCTGTGTGAATATTTGGGATGGATATCCCAAATTTGTGCATCCTGTGTTTACTTTGTGCTGTCTCAATTCTGCTTTGCCCAAAGAGCACAATACCTTTTCTGAAGTCAGCACGCCATGCTGAGCAGTCCAGTGCCAGTGTCTCCCATGTTGTACAGTCAAATCCAAAGTTCTTGAGAGAGACACTGAGAGTGTCCTTGTATCATTATGAGAGGGTTCTCCATAAAATATTTTTTTTGCCAGCATACATTTTGCATTCGAATAACATAGCCAGCCCACCAGAGTTCTCTCTCTGAAACATAGTTTGACTATTTGGAAGTTAAGCTCAAACAAGGACTTCAGTGTCTGATTACTTATCCTGCCATGTGATCCTCAGAATCTTCCTAAGATAATTCAAATGGAAGCTATTCAGTTTCTTGGCATGATGCTGGTAGGCTGCTCATGTTTCACAGGCATGCAACAATGAGGTCAACACAATGGCTCGGTAGACCTTCAGTTTGGTAGTCAGTCTTCTCTCCAAAACTTTTCTTCATAGCCTCCCAAACACTGAACTAGCACTTACAATGTGTATATCAACCTCATTGTCAATGCGTGCATCCCTGGAAAGCACACTACCAAGGTAAGTGAACTTATCCACAGCATTCATAACTTCTCCATTTGTTCTAACTCATGGTTCCACATATGGATGGTGTGATGGTGGCCGTGTTTTCTTGGTGCTAATTATTAGGTCAAAATTAGCATAGCCAGTAGAGAATTGATCCACACTTCATTGCATCTCAGCTTCAAAGGCTGCATTGAGGACACAATCATCTCCAAACAGAAAGTCGTGCACAAACACTCCCTCCATCTTGGTCTTGGCTTGTAGCCTTTTCAAATTGAAAAACTTGACATAAATATGGTAATTGACCTTGATGCCATTTTCATCCTCATTGAAAGCATTTGTCAACATAGCTGAAAACATCATGCTAAAAAGCATAGGAGTATGACCAGAGTCCTTTTTCACTTCATTGGTGACTTAGAAGACACGAAAGTATTGTCCATGATCCAGAATGCAGAAAACATGCCATCATGAAATTCACATAAAATATTGATGAACCTCTCTAGGCAACAAAATTTTGACATAATTTTCCATAAGCTTTCATGACTAACAGTGTCAAGCATCTTGGTAAGATCTACAAATCTTTTGTACAGACCTCTGTTTAGCTCCTGGAATTTCTCCTGGAATTGTCAGGCAACAGACACCATATTGACTGTTCCTTGGCCCTTTCTGAAGTCACACTGGCTGTCAGGTGTATGACCATCTTCCAGGTGAAGGATCGGTCTATTAAGGAGGACATTTGCTAGCAATGACTAAGAAAGAGACCCTCCTGTGATTGTCACAGGACAATCTATTCCCTTTACTTTTAGCGAGATGGAAAATGGAGGTATCCTTGAACTCCTGAGGAATAACCTCCTCTTGCCATATAACCTGGAAAATGTCAGTCACCCTTTGTATGAGCAATGGTCTCCCTACCTTGCAAATCTCAGCTGGAATAGAATCAGCACAAGGTGCTTTGCCACATGAATGGAGCCTAATGGCCCTCAAAACCTCTTCTTCAGTCAGAAGTTCAGCTAAGGGGGGATTGACATGAACCTGGGATAAACTGTCAGTGCCCTCAGCATTGATTGTTGATGGTCTCTTGAGAACACTATGGAAGTGTTTAGCCCATCTCTCTAGGATCATGTCCTTATCAGTAATCAATGTGACTCCATCAGCACTGAATAGTTGTGATGCACCACAGGTTTTTGGTCCATAAACACCTTTCATGGAATCAGAAAAGTGCTTTGGATTGTTACTATCAGCATAAAACTTAATTTTATCTGCTTTCTTATTGAGCAATCCTGCATCTCTCTAAGCTTTGCTTATACTTTGTATGTGATGGAATTAAATGCTGCCTTCTTAGAGGTGGATGAACTCTCCTGCTGATAAATCCTGTGGAGTTTTCATTTTTCATTTAGCAGCTTCTAAATCTCCCCATCACTTTCATGAAACCAGTCTTGGTGTTTGCAAGTGTGCTGACCCTGATCAGGAAATGCAAAGCTGTACACCATATCTGAAAGTTGTCCAATCCTTTTCTGCTCCACTGTTGCCAACTGTGTGTTAGCTCAACTTTCCTTCCAAGTCAGCAACAGACTGTTCACACTCAGAGAAGAGCTCTAATTTGTTGGCATTAATTCTTCTGGTAGTCATTTTGCCTTGGGGCATCACTTTTGATGAATGAAAATATTTAGCTTGGAAAGGATAAGTCTATGATCAGTCCAGCACTCGGTACGACACATTGCCTTTGACACTCTCACAACTTGTCTAATAATAATTAATAACATAATCTATTAGCTGCCACTATTTGCTGCTAGGGTGCATCTGTGAACTTTTATTGCATGTAAGTAAACATAAGACAGTGTTGGTGGTGAGAAGGTCATACGATGCACGAGTCTTCAGCAGTAAATGACAGTTGCTATTGCTGTTTAGGACTCCCTGCCAAGTCTGCTGTTGTGATCTTACTCTAGCATTAAAGTTGCCTGAATTATAAGCTTGTCCTCTTTTGGCACATTGATGATAAGGATATCTAGGTCTGCATAAAATTTTATTTGACTTCATCAGGATTTGTCATGGTGGGAACATAGGAACTCATGATGGTGGTGGTATGGCATTTTCCTGCGAGTGCCAATCATATTGTCATGAGCTTGTCATTCACTCCTTTTGGCATTCATACCAACTTGCTGAGTAGATTAATTTTGATTGCAAAACCCACACCAGCTTCACTGCGCTCCCCTTCACTTTGGCCTCTCCAGAAAAATGTGTATCCACCTCCAAGTTCAGTAAGGTGTCCTTCATTTATCAACCTAGTTTCACTCAGGGCTGCTATTTGGATGTGATACTTCTTGAGTTCTTTTGCAACAAGAGCAGTTCTTTCAGGTTTACTGGATTTTACGTTGTTTATTAGTGTCCACATGTTCCATGTGCCGATGGTGAGTGGAATCATTTTTCAGATGTTTTTGTACATTTTGTATATTTTTTTTTTGTTTTTTGACTGCATAGTGGGATTCCCCACCTACTATAGTAATTAGGCCAGGGTTGGGTAAGCAGGCAATGTTTACAGCACCTATGCTAAGTATATATTGTCATATGTACATATTTCTAGGTATATTTTTATAGCAAAGTATAAGAAGATTGAATAGATAAAGGGTAGATTTTGAAAGTCTTTCCACATCAAAGAGAGGATTTTATACATAATTCTGGAGGTGATAGGGAGCCAATGGAATTTACTGAGTAGAAAGAAAGATTACCAGACCTGGTCTTTAGGAAGATCATTTTGACGTATAAGTGTAGGATGGATTGGACCAGTTAGAGATCTGTGATAGGAACATTTGTCAGCTAAGGCAACTGTCCAAGTATAATGGGACAAGAGTCTGTACCATGCTGGTAACAGTGTCAGAGGACTGATTAGGATATAAAGAAGTTATGTTATCGAGGTGAAATTTGGCAGGATTGGATCACAGACTCAACATAGGGGAGGGATGAGAGAGAAAGAAATCAAGGATAACACTGAAATTATGTATTTGTGACATTGCTTGACAGAAAGGAATTCAGGAACAGGAGAAATTGTTTTCAGACAATTTATGTCTAAAATATACAATAGATAAATGAAGATGTTTGAGACTTAATTTAGCATTTAAGAGTTATAAGTAAGTATAATTTAGATCATCAGAACAGAGATGGTAATTCAATAGACAAGAACTGATGAGGTCACTGATTGGAATAGCTTAGAGAAAGAAAAAAACAGAGATCTTATCAATATTTTTTCAATATGCATGAAGAACTCAGGAATCTTTGAGAACTAGACAAATTCCTACAAAGTAGGATAACAAATCATTGAATAACAAACACTTTCAGTGCAAAATTGGTTCTATAAATGAGAATATAAAAAAAAATAACATGACCAGCTATTCAGAAGGGAAGAAGAGATAGACAATTGCTAATAGAGGTCCCTTTCCTATATCAGTAATGAGTACCTTCACTGAGGACAGAATAAGAAGTCACTGTAAATGGCAGACAACATATATCATTCTAAAGTTAATCACTTAAAAGAATGGACTGTTGTCCTTTACATAGTTAGTGCAGAAGTACTCTCTAACTGAAGTGAATTCAGAAGAACCTGGAGAGTGGGACGAGATATGCAATATTAGACCTGAAAAAAATTTTTATATATAGTTCTGGGACATGACTTTCCACACAAATTCCTTTCTTACTCTATACTTTTCAGATAGATCCCTTGATCACCAGCTATAACAAAGGACTAGAGCAGACATTCTTAAATATTTTTCACGTCATTGGCCTCTGTGACAATCTGATGCAAGCAATGAGTTCCTCCACAAAAAAGTGAAAAAAATCTAAAAATTAGCAAAAATAAACTACATCAGGGTACAAAGGAAGGTAATTACACTGAAATGCATTTATGGAAATGTGTATATATACAGCAAGGGATATAACACATGATAAATGTCTACACTAAAGTGTAACTGATTCACAGTACCAAAGTTTACAAAATATAAGAGCTTCAGCATCATGATTTCTCTACCAGTTCACTTCTAATTTATCTGAAATTTGGTCAGAGTAACTGATTAGATATGGTGTACAAACATTTTTCATATCATACAAACTGAAATAATTACCTTTTCCTTAGTAGCCCTGTTTCAAATATCTTCCTACTTCACTCCATTATTCCCATAGCTGCCAAAGTAATTTTTTAGCCCAAAGTGCTGACTGTGTCATTCCTTAATTATTGCTTAAATGACCAAATATAAACTTCTGTTTGACATTTAAAAGCATTCTGTGATTATTTTTTTAAGATATTACAGAGATGAGGAGCTCAAAAGGAAGAAAGGGAAGAAGGAAAGTGGGAATGAGGGTGACATAAAGAAAGGAAAGGGGAAAGGAGAGACGAAAAAAGGAAGGAAGGAGGGAGGAATTGGGGAAGGAAAGGAAGGAAGGAAGGAAGGAAGGGAGGGAGGGAGGAAGGAAGGAAGAAAGGAAGGAAGGAAGGAAAAAGGAAGGAAGGGAGGGAGAAAGGAAGGTGAGGGAGGAAGGAAGGAAAAAGGTAGGAAGGGAGGGAGAAAGGAAGGTGAGGGAGGAAGGAAGGAAGGAAAGAAGGAAAGAAAAAAGGGAGAGATGCATGGATGGAGAAAGAGAAAGGATCAATAAAGGAAGGAAAAAGAAAAAGTTTATTGTTTGTTTCTTTGTTTTGTTTTGTTTTTTTTTTACCAAATAATGACAGGCAATATCATCAAAAACAAAAACATACACTTAGTTTCATTTTGCTATAATATCTATAGGAGAATGTTCTATGTGTCCTAAGAGTATATGGTGAATAAACACAATAAACAGGGAAAAGACAGGATTTCATAGGACACATTCTAGAATAAATTACTATTCTATTCTACATCTCACAAACGATGAAATATCATAGACAAATATTAATTTTTGGTTTTGTTTAGTATACCTTCAAGAAGGTACTTCACTCAGTGAAATAAAAGGCAACCTTGGAGGCTTTCCATAGACATGGTATTTCTTATGTCTGTTTCAAAAATATGTAAAGTTCTATAATAGGTGACAACTACAGAGATATTTCAGTCCAAAGTCTACCTAGATATTTTGACACTTATGGTAAATTTCATCAAACTAAACCACTGGCTGCAGAGCAAAATTTTTCCTTAAATCAACTTTTTAAAGACAAATCCAGTTTGAAGATATGTTGAAGATCTTAAGACAAAAAATCGTTTTTATTAGTATATATTTTGAAATAACACCTGAGGTGAAAAGAGACACTGAAAAATCTTTAAGTTAAGCCAAGGCCATTGCTGTAGAATAGAACTGTTGGGTAAATGAGTAAGGCTCAGAAATAATTCACCTAAGATCAATTGTTTCTAGATGGATAAAGTAATATAAAGTTATACGATCAGAGATTTAGAGCTGACAGAGATGTTAAATCTCATCTAGTCCATTTCCTTTATTTTATAGGTGAGGGAACTTAGGCAAAAAAGGGAACATGTTTTTGTTTTTTTCCATCTCAAATTCACACAGGTAGTAAATAATAGAGTTGGGATCCAAACCTAGATTTTCTAATTCAAAATTCAATGTTATGTTCCAGGGCCCTTTAAATTTAAGGACAAAGTCCTAATTTCTCCTAGTTATGCATCGTTTCAATGAAGCACTGAGTACTCATGTAACAGGTGTTTTTGAACCATTGAAAGAATACTGAACTACTCCTTAAGATAATGTTTCTTTTATTTTTTCACTAACAAATTTTGCTGCTTTTGGAAATTTGCAGTCACTGAGCTTAACTTTTTAAATCATTTGTAAAAAAAAGTTATTCATTATTTATTTTCAGTTTTCAACAATCACTTCCATAAGTTTTAAATTTTCTCCCCATTCCTCCTCAAGATAGCATGGGCTCCACACATACACTTAGTCATATTCTATAGAAGAATTGTAAGAAATATGTGAGACCATGAGAAAGAAAAAAATAAAAAACAAAAAAGAAAAGAGTTTGCTTCTTTGTGCATTCAGAATCCTTCGTCCTTTCTCTGGATGTGGATGGTATTTTACATCATGATTCCTTTGAAATTATTGTAGGTCCTTGTGTTACTGAGAAGAACTAAGTTTATCAAAATCAGTTATCACACACTCTGTCTGTTTCTGTAAACAGTGCTCTCCTGGTCCTGCTCATTTACCTCAGCCTCCGTCCATATAGACCTTTCCAGGATTTTCTCAAGTCCCCTGTTCATCATTTCTTATGACAGAGTAGCATTCCATTACATTCATATTCCACAATTTGTTCAGTCATTCCCCAGTTGAAGGGCATCATTTCAATTCCTAGTCTTGGCCACCACAAAAAAGAGATACTATAAATATTTTTGTACAAATGGGTCCTTTTCCCTTTTTTATGATCCCTTGGAATACAGCCCTATAAGTGGTATTGCTGAGTGAAAGAGGATGCACATTTTTGTAGCTCTTTGGGCATAGTTCCAAAACTGCTTTCCAGAATGGTTAGATCAGTTCACAGCTCCACCAACAAAGAATACCCTTCCATCTTTGCTACATCTTCTCCAACATTTATCATTCTCTTGTTTTGTCATATTAGTCAATCTGATAGGTGTGATGTCGTACCTCAGAGTTGTTTTGATTTGCATCTCCCTAATCAATAGTTATTTTGAGCATTTTCATATGACTGTAGATAGCTATAATTTCTTCCTCTGCAAATAGCCTGTTCATGTCCTTTGATAACTTATCAGCTGGGGAATGACTTCTTTCTTGTAGATAGGACTCAGTGTAACGGCAAGTAAAATTCGGGATTTTGGCTGTTTTTGTTTTAGTATAGTCAAGTGCCTGATTGAATCTTGCCTTTATCAATCAAGAGTCTTTCCTAGGAGTACAGTACACAAACAAGTGATTCTTTAAATAGAAATAGTATACGTATTTGTATTGTTAATGTGATCAAAGATCTTCCTCACCCATTAATGGGCCTTTCTCTTAAGCGGGGTTTGATTGGGGAAGA
Organism: Potorous gilbertii; assembly: GCA_028658325.1. Taxonomy (NCBI): domain Eukaryota; kingdom Metazoa; phylum Chordata; class Mammalia; order Diprotodontia; family Potoroidae; genus Potorous; species Potorous gilbertii. The sequence continues at coordinate 328,189,102 of CM053771.1, forward strand.
TTTGTAGGAACACCTACAGCTCTTGTTACTGAGGAACTGGTTCTCAAAGTATGTGATGCCCTCTTGCTCTAAAAAAAATGTATAAATACTCAGAGAAAGAGGTTTTACTTTGGGGCTTAATTTTTGCAAAAAGGTTTGCATGCCAGATGAGGACTCTGGGAAGCAGTTAAGGACCCCAGCTGACTTGCAGAACCCAAATGTCATGCTTCCCTCTCGGGTAACTATGGTCAGACAGTTGGGGTCCAATTGTCTGTTGAATACAGATGAAGTCGTATATGTTGATCTTTTGATTTCTCTGTATTTTCTTTGAAGTTCAGGATGTTGTCTCCCCTGAATTAATTGAATGATATATGTACTTGGTTAAAGGAGTGATACATGTGATTGATTAAAGTGATTTTTTTTATGGTTATTTTCTTTTTTTTTTAAATAAATTTATTTAACTTTTTACATTCATTTTCACAAGATTTTGGGTTCCAAAATTTTCTCCCCATTTGTCCCCTCCCCGCTCCCCAATACACTGGATATTCTAATTACCCATATCACCAATCTGCCC
>CM053771.1:328190154-328211884 GCA_028658325.1 Potorous gilbertii
AGAGAGGGCAGATTGGTGATATGGGTAATTAGAATGTCCAGTGTATTGGGGAGGGGGGAGGGGACAAATGGGGAGAAAATTTTGGAACCCAAAATCTTGTGAAAATGAATGCAAAAAGTTAAATAAATTTATTAAAAAAAATAAAAATAAATAAAAATAAAAAATAAAAATAAAAACCCAAGTGGGGTTATAAAGGGTTGGACACAACTGAAAAAGGACTAAACCACAACAACAATCTACTTACTTTAAACAAAATTTACTTGTTGTTAATAGGCATCCTTGAGCAATTTGACTAGAAGGTCTGATTTGAAAATTTTTTGGATGATTTTGCCATCTATATAAGAGAATAACCTTGAGGAACATACTTTAAATAAGATCTTTCCATGAATATTAGACACTACTCAAAATGGAAAAAATTGAAATCTTTGTATGAATATTATTTCTCATTACTCCTAACTAAGCAAATAGGAATTGTTAAGAAGCATGATATGGTTAATAATGAGAGAAATAAAGTTAGAAAGACTTGGGCCTAAACCTTACCTCATACTAGTAGAGTGGAGGCACCTAGGTGGTACAGGAGATAGAGTGTTGAATCTAGAATCATAAAGACTCCTCTTCCTGAGTTCAAATATGGCTTCAGACACTGATGAGCTGTGTGTCCCTGGGCTAGTCACTTATTTCTTTTAATCTCAGCTTTATCATCTGTAAAATGAGCTGGAGAAGGAAATGCAAAAAAAAAAAAAGTATCTTTTCCAAAAATAGCCTGAATCGGGTAACAAAGAGTCAGACACAAATGAAAGGACTGAACCACAAAAACTGTATGATCCTGGGTAAGCCAATGAACTGTTGGGTACCTCACTACACTCATCTGTAAAAAGAGGAAGTTGGTTTTCATGACGAGTTATTGATATTGTTCTTTTTCTTGGAAATTTTGAATAGTATAAAAGTATTTTAAGGGATTTCTACCTGAACTGGGCCCTTGATTCCACAATTAGGTCAGTCATTTTAATCTGTATTCACATTTAAAAAGTTTAATTGAATCAGTTTGATAAATATTAAATACTTGGGAATTATATATATATATATATATATATATATATATATATATATATATATTTGTATGTATGTATGTATGTATATTATTTTTTCCTTTCAGATACATTCACTGAACAAGAAAGTACGTCACAAAACAACTTATCCATGAATTCTTTATAACTTTAGTAGGTCCTGGGACTTACTAGCTATGTGACACATAATGGATAAATAATTTATTGTCCACTCTACGCTTTGTAACTTGTAAAATGGAGATAATAGTGGACCCCAGCTCTCCCTCTGTTGATTACTGGTTGTGGGATCCAGCAGTGTAGGACTAGCAACTTGGCCTCCCTGAATTTTAGCTTCTTCTTATGTAAAATATAGACATCTGACCGATTTGACCTAACAGGTCCCATCTTTAGATGGGCTCTCCTGTGATGGATTATATTATGCTCAGAAGGTCCTTGTTAGGATTTAATAAGATAGATGACTTCAGGAATTCAATTAAAAACACTTAAATGTTTATTTTGTGCAGAGCAGTGTGCTAAAGAGCATAAAAAAAGGAAAGACTCTCTTCTCAAGGAACTCACATTCTACTGAGAAGGGTAGAAGTAGATTTATATAAACACTCTTAAAGAATTAAAACCTGTATCACTTCCGGTTATCATCAACATCATCATAAGTGCTTAAAATATTTACTTGGTACAATATACAAATAAAACTATTTAGACAAGGATAAATCGAAAAGGGAAAATTAAAACTCGTTAATTCTATCCTTACTTTTTTTTGTAACGTTCAGCTCTCCAACTTAAGTAGCTTTGATGAAGGGGAGGATGAAACAATTGCTATAGAAATAGCTCTCCCTTCTTTCTTGAAACTCTTTTCATCTCCTCACAGCTGTGGAGCTGACAACATGAAGAATATGACAGGTAAGAAGGGGATGGGGTGGGGTGCAAGAAAAAGCTAGCGGAAATTTAGAGATGAAAGCGTAACATTCTCCTATCCCAGACAGTAACAACTTACATTAGTGTTTTTCCTGTCCCAACAAGGACAAAATAGATAGTACTTAGCAATAACTATTATTTGAGGAGAGGAGGAAAAGAAAATACAGTATGTCAAGATGAGGGCTATGTGGGGAATTATGAAAGGAATTATATTTTTCTCAAAATATGCATGGGGAAAATACTAGAAAGTAGATGAAAAAATCAATCATTTCAAATAGTCAGAAACACAATAAGCCATTGAAAGAATGCAACTATTTTAAAACCTATGAAAGAAATGTACATTTTTGAACTACACTTTCAAATTCATTTTGTAATATAATTATATATGGCGATCTTTAAGTGATATGTTATGTTTAAATTTGTATCTGTTGTAGAAAAGACATCTTCTGGGTCTCTGTTCATGATGCTAGCATATAACTAAGTAGATTGTTTCACTTCAAATCATGTAGTTGTAAAATATTAATTCATAAAATACGAAAATATCTTTCTAAAGCATAGTGCAATGGGTTGTCAAAAAATTACTGTCTAACATAATATCTTAATCCTGTTAAAAGCTATCTGCTGTAGAACATTAATCAATATTGACAAGAAAATGACTGTTAATAGTTATGAAAAGCTTTTAAAGCATTTACTAAGTTTTAATCTAATCTTCAAATAATTCACAACTCGAATGTGAGGTGGAAGAGAATTCTGGGATATTTCTAAATTATTGGCAATTAAATGCCAAGCTTAGAGTAATATAGTCTGCAATTGAGGCAAAAATGTCATTTGGACTAAATCCGTCAGTTTTATGTAACCTGGAGCCATAATTTTCAATGCTTATTCTCAAGATGTTTCAGGAAATCAATGAGTTGGGACTTAATTTCAAAATAATAATGATGTTATTTCTTTATCAAAACGCAGTACTCCTCTCTTTTTCAATAATACATCTTACGAGGCCAGATTTCTTCGTATACTTTAAACAACTCATAACAACTGATTAAATACAGAATATTGGAGAATCCAGTCGTTATCTTTTAATTTAGAGGTAAAAGAGATGTTTTAAAAGATTGCAAAACACCACTACTCATTATTTTGAGGAAATTTTATTTTTTTTCTTTTTTCTCTTTTTAAATTTTAGTTTATTTATTTTTCATTTTCAACATTATTTTCCATTATTTTTCCTTTTTTTTCTTTTTTCTCTTTTCAAATTTTAGTTAATTTATTTATTTTCTATTATTTTCCACCTTGAGTTCCAAAGTTTCTTCCCATCTCTCCCCTCCCCCACCCCAAAACAATGAAGATTTTTATTACCCCTTTCCCCAATTTGACTTCCCTTCTATCACACCCCTCCCTTCCTTTATCCCTCTCTTCTTTCTTTTCTAGTAGGACAATATAGAGTTCTATATCCCATTACTCGTATTTTTTATTTCCTAGTTGCATGCAAAAACAAATCTCAACATTCGTTCCTAAAACTTTGAGTTCCAAATTCTCTCCCTTCCTCCGTCCTCACCCATTCTCACTGAAAAGGCAGGCAGTTTAATATAGGACATATGCATGTAGTTTTGCAAAAGACTTCCATAATAGTAACGCTGTGAAAGACTAACTATATTTCCCTCCATCCTATCCTGCCATCCATTTATTCTATTCTCTCTTTTGACCTTGTCACTCCCCTAAAGAGTTTACTTCTAATTACTCTCACCTTCCACTTGCCCTTGCTTCTATCATCCCCCCATTATCCACTTATCCATTTCTCCCCTACTTTCCTGTAGAGTGAGATAAATTGTCATACCAAATTGAATGTGCTTGCTATTTCCTCTTTAAGCCAAATGTGATGAGAGCAAACTTCGCTTTTTCCCTCTCACCTCCCCACTTTTCCCCTCCACTGAAAAAACTTTTTCCTTGCCTCTTTTATAAGAGATAATTTGCCTCATTTCATGTCTTCCTTTCTCCCCCCAATATATTACTCTCTCCCACCCTAATTTTACTTTTTTAGATATCATCCCTTCCCATTCACCTCACCCTGTTCCTTCTCTCTATGTAGATGTGTATAATCCCTCCAACTACCCAAATACTGAGAAAAGCTTCAACAGTTACAAACATTATCTTTCCATGTAGGAATGTGAACAGTCCAAATTTAATAAGTCCCTTATGATTTCTCTTTCTTGTTCACCTTTTCATACTTCTTTTGATTCTTGTCTTTGAAAGTTAAATTTTCTATTTAGCTCGATCTTTTCATCAAGAATGCTTGAAAGTTCTCTATTTCATTGAATGACCATTTTTCCACTGAAGTATTACACTGTTTTGCTAGGGAGGTGATTCTTGGTTTTAATCCTAGTTCATTTTCCGAAACTTATTTCTTTTTAGATCCCTTTCAGGAGATCATTGGTGGATTTCTTCAATATTTATTTTACCCTCTGATTCTAGAATATCAGGGCAATTTCCCTTGATAATTTCTTGAAAGAGGATATCTAGGCTTTTTTTTGGATCATGACTTTCAGGTATTCCCATAATTTTTAAATTGTCTCTCCTGGATCTATTTTCCATGTCAGTTGTTTTTCCAATGAGATATTTCACATTGTCTTCTATATTTTTCATTCTTCTGGTTTTGTTTTTTAATTTCTTGGTTTCAATTTTTAAAGAACTTTTTTCTTCAATGAGCTTTTGAACCTCCTTCTCCATTTGGCTGATTTTGCTTTTTAAAGCATTCTTCTCCTCATTGACTTTTTGGAACTCTTTTGACTTTTGAGTTAGTCTATTTTGAAAGATCTTATTTTTGCAGCACTTTTTTTTTTGGGGGGGGGTCTCCTTTAGCAAGCTGTTGACTCTCTTTTCATGATTTTCTTCCATTGCTCTCATTTCTCTTCCCAATATTTCCTCCACCTCTCTTACTTAATTTTCAAAATTCTTTTTGAGCTCTTCCATGGCCTGAGACCACTGCATACTTATTTTGCAGGTTTTGGATGCAGTAGCCTTAGCTTTTACCTCTACCTCCTTTTATTGTGTGCATTGTTCTTCCTCATCTGTAAGGATGAAAGAAAATACCTGTCCACCAAGGAAATAACCTTCTACAGTTTTATGTTTTCCATTTTGGGGGCATTTTCCCAGTCAGTTACTTAACTTCTGAGTCCTGGATCAAGAGGAGGGTATATTCTAGGGACCTGTAAGTTCTCAGTTCCTCCAAGGTAGCACAATTAAGGTAGGAGAGTTGACTCCTCTCCTGGGTCTGGAAGCAACTACAAACATTTATACCTAGGATCTTTGAGTACAATTCTGTCCCTACAATGACTACCTCCAGCTCCAGCATGCAAGCACTCCTCCTCATACTAGGGGTGCCACTCAGGCCTGAGACCCAGATAAGCTGCTTGATTGCCCAGGACCTATAGGCCAAGGGCTACAAAAATAGATGCTACTGCTGCCTGAGACCTGGGATTAAATGGTGTTTCCTTCTCACCCAGGTGAATGAGCTTTCTCACTGACCTTTGAACCACAGCTTCTCCCTGTGAAACCACCCTGTAAGGCCTGCTCTGGTCCTGCCTGAGCCACACTTCCAAGGCTGGGCTGGGCTCTGTGGGCTATGCTCCATTCTGAGACTGGTGAAATAGATCTTCCTTGAAGACCTTTCAGGCTGCACTGGACTGGAAATCTCTTTCACTCTGTCGTTTTGTGACTTCCGCTGCTCTAGAATTCGTTTAGAATCATTTTTTAGGCTGTGAGGGGAGAGATTTTACAGGTCCTTCCTTCTATTCCACCATCTTGGCTCCACCCCCTGACAATTTATTTTTAAAAAAAAATATTCTATTTATATTAATATATAATTGGTTATACTATTATTTTAAATGAATTAATGTATATTGACAATATAAGTTTTAATTTTTACTGTGCTAAATATTTCTAGGTACAATCTACATAAATCATCAATAAATATTTAATTAATTTATTTATTTTCAGTTTTCTATAATCACTTCCATATATCTTAAAATTTTTCCCTCTACCTCTCACGCTCCTTCCTTGAGACAGCAAGCAATCTTATATAAGTTCCACACCTACACTCATATTAAACACGTTTACCTTAGTCATGTTGCATAGCAGAATGTGAGAAACCATGAAAACAAAACAAAACATAAAAGAAGAAAAATGGTCTGCTTCATTCTGTGATGCCATTCCATGGTTCTTTCTCTAGATTTGGAAGGCATTTTGCCTCAAGAGTCCATTCAGAATATTTTTAGGCCCTTGCATTGCTATAAACAACTAAGTCTACCAGAAAAATTCCTTGCACACTGTAGTTGTTACTATGTACAAAGTTCTCCTAGTTGTCCTCAGCTTTCACTCACTGTCAGTTCACATAGGTTCTTCCAGGTCTCTCTGATGTCTTTGTGTTCATTATTTCTTATAGAACAATAGTATTCTGTATAAGACTGCATCCTGTGTCATTTCTAGTCATCCTGAGGAATATCAGGTCACTGGATTCAGATAACTCTGGAGGAGAAGTGAGGTTGGTGGCCTTGCACAGTCCTCTCTCCCTCAAAAACGCCATGCACAAGTCATGTCATCATTCCTCTGATGGCAATGAGGGAGGAACACAACCTGCTCATAGATTCAGCTCCACCTGTCCTGCAGTCTCCCCCTCCACTTCCTTCCCTTCTCCAAAGAAGGTAAATTTGGATGGGCAAAAATGCCCAGGTTATTTGGGTTTTACTGGTTAGTCTCCCTTCCCTTTCTTTCCCTTTTTTCCTTTCCCTTCCCTTCCCTTCCTTTTCCATCCCTTCTCTTCCCTGAACCTGAGTCTCCTGCACTCTGAAGCTGAGCACCATGGGGCCCATGACCCCTGCCCCCTGCCTAAAGACTCTTTTCTAGACCCTCCTGGCTTCAGAGTGATTATCAGTAATAACTGTTGATGTTTCCCTCCAAGCCTGGTGTCTTTCTTTTCCTTGCATCATTAAAAGTGGTCATGTCCTGACTACTTCTTAAAGACTATTCAATGAATGGTCGTTAACTCTTCAAAAGTGAGTACCTGAATAGACCTTGGCCTAAAGGGGCCAAGGTCCACCAATGTATCCTTGGTCATCTCCAGTCATCCTGATGAATATAAGGTCATTGGATTCAGATGACTCTGGAGGAGAAGTGAAATTGGTGACCTTGCATAGCCCTCCTTCACGCAAAACAAAGTCAAGTACAAGTCATGTCATCATTTCTCTGATGGTATGGCCTTCCTTGGCAATGAAGGACAAACATAATTCCATTGCATTCATATATATGCCACAACAAGTTCAGCCATTTCTGAATTGATCAGCATCCCCTCGATTACCAGTTCTTGGCCACCACAAAATGAGCTGCTGTATATATCTTTGTACATGTGAGACCCTTTATCATTTATATGATCTCTTTGGGATAAGAGTCTTAGAAGTGCTATTGTTGGGTCAAAGGGTATGCATGTTATTGTAGCCGTTAGGGGACAGTTCCAAATTGATCTCCAGATTGGTTGGATAAGCTCACAGTTCCACCAAAAATGAATTAGTGTTCCAACTATTCCACATCTTCTCCAACATTTATCATCTTCCTGTTTGTCATGGTAGCCAATCTGATAGGTGTGATGGGGAACCTCAGAGTGGTTTTGATTTGCCTCTCTCTAATGAATAGTGATTTAGAGCACTTTTTCATATGACTGTAGAGAACTTTAATTTCTTCCTCTGAAAACTCCCTGTTCATATTCTTTGACCTTTTATCAGTTGAGGAATGACTTGTATTCTTGTACATTTGACTCAGTTCTCATTATATTTTAGACATGAGACCTTTGTGACAGACACTAGTTGCAAAAATTCTTTCCCAGTTTTTTGCTTCCCTCCTAATCTTGGTTGCATTGGGTTTGCTTGTACAAAAACTTTTCAATTTAATGTAATCAAAGTGATCCATTTTGCACTTCATAATGTTCTCTATCTGTTGTTTGGTCAAAAATTTCTCCATTCTCCATAAATCTGACTATTTCTTTCTCCCCTAATTTGTTTATAGCATCGGTCTTTATACATAGATCATGTATGCATTTGGATTTTATTCTTCTGTACAGTGTCAGGTATTGGTCTATATCCAGTTTCTGCCAAAATGTTATCAAGTTTTCCCAGGAATTTTTGTCAAACAGTGAGTTCTTATGCCAGAAACTAGGGTCCTGGGTTTATCAAATGGTAGATTGCTGTATCATTGACTACTGTGTCTTGAGTACCTAATCTGTATACCTCTTATCTACCCCTCTATTTCTTAGCCAGCACTAAGCAGTTTTGATGATAATTGTTTTATACTACAATTTGAGATCTAGTAGGGCTAGGCCACTTTCACTGCCATTTATTTTCATTAGTTTCCTTGATATTCAGGATCTTTTTCTCTTCCAGATGAATTTTTATATTTTTTCTGACTCTAGAAAATAATTTTCTGGTTGTTTGATTGGTTTGGTAATGAATAGGTAAATTAATTTAGGTAGGATTGTCATTTTTATGCTATTAGCTTGGCCTACCCAAGAGTGACTGATGTTTTCCACTTATTTAGATCTGACTTTATTTATGTGAAAAGTGTTTTGTAGCTGTGCTCATATAGCCCTGGAGTTTATTTTGGCAGGTCTACTTCCAGATATTTTATAGCACATACCATGACTTTAAATGGGATTTCCCTTTCTATATTTTGCTGTTGAACTTTATTAGTAATATATAGAAATACAGATGATGTATGCAGGTTTATTTTGTAACCTGCAACATTGCCAAAGTTGTTTATTACTTCAAATAGTTTATTACTTGATTCTCTGGGATTCTCTAAGTATATCATCATATCATCTACACAGGGTGATAACTTAGTTTCTTATTTGCCTATTCTAATTCCTACAATTTCATTTCTTATTGCTAAAGCTTATATGTTTGGTAGCATATTGAATAACAGATGGACATCCTTGTTTCACCTCTGACCTTGTTGGAAATGCATCCAGATTAATCTCATTACATATAATGCTTGCTGATGGTCTTAGGTAGATACTGCTTATTATTTTATGGGAGGCTCCACTTTTTCCTATACTCTACAGTGCTTTCTACAGAAATGGGTGTTGCATTTTGTCAAAGACCTTTCATGCATCTATTAGATAACCATGTGGTTTCTGTTAATTTTGTTGTTTATATGATTGATAATGAGTATAGTTTTCCTGATATTGAACCAGCCCTGAATTCCTGGTATAAACCCTATCTGATCATGATGTATTTGTCTTGTGATAAGTTGTTGTATTCTTTTTGCTAATACCTTATTTAAAATTATGCATCAGTACTCATTAGAGAAATTGGTCTATAATTTTCTTTCTCTGCTTTGGCTGTTCCTGGCTTAGGTATAAGAATAAAATTTGTATTATGAAAAGAATTTAGAAGGACTCCTTCTTCATCAGTTTTCCCAAATAGTCTGTATAGTTTTGGAATTGACTTGCTTAAATGTCAGATAGAATTAATTAGTAAATCCATTTGACTCAGGAGAGTTTTCCTAAATAATTCTCTGATGACTCATTCAATTTCCTTTTTCAGAGATGGGGTCATTTAAGTATTCAATTTCCTCTTCTGTTAATCTGTAAAATTCATATATACATATATACATATATATATATATATATAATATTCATCCATCTCACTTAGATGATCAAATAACTTATGGGCATACAGTTGGACAAAGTCATTTCTAATTATTGTTTTAATTTCCTCCTTGTTGGAGGTGAGTTTACCCTTTCAAATTTTGATATTATTTGTTTGGTTTGCTTCTGTCTTTTTAATCAAATTGACCAAGGATTTATATATTTTTTTATGAAATCACCTTAGTTCAATAATTTTTTTAAATTTCAATTTTATTAATCTTTCCTTTGGTATTCACTTTGTGATTTTCAATTTGTTGTTTTTCTACATTTTTCAGCTGCATTCCCAATTGATTGACTCCTCTCTCTATTTTACTCATATACGCATTGAAAGGTATAAAACTTCCCCTAAGAAATGCTTTCGTAATATCCCATAAGTTTTGGTAGATTGTCTCATTATTGTCATTCTCTTGAAGAAAGTTGTTGACTGTTTCTATGATTTGTTGTTTAACCCACTCATTCTTTAGGATGAGATTATTTAGTTTCCAATTAACTTTTGTTTTATTTCCCATGGCTGTTAATTACATATAATTTTTATTGCATTATGATCTGAGAAAGATGCATTGATTATCTCTGCCTTTCTGCTCTGAATTGTGAGGATTTTATACGCTAGTATATGGTCAATTTTTTTGTGTATATGCCATGTACTGCTGAGAAAAAGGTATATTTCTTTCTATCCATTTTTAATTGTCTCCACAGGTCTATCATATCTATCTTATGTAGAGTTGCGTTCACCTCTTTGACTTCTTTTACGTTTATTTTGAGGTTAGATTTATAAAGTTCAGAGAGGGGGAGGTTGAGTTCTCCCACTAGTATAATTTTGCTTTTTATTTCTTCATGTCGCTCCCTTAATTTTTCCTCTAAGGATTTGGATGCTATACCACTTGGAGCATATATGTTCAGTAATGATATTGCTTCTTCGTCTATGGCGCCTTTTACAGGATCTTGTTCCTTTCCTTTCTCTTCTGATTAGACGTTATTTGTGGTTTTGCTCTGTCTTAGATTAAGATTGCTACTCCTGTTTATTTTCCATCAACTGAAGCACAACATATTCTGCTCCAACTTTTTATCTTTACCTTCTGTGTATCTCCCAATTCAAATGTGTTTCTTTTGCTGGATTATAGTTTTTAATCTATTCTGTTATTCAATTCTATTTTATAGGAGAGTTCATCCCATTCACATTCAGAGTTGTAATTACTAATTGAGTCTTTCCCTTCATCCTCTTTCCCCCTATTTATGCTTTTAGTTCTCCATTCACCCTGCCCCTCCACAATAGGATTTTTAATTTTTAACTACTGCCTCACTCAGTCTTCCCTCCCTTCTTTCAGACCCCTCCCTTTTGCTCCCCTTCTCTCTTACTACTTCTTCCCTCCCTTTTAGACTCCTCTCCTTTTACTTTCCCCTTTCCCCTCCTACTCCCTATAGAGCTAGTTAGATTTTTATATTTTACTGAGTTTGTGATTCCATCCTTGAAACAAATCAGATGAGAGGAATTCTCAAACACTGCTCAAACTCTCCTCTTTCCCTCTACTGTAACATGTTTTTGTGCCACTTGCTGTGATGTAATTTATGTTTTTCTGCTTCTTTTTCACATCTTCTGTTACAATGTCTTCTCACCCTTAAATAACCTTTTTCTCACTATATCATTTTATATATATATATATATATATATATATATATGTCAAAAACAAATACACAAGTCTCAAAATTAACAAGTATCATCTTCTCTTATATGGATGTAAACAGTTTGCCCATATTGTATAACAATGTTTTCCCCTGTTTGCCCTTTATGCCTCTCTTGATACCTGTGTTTCAAGAATGAATTTTCTATTGATCTTTGGCCTTTTCATCAGAAACGTCTGGAAATCCAGTGTTTCATTGAATGTCCACCTCCTTTCCTGAAATATTATGCTCAATTTTGCTGGACAGTTGAACCTTTGTTGTAGTCCTACATCCTTTGTCTTATGGAATATCATTTTCTAATCTGTTTGATCTTTTTAATGGAGAAGTAGCAAGTTCCTGTGTGATCCTGACTGTTGCTTCTCAATATTTTAATTATTTCTTTCTGGCTGCCTTCAGTATTTTCTCCTTCATTTCATAGTTCTGGAATTTGGCAATAATGTTGACTGATCTTTTCAGTTTGAGAACCCTTTCCAGAGGTAAATGGTGGATTCTTTCAATGAATATTTTGCCCTCTGGATCTAGGACCTCCGGACAGTTTTCTTTGATGTTTTCTTGGAAGATATACCCAGGTTTTTGTTTTTGTTTTTGTTTTTTTCATCATGGATTTCTGGCGGAATAATAACTCTTAGATTTTTCTCTCCTGGATCTGTTCTCCTGGTCAGTTGTTTTTTCCAGGGAGATAATTCGCATTTTCCTCCATCTTATAATTCTTTAGATTTTACTTGGCTAATTGTTGATGTCTCACAGAGTCATTGACTCCTATTTGCCCAATTCTAATTTTTATCAAATTGGTTTTTCATTTAACTTTTGCATTCTCTTTTTCATCTCTCTGATTGTTACTTTTAAGGAGTTATTTTCTCCAGTTAGTTTTTGTACTTTTTTTTCTGTTTGTCTAATTTTTCCAGTTAGATTTTCGGCTTCCTTTTCCTTTTGTCCAATTTTCCTCTTAAATTATTCAATGATTTATTTTTTCATATTTTCAAATCACTGGCCATTTTTTTTCTTCTTCACTAATTTGGCTTTTAAAATCCTTCTTAACCTCTTCCAAGAATGCTCTTTGGACTTGAGACCAGTTCATACACCCTTCTGAAGTTTCAGGTAGTAGTACAGTCTCAATGCTGATGTCTTTGATATTTGTGTTTGGGTCCTTCTCCCAGTAGAAAGATTCTATGCTCTTATCTTTTTTGATTTGCTTCTTGCTCTTGGTGATCACTCTTTTCTTGGCATTTAAGAGAGTTAAGTTTTCTTTCCACTTCTGGTCTTTTCATCAAGAATGCTTGAAAGTCCTTTATTTCATTTAAAGATCATTTTTTCCCCTGAGGTATTATACTCAGTTTTGCTGAGTAGGTGATTCTTGGTTTTAGACCTAGTTCCTTTGACTTCTGGAATATCCTATTCCATGTCCTTCGATCCTTTAATGTAGAAGCTTCTAGATCTTGTGCTATCCTTATTGTATTTCCACAATATCTGAATTGGTTCTTTCTAGCTGCTTGCAATATTTTCTCTTTTATCAGGGAACTCTGTTCCACAATGTTCCTAGGAGTTTCTCTTTTTGGATCTCTTTCAGGCAGTGACATATATTGCCCTCTGGTTCTAGAATATCACAGCAATTTTTTCTTGATAATTTCATGAAAAATGATGTTTAAGCTCTTTTTTAAGCTTTCAGATAGGCCTATAATTTTTAAATTGTCTCTTCTGGATCTATTTTCCATGTCAGTTGTTTTTCCAATAGATGTTTCATATTGTCTTCCAGTTTTTCATTCTTTTGGTTTTGGTTTGTGATTTCTTGGTTTCTTAGAAAGTCATTAATTTCCATCTGTTCCATCCTAATTTTGAAAGAACTATTTTCTCCAGTGAGCTTTTGAACCTCCTTTTCCATTTGACTAATTCTGCTTTTGAAAGCATTCTTCTCCTCATTGGCTTTTTGAACCTCTTTTGCCAATTGAGTTAGCCTATTTTTCAAGGTGTTATTTTCTTCAGCATTTTTTTGGGTCTCCTTCAGCATGGTGTTGACCTGCTTTTCATGATTTTCTTGCATCTCTCTCATTTCTCTTCCCAGTTTTTCCTCCACCTTTCTAACTGGATTTTCAAACTCCTTTTTGAGCTCTTCCATGGCCTGAGCCCATTGAATATTTATTTTGGATGTTTGGGATACAGAGCCCACCCACCTTGCCTCTAGTTCCACTCAGCTAGTACTTGGGGTCTGAGATTCAAATGCTCCCTCCCAGCCTCAGGGCCTTCAGTGGGGGTGGGGCTGATATTCAGTGTGAGAGTAAATTCAGGTGCTCAGGAGGGGTTAGGGCCACCACACGGGTCTCAGTTCCCTCAGGGGGTTTATGTTGAGATCTTCAACAATGTATCTGAGCTCCTGCCTGCCCCAGGAGCCCCTGTCCTCTGCTGCCTCCACTGCTGCATCCCAAGTGGGTTTGAGCTATGGAGACACCCCGCTCCCCTCTCGGCATGTTGCATAGGCCCTCTCATTGACCTTTGACGCCTATGGGTGGAGGCTGGAGATTCTTTCCCTGAAGCCTGCTCAAATCTGTTCCTCTCTGTTATGCATGGCCAAGGCACGGCTGGGTCCTGCTCCAGGTTCGGCACGTGACAGACCTTTGGTGTCAGTTTTTCAGGGCTCTCTGGAAGAGAAATCCCCTCCACTCCATTGTCGTATGGCTTCTGCTGCTCCAGAATTTGTTTGGAGTTCTTCTTTACAAGTATTTTATGGGTTGTGGGTTAGGAGCTAACATATGTGTATCTTTCTACTCCACCATCTTGGCTACTCCCCTGCTTTTCGTCGCTTTTAAAGTGGATCTCTTCTTCTGGGGCACAGCAAGCTCTGTTGAACCATTCTTGTGCTTACAACTTGAGCCTTTGTGTATTGTGGTCTCTGTTTCTTTAAGCTAGAAACTAGAATGCTTACCTGTTGCTGAACAGGCTGATGTGCCAAAGCAGAGGCCAGGTATTTCTGAGTTTTCCTGGAGTTACTCTGGAGCTAGCTGTGTTAAGTGTAGGGTAGGGATTTTCTGGAGCAGGAAGTCTCCTCTCTTGAACCCAGGCATGCTCAGTGGTTAGAGAACCTCTTTTGTGCTAGTGTCTTCCAGGATTCCCTTGGTTGTGCTGAGGCAGGGCAGGAGGTCCTGGTGTTGACAATAAATGATTCCATTCCCTTGGGTTTCAGAATATCCTCCCAGTTTGCTGAGGTATGACTTTCTGAGAAATATCCTTTCCTGTACTGGTTCCCTCAGCCATAGCCATAAGGACTCTCCCCATTCGGATTTTCCTAGCCTCACCAGTTAAGAGACTGTTTATCCCTCTGGTGGATCTCACTGCTCCAGAATTTTTCCTGGAGACATATTGTCCAGGTTTTTCAAGGTCAATGAGGGGAGAAGCATAGCATTTACCAAACGCTCCACCATCTTGGTTCCCAGAAGTTCAAGTAGATGGCTTACAGATATTTAATCTGCTGGCTGAAAGTCTCAGGGGCAGCTGCTTCAGTTACCTGAGCTTCTGTGGTTCTCTGTCGATCAGATTCACTGGACTCCATCCTGATCTGATATGTTTGTGATGCCACAGCACTTCTGGGAAAGAGACCAATCATTTCCGTGAATAGCCACAGTGGGCTCTCTCCAGGGTAGACAAAACAACCAAGCTGAATCTGCAAGGCATTCAGAGGGAGAAGAAAGAAATAACATGTTGCAGCAACGTAAATTATCAGTGCTTCCAGACCACTGCCCAGAGGAATCACAAAAGGAAGCAACCTCTTTGTCAATTCAAGTTGTCAACTGATCGGCTCAGAAAACAAATTTCTTGTCACCAAAGTTTATACAACTGTCAAACGGTTCCACTTCAGAAACTGATAAGATTTTTATCAGTGGGAATATTAAATACTAAATAGCTTCTTTGCAGCTGCACCTTTAGGACCATGAGTCCATGGGAGCATGGTACCTTTGCATCTGACCTGCAGATGAAACTTTCCATATGTGTTGTATTCCCTTTAGAATATGAGCCCCTTGAGAGTAGTCAGTGTCTCATTTTTTTTCTCACCCTGGTTGTCTAGGGGAAAAAATGTTGTGCCCTTACAGTAATAGGGAAAGGAAATGGGGGGATGGTTGTGAGCAAATTTCATTTGGAATGTGTTAAGCAGTCTATGGAAAAATACAAATTCCAATGTCTAATAGACAATAGGCGATGCAAGAATGTAGGTAAGGAGAGAGGTTAAGCCTTTCTAAATACATTTTAGGAATATGTTAATAAATGTGACAGTTTTTTCTGTGAAAGGTGATGAAGTTCTTTCTCTGCACACAAATGCATACATATATTCATATGAATGTATGTGTATATATATATATATATATATATATATATATATGTACATATATATGTACACATGCCTATATGTCAATGTAGGCATATATTTATGTGTAGTATATACACACATTCATAAATGCATATATATAATCTGTGTGTACATAGATAGCTATAGTTACAATTGTGTTGTTATGTATACTTATAGTTATGTAATAAGGTCATTCAATATTAGGTTTCCATCTATTTTTCTCTATCTGTTTTGCATATCAACTAACCCCCTATCCTCAATCTCCTTTCCTTCTTACCCACTTTTTCTAATTTGTAGAGTAATAAGCTAAAAAAAGGTAGCTAAACTTATTAGAATTATATCTTAAATGAGAGAAAATAACTTCTGAATTTAAGTCCATGATAGTCGTATGAGAATGTACTTTAGTGAATAGGCCTTGTCATAATATTTTCCATTAGAAAGGAAAATTTTTTCTGTTTTCTCCCTCATTCTTAGGTATATTGCAGGGAAATGAGGAAGTCAAAAATTTAAGTATATGGAAATGATGTTTTCTTATAATTATATTATCACCAAGGGAAAGAATACATTGGGTAAATTTTAGAATCAATTGTAAGAAAATTTGTAAGAACTATATTCAAATAAAAATGTTAAAATTAGCATCTTCATCCAAAGCATTATATATACTCTCAAATACTGTATGGAGGTATATTATGAAGTATGTCATCATATATACCTTGAACCATTCATACACAATTGTTAGTGAGTTGTGGAGATGGAAACAATATATTTCTCTTTAGAATTCTGAAATCTTTTTTAAGTGAAAAGTTTTCATCACAGTATTTTGAAACCTATTATTTTGTAATATTTTATATAAAAACATTTTGATCACCCTTACATTAAACTACCTAGAGAATTACCCTTAAGTTGATTATCTATGTTTATAAACTCTATAAAAAGTTTTCCATATTTTTTGTCAAGAATTTTCTTTTCATAAAAGCAGTCAGTGAATCAATGTGTGGGGAAAGACAAGAGAAGAACTAGGACATTTCTTTGTTTTATATTGTTCTATACAGAGGTGATTTTTCTTCAGAAATCAGTAAAATAATAACACATTCTGGCGGTGTAGTAACTATTTTGAGCTAAATTATTTTTCTTTTACTGCTGCATATGTTTCTTTAAATTGATTATATGGCTATTATATGATCTTTTGGAACATCAAAATGAACAGCGGTGATTCTCATTTTTCTGGCTCTTAGTCATTTAAGACCTCCTAATAGAATCGAATCCCTTTGCTCCACATGCACTGGAATTTGAATATTCATTCTTTGTGTTTGACAATACAGAGAAGGGTTTCTCATACTTCTGCTGTTTTTCTTAACCTGTGAGGTGATGACCGAGCAACAAGCCAAATTTGAATTCCGACGATATTATAATACATTCTTTGGGGCTTTATTAACTTCCAAGGATGCAACAGTCAGCCCCCATTCACTAGGAGAATATTTTCTTATTTTTCTTTTTATTTATTAATTCATTCATTAATGTATTTATTCATTCATAAACTCGTTTATTTATTTATTTTAAATTTAAATTTATTTATTTAACTTTTTACATACATTTTCACAAAAGTTGGGGTTCCAAATTTTCTCCACATTTATCCCCTCCCCCCACCACAACACACCGAGCATTCTAATTTCCCCTATCACCAGTCTGCCCTGTCCTCTATCATTCCTCTCTTCCCTTGTCCACATTTTCTCCTTTGTCCTGTAGGGCCAGATAACTTTCTATGGCCCATTACCTTTATTTCTTATTTTCTAGTAGCAAGAACAATACTCAACAGTTCTTCCTAAAACTTTGAGTTCCAACTTCTCCTCATCCCTCCCTCCCCTCCCATTCCCTTTGAGAAGCCAGGCAATTCAATATAGGCAATATCTGGGCAGTTTTGCAAATGACTTCCGTAATAGTCGTGTTGTGTAAGACTAACTATATTTCCCTCCATTCTATCCTATCCCCCATTGTTGCTATTCACTCTTCTGATTCCGTCCCTCTCCAAGAGTGTTGTCTTCAAATTTCTCTCTCCTCTCATTGGCCTCCCTTCCATTACCCCCCCATCCTGCTTATCTCCTTCTCCCCCAATTTCCTGTATTGGAAGATAGGTTTTCATTCCGAAATGAGTGTGCATTTTATTCCTTCCTTTAGTCGAATGTGATGACAGTAAACTTCATGTTTTTTTCTCAGCTCTCCTCTTTTCCTCTCCACTCAAAAGTCTCTTGCTTGCCTCTTCTATGAGAGATAATTTGAAGCATTCCATTTCACCCTCTCTCTTCCCAATACATTTCTCTTACACATTTACCTTAATATATTAAAGATATGATCCCATGCTATTCAATCCACTCTGTGCTCTCTGTTACTGTGTGCGTGCATGTGTGTATGTGTGTTTATGCACACTTGTGTACATGTGTGCGTGTGTGTTTGTGTGTGTGTGTGTGTGTGTGTGTGTAATCCCACCAGCTACCCAGTTATAGAAAAGTTTTAAGAGTGAAAAATATTGTCTTTCCATGTAGGAATGTAAACAGTTCAACTTTAATAATTCCCTTATGACTTCTCTTTGCGTTTAATTTTTCATGCTTCTCCTTCTTGTATTTGAAAGTAAATTTATTTTTAAGCTCTAGTCTTTTCATCAAGAATGCTTGAAAGTCCTCTATTTCGTTGAAAGACCATTTTTTTCCCCCTGAAACATTATGCTCAGTTTTGCTGGTTAGGTGATTTTTGGTTTTAGTCCTAGTTCCTTTGACTTCTGGAATAGACCATTTCATTCCCTTTGATCTCTTAATGTAGAAACTGCTAGATCTTGTGTTATCCTGATTGTATTTCCACAATACTGGAATTGTTTCTTTCTAGCTGCTGGCAATATTTTGTCCTTGACCTGGGAATTCCAGAATTTGGCCACAATGTTCCTAGGAGTTTCTCTTTCTGGATCTCTTTCAGGTGGTGATCGGTGCATTCCTTGAATACATATTTTGCCCTCTGGTTCTAGAATATCAGGGCAATTTTCCTTGATAATTTCATGAAGGATGATGTCTAGGATCTTTTTTTGATCATGGCTTTCAGGTAGTCCCATAATTTTTAAATTGTCTCTCCTGGATCTATTTTCCAGGTCAGTTGTTTTTCCAGTGAGATATTTTACATTCTCTTCCATTTTTCATACTTTTGGTTTTGTTTTGTAATTTCTTGGTTTCTCAGAAAGTCATTAGCCTCCATCTGTTCCATTCTAATTTTGAGATAAGTCTTTTCTTCAGTGAGCTTTTACACCTCTTTTTCCACTTGGCTAATTCTGCTTTTGAAAGTATTCTTCTCTTCATTGGCTTTTTGAACCTCTTTTGCCAATTGATTTAGCCTGTTTTTCAAGGTGTTATTTTCTTCAGCATTTTTTGGATCCCTTTTATTAAGGCATTGACCCGTTTTTCATGCTTTTCTTGTATTTCTATCATTTCTTTTCCCAGTTTTTCCTCCACCTGTCTAACTTGATTTTCAAAATCCTTTTTGAGCTCTTCCATGGCCTGACCCCATTGAATATCTGTTTTGGATGTTTGGGATACAGAACCCTTGACATCCATGTCTTTCCCTGACGGTAAGCATCGTTCTTCCTCATCAGAAAGGAAGGGAGGAGATATCTGTTCACCAAGAAAGTGACCTTCTATGGTCTTATTTATTTTTCCCTTTTCTGCGCATTTTCTCAGCCAGTTACTTGACTTCTGAGATTCTTTTCCATACCCACCTCACTTCCAGATCTGCCCATTTAGTGCCTGGGGTCTGAGATTCAAATGTTGCTTCCCAGTGCAGGGCTTTCAGTGGGGGAATGGCTGCTTTTCAACGTGAAATTAAATTCAGGTGCTCATGTGGGGGCAGGGCAGCCTCATAAGACTCATTTCCCTCAGGGTGTTTATGTGGAGACCTTCAACAATGAATCTGAGCGCCAGACTGGTTTGGGAACCCCTGTCCTCTGCTGCCTCCCCTGCTGCCTCTACTGCTGCCTCCCGAGGGGGCTTGAGTTGTGGAGACTCCCTGCTCCCCTCTTGGCCAGCCAAAGAGGGTCTCTCACTAACCTTTGCACCTCTTTGTGTAGGACCTGCATGGCTGCTGCAGATTCTGTCCCTGAAGCCTGCTCGGATCTGCTCCTTTCAGGGCCGTTTGGCCAAAGCAGGGCTGGGTTCTGCTCCAGGTCTGGTGCGCAAAGCACATTTGGTGTGAGTTTTTCTGGGCAATCTGGAAAAGGAATGTTCTCTGCTCCATTTTTATGTTTCTCGCACTGCTCCAAAATTTGTTGGGGGTTCTTCTGCACAGGTATTTTATGGGCTGTGGGTTCAGAGCTAGCATATGTGAATCTTTCCACACCACCATCTTGGCTCCTCCCCCGTTTCCATATATATTTAGCTTGTCTAAGGGAAATGATTTCTAGGTTAAAATTGTTATTCTGATTATTATGCATTAATGAAGAATGTTGAAGTTGAAGTTTTATATATATAGTTATACATAGTTATATATGTATGGTTTTATATATATATATATATATATATATATATATATATATATATATATACACACCCCGCAAGATTTTACTGTCTTCCTACCAAAAACCAATTAATTAAATCTTTTAGTGAGAAACAAATAAATCTATTTTTCCAAATTAATAGCAAAACACAAAACAATAAATATATACATAGGAGAATATAAACTAGACCATGCAAAGAGTGAATGAAGTTTCCTATTGGGAGTGAGTTATCTCAGCTTAACCAGCAGAGAAAGTTTTTGATGTCATCCAAGGGAAAATTCCTTGAAGCCTTTAGTGTAGTCATATAAGCATAAGGAAGTGATTGAAGTTGTTATATCCTCTACATGCTAATTTTTTCTGTTGTCTTTATCCTTCAGTCACATAAAGAGTCTATGAAGTCATGTGTCTTCTCTCTCAAAATTGGAAGCCAGAATGGGTCTGTCTTCTCTCTAGCTCTCTCAAACAACAGCCCTGATGAAGGTATATAAACTTAAGCTATCAATCTCATTTTTCCACAGATATAGGGAAGAGAGTTATTCTTATCCAAAGAAGTAGAGACACATTGCAAAATTGTAATAGATCATTTTGATTATTGATAATTTGAAATAGCTTCTGCAAGCAAAGTAATATGCATTAAGGAAAAGAAGGGAAACAACTGGATATGGAAAAAAATCTATATTAAAATTTATTTGTATTAAGCTTTTTGGATGAGGGTTTCATATCAAAGATAAAGACAATGAATGTTTCTATATTGGTCAATAAAAATTTCTTAATCACTGTGTGCCAGGCTCTGTATTGAAAGTAGAAACTCTTTTGTGTTAACGTAAAGAATGGGAACTAAAATGATACCACCTCAAAAATTGAATAAATAGAAAGGAAATAAAAATAAATGGATGAATAAATCTTGTACATTAATATGTACAATGTTTTAAGAAACAATATGATGGAAACAGCAAAACATGGAAAGACTAAAATGAAGTGACACAAAGTGAATTAAACAGAAGAAAGGGAATTGTATACAAAATTGTTACAATATTCAAATGAGAAGTAAACTATTCACCAAACAATTGAGAATGAATGTTTAAGAATCACAGAAATCAAGCATGGCCCTAATAAAAAGTTATTAGAAATTTCTTCCAACTACCCAATCCTTTGGAAATGTGTCCAGCCCATGGGTATGGAACGTTACTTACATTTTCAGAATTTTCCCCATTTATTATTAGTTTTGCTAATTATTTTCTCCCATTCCTTTTCTAAAACAATGTTTTGTTTTGGAGGATTTCCATCTGGGGGAGAAAATGAGAGAGATAATGGCATAAATATAAGTATTTTTGAAACAAAAGATAACAAGAAAATATAGTTTAGCTTATATTTCATTACTAATATCAATTATTTAGAAGTGTAGTCTAATTTACGAGCAACCTGCTTTTAATTATTTTTGTTCTTTTTTTTTAAATTTTTATTTTATTTATTTATAAATGTTCTATAATCACTTCCTTAAAATTAATATGTTATACCCCCAC
>CM053771.1:328231390-328256391 GCA_028658325.1 Potorous gilbertii
TTTCATGAAAGATGATATCTAGGGTCTTTTTTTGATCATGGCTTTCAGGTAGTCCCACAATTTTTAAATTATCTCTCCTGGATCTATTTTCCAGGTCAGTTGTTTTTTCAGTGAGATATTTCACATTCTCTTCCATTTTTTCATTCTTTTGGTATTGTTTTGTGATTTCTTGGTTTCTCAGTTAGTCATTAGCCTCCATCTGTTCCATTCTAATTTTGAGAGAACTATATTCTTCAGTGAGCTTTTGCACCTCTTTTTCCACTTGGCTAATTCTGCTTTTAAAAGCATTCTTCTCCTGATTGTTTTTTGAACCTCTTTTGCCAATTGATTTAGCCTATTTTTCAAGGTGTTATTTTCTTCAGCATTTTTTTGGGGTCTCTTTTATGAAGGTATGGACCCTTTTTTCATGCTTTTCTTGCATCTCTCATTTCTTTTCCCAGTTTTTTCTCCATCTGTTTAACTTAATTTTCAAAATCCTTTTTGAGTTCTTCCATGGACTGAGCCCATTGGATATGTATTTCAGATATTTGGGATACAGAGGCCTTGACTCCTATGTCTTTACCTGCTGGTAAGCAATGGTCTTCTTCACCAGAGAGGAATGGCACAATCATCTGGTTCCCAAGAAAATAACCTTCTATGGTCTTATTTTTTTTCCATTTTCTCTGCATTTTCCCAGCCAGTAACTTGACTTCTGAAAGTCCTCTCCACCCCTGGCCTAGGTCTGCCCCCCTAGTGCTTGGGGTCTGAGATTCAAATACTGCTCCCCAGCCTCAGGGCTTTCACCTGAAGGCCTGCCTGCTATTCAATGGGATCTTAATTTCTGGTGCTCAGGTGGGGGCAGAGCCACCTCCCAGGCTCAATTCCCTCAGGGGTTTATGCAGAGACCTTTTGTAATGGAGCTCCTGCTGAGCTTCTGCCTGCTCCATTAGCCTCTGACTGCCTGCTGTCTCTGCCACTGCCTCTGCCGCTGCCTCCAGAGGGCCCCTGAGTCCAGAAGACACCCTGCTCTCCTCTCAGCCCGTCTCTCTCACTGACTTGTGCCTCTGTGGGTTGAGGAACTTTCGCAGCTGCTGGAGATTCCGTCCCTAAAACCTGCTCGGATCCGCTCGTTCCTCTCAGTGCCACATGGCTGGCACAGGGCAGGGCTGTGCTCCCGTCCGGTGCACGATGGACCTTTGGGATCGCTTTTTCAGGGCTCTCTGGAACGGAAATCTCCTTCACTGTGTTGCTGCGTGGCTTCCACTGTTTCAGAATTTTTCAGGAGTTCTTTTTAGAGGAAATCCATGGGCTGTGGTTTCAGACCTAGCATAGGTGAGTCTTTCTACTCCACCATCTTAGCTCTGCCCCAGCATCAGAGCTTTGAGTACCAATATGAATAAAATAGAGAAAAAAGAAATCAATAAATTGGACATCCTGCTGAAAAATGTTGAAAAAGAACAAATTCAAAATCCCTGAGTAAATAACAAATTAGAAATATGGAAACCAAAGGAAAGATTAATAAAACTGAAATTAAGAAAATTATTGAAGTAATAAAACAAAGAGTTGGTTTTATGAAAAAAACAATAAAATTGATAAAACAAAATTACAAATATAAAAAATGAAAGAGGTGAACCAATCTCCCATGAGGAGGAAATTAAAACAATTATTGAACGTTTCTTTGCCCAGCTTTATGCCCATGAATTCAACAATCTAAATGAGATGGATGATTATTTTTTAAAAAGTACATATTTCCCAGAATAACAGAAGAGGAAGTTGAATACTTAACCCCATCTCAGAAAAAGAAATTGAATAAGCCATCAATGAAGTCCCTAGGAAAAAAAAATCTCCAGGGCCAGATGGATTTACAAGTGAATTCTATCAATCATTTAAAGAAGAGTTAATTACAAATACCATATAGAGCATTTGGGAAAATTGGGGAAGAAGGATTCTTCCCAAATGCCTTTTATGTTATAAATATGGTTTTGATACCTAAACCAAGAGAAGTCAAAATTTATAAAGGAAATTATAGACAAATTTATCTAAATAATATAAATTTTAAATAAGATTTTAGCAAAAAGAATACAGCAACCTATCACAAGAATAATACATTATGATCAGGTATAATTCATACTAGTAATTCAGGGCTGTTTCAATATTAAGAAAACTATTAGCATTATTCGTCATATCAACACACCTAACAGAAACCACATGATTATCTCAATAGATGCGGAAAAATCTTTTGAGAAAATAAAACATTCTTTCCTACGATAAGCACTGGAGAGCATAGGAATAAAGGGAACTTTTCTTAAAATAATAAACAGTATCTACCTAAAACCTCCAGCGAACATTATATGCAATACAAATAAGCACCACTGCAGGAGTCAGGAGGACTTGAGTTCAAATGTCACCTCGGACACTTGACACTCACTAGCTATGTGACCTTGGACAAGTCACTTAACCCCAATTGCCTCATCCTGGGGCATCTCCAGCCATCCTGATGAATATGTAGTCACTGCATTCAGATGACTCTGGAAGAGAAGGGAGGCTGGTGACCTGCACAGCCCTCCCTCACTCAAAACAAAGTAAAGTGCAAGTAAAAGACATCTATAGTCATATGAGAAATGCTCTAAGTCACTATTGATTAGGGAGACGTAAATCAAAACAACTCTGAGATACCACATCACACCTATTAGATTGGCTAATATGACAGAACAGGATGAAGGTAAATGTTGGAGAAGATGTGAGAGAATTGGAATGCTAATTCATTGTTGGTTGAGTTGTGAGTTGATCCAACCATTCTAGAGAGCAATTTGGAACTATAGCCAAAGGACTACAAGAATATGCGTACCCTTTGACCCAGCAATACTGCTTCTAGGACTCTGTTTCCAAGAGATCATAAAAATGGAAAAGGGTCCCACATGTACAAAAATATTTATAGTAGCACTCTTTGTGATGGCCAAAAACTGGAAATCAAGGGGATGGCCATCAATTTCGGAATGACTGAATAAATTATCATATATGAATGTAATAGAATAGTATTTTACTGTAAGAAATGATGAACAGGAATACTTCAGAGAGGTCTGGAAAGTCTTATATGATCTGATGCTTAGCAAAACAAGCAGAACCAGAACTTTGTACACAGCAACCACCACAGTATGCAGGTATTTTTTCTGGTAGGATTAGAACTTCATTGCAATGCAAGACCTAAAAAATTCTCAATGATATTTTAAGGCAAATGCCTTCCTCTTTCAGAGAAAGAATTTTGAAATTCAATTGCATATTGTGACAGATCATTTTCTTTGTTATTATGTTTTGGTTTGTTATATGATTTTTCAAATTCATTTTAATTCTTCCATACAACATGACTATGGTGAAAATACATTCAATAAAAATACATGTGTAGAGCGTATATAAAATTTTACGCCATCTTGGGAAGGAAGGGTCGATGTGGAGTGGGGGAGGGAGGGAAAGAAAATATCTAGCTTTTATGGTAGTGATTGTGGAACACTGAAAATAAATAAATATATTTTTCTTCAGCATTTTTTGGGGGTCTCCTTTAGCAGGTTGTTAACCTGCTTTTCATGATTTTCTTGCATCACTTTCATTTCTCTTCCCAAGTTTTCCTCTACCTCTCTTACTTGATTTTCAAAATCTTTTTTGAGCTCCTCCATGTGCAGAGCTCATTGCATACTTATTTTGGATATTTGGGAAGCAGAAGCCTTGACTTTTGTGTCTTCCCAGGATGGTAAGCATTTTTCTTCCTCATCTGAAAGGGTGGGAGAAAATACCTGTTCATCAAGAAAGTAAACTTCTATAGTCTTATTTTTTCCCTTTTTGGAACATTTTCCTAAAAATTTACTTTTTGGTCCTTTTCAAGAATAGGGTATAACACTGGGGTCCTGTAAGTTCTTAGTTCCTCCAAATTGTCACAATCATGGGAGAGGAGTTTACTCCCTGACCAGACTCGTGGCTGTGGTTCAGATCAGCTGCTCAGCTGCTCAATTCCCTCAGGAGTTTTAGGTTATGGGGCAGGGCCCCTACTCAGGACTGAGATTCAGATCAGCTGCTTAATTCCCACAGGGAATTTAAGCTGAGGGCTCCAACAATGAAAGTTGGCTGCTGCCACCACTGCCACCTATGTCCTGGGCTAGTTGAGGACTCTGCTCCCTTGTCAGCAGTGTAAAACACACTGACCTTTGAAGCTAACTTTGACGTTTGTGGTTTGAGGGATCTGAGAATCTCCACTGCTGCTGGGGATTCTGCAGCTGAGTTCTGCTCCAGCCCTGCTCCTACTGGTACTGCACTGCCTAGAGTGGGCCATAGTCCACTCTGCGACCCATGCAAAAGACCTTTTCTGTTGGCCTTTCAGGTCACCCTGGGCTGGAAAACTCGTCTACTCCATCATTCTGTGGCTTCTGTTGCTCTAGAATTTGTTGAGAGTCATTCTTTACAGGTATTTTATGGACTGTGGGGGAGGGTTAGAGTATGTGTGCCTTTCTCTTCCACCATCTTGGCTCTGCCCCTAAACAAATAAATTTAAAAAAGAAAATAGAGGGAAAGCAGATGAGAGAAGGAAGAGGTGTGATAGAAGTGAGGGCATATTGGGAGAAAGGGCAATTAGAATATGTGACATCTTGGGAGGGGGAGGGGAGAGATGGGGAGAAAATTTTGATATCCAAATTTTGTGGAAGAAAATGTTGAATGTTGAAAACTAAAAATTAATCAATTAATTTTTAAAAAATGAAAAGTTACAGGTATCCTTTTCACAGTTTAACTTTTTGAATAACATGTTTGTGTTTCTTTTTTCCTGTTTGCTTCTCTTGTGTCTTGTATTTGAAGATCACATTTTCTGTTCAGGTCTGTTTTCTCTCAAACAAGATTGGAAGTCCCTATTGAATGTCCATCTTCCCTAAAATTGTCCTAAATTTTGCGGGATAATTGATGATTGATGTAATCTAATTATCCAAATTATCATAATCTAATTATCCCAAGTTATCATATTTTAAGGCCTACAGTTCATTCAGGTAGAAACTACACTGTCCTGCCTTAACTCTGACTTTGTTTCCACAATAGTTAAAATTTTTCTTTCTGACTGTCTGCTTCCAGTATTTTATTTTTGACCTGATAATTCTTTAATTTGGTTACAATTTCCTTGAAGTCTTAATTTTTGGATCTCTTTCAGGAGATGATCAATGTATTCTTTTACTCTCTTGTTCTAAGACTTCCAGGCAGTTTTCCATGAAAATTTCTTGAAAGTTGCTGTCTTGGTTCTATTTTTTATCATGTATTAAGATAGACGAATAATTTTAAATGATCTCTCCTTGACCTATTTCTCCGTTGAATTGTTTTTCCAATGAGGTATTTTATATTTTCTTCTATTTTTTCATTCCTTTGACTTTTTTCAATAATTTTTGATGTGTTTTAGAGTCATTAACTTCCACTCTCCCAATTCAATTTTTTTTTTACCTTGGAACTTTTGAATAACTCAATTCTAATTTTTAAGAAGTGTATTTTTTCAGTTACATTTTGTATCATCTTTTCAATTTTGCCAATTTTACTTTTAAGGAATTCTTCTCTTCAATGGATTTTTGAATGTCCTTTTCCATTTTGCCAGTTCTACTTTTTATGGAGTTTTTGTTTTCAGCCAAATTATGTCCTTCCTTTTCCAAGCTGTTGACGTTATCTTGCATGCCTCCCATTTCTTTTCTGAATTTTTCTTCTACCTGCCTTATTTGACTTTTCAAATCATTCTTGAGCTCTTCCAAGAAGACTTTTTGGGCTTGGGACCAATTCTTCTTCCCCTTAGCGGTTTGAGATCTAGGTATATTGACAATGTTGTCCTCTTCTGAGTTTGTATTTGATATTCCCCATCACTTTAGAAACTATGGTTACTTTATGTTTCTGAATTTTGCTCATGATGTTTACCTATTTTGAGGCTTTTAAAGTTGAGCCTTTCTGCTGGAGTACAGGGGCCACTGTCCTGAGCTTCTTGTGCTGATAGCCATGGGACTAGTCACTGGTTTTGTGTGCTGGGGCCTCAGGTTCTGACAGGTGGAGGCTGTAGGTATCTGGCAGATTATCTGGTGCTGAGTTAGGTTTCCAGTGGTGGTGTATGGTATCTTCTGAGGCTAAGTGAGGTTTTTCTGTGTTTTCTGGGGCTGCACTCTAAGCACAAGGGGGTCTGGTTGATGGAGGATGCCTGCCTGCAGCTACGCTGATGCATATGATGGTTCTCTGAGCTGGAATCTATTGGTTCCCTTGCCTATTCGAGGGCATGGGAGTACTGCTGTTGGTATTTCCTTGCTCTATAGAACCTGGGGCTCAGAGTCTCTCACTGGTTTGCTGATGTGTGGTTTGATAGTTGTTTGTTGGAATGCTTCTCATCCTGTTTCTCTTTTACCCAAGGAAGACTGACCTTTCTTACCAATTTTCCCATGTTAAAATTTGCTTCACCCCATCATTCTGCTGGCTCTATTGTTCCAGGGCTTTTCCTGGGGTACCAGTTTCTGGGTTTTTCTCCAAAGGTCAAAAAGGGAAAGTGACAGAGAGTATGTGCTTACTCTGCTATGTTTTCTCCTAAATATCCCAAATGCTCAGTAGGATCTATTTTTAAACATTAATTTCTGACATTCTACATTGAGTGCATTGAAAGCTTAAAGAGAGAAATCTTGAGCAAAGTATATTTTAAAGGCAAAATTTATTTTTGTAAGATTTAAAGGCATTGCTCTGAAGTCAAATATGCGGTTGTATCATGAAAATTTAAGCTCAAAAGCAGTAATCTATATATGATTTTGTTTAAGGTGCTGGCAACCCTGATGATGCATTTTGGGTTTTCTTTCAGTGTACATGGTAGTATCTCCTTGGAATGAATTCACATTCTCAAATCTTCTTAGAGCCAAATGACAAGTTTACGATAGCTCCAATAAAAACAAGCAAAGTTGCTAGTAAACCTTCAACTTAATGGGAGGGTGAGACTCATGTTTACATACAAATGGACAGCAAAAATATCTATCTAGGATTAAGGAGTTGTAAGGAGTCTGGGGTGGGACTGGTGCAATAAGGAAAGAAGTATTAAGGAGTCTGAGATAGGTCAAGAGAAACAGCAAAAGACCTGTCAAAGAAGCTAATTAAGTGATCTAGCTGGGTTCAGATGGGCAGGATGTCTTGGGCTGAGTTACCAGTGATCTTGGTTACAGTAATAAAAGGAAAAATTCAGAGATTGGGTTGCTTTCAAAGCATGGTTACAGGGATACAGGTTCCATCACCCCATCATATCTAACATTCCCCAAAGTTAGTTTAATCTTAGACATGATGCACCACATCTTTTAACTTGTCAATTCCTTCCTCATGCCACTATGGGAAATTCTTAAGCAGAAAAAGTTTTCAAACTCAATTACATATAGATTTACAATTTATAATATTTAAAGCTAATCCTACACAAACTATTAAGGCAAGGACCAAGTTTCACATACCCTTATGTTACTCTTTCCTTCAAAACAGCTCTTTTCAGGGTCAAGAAGAAAGACAGTTCTTCAAATTTAAGCTGTAATCTTCCTTTGCAACAGATCTCTCTTCTTTTGCTCCTACCCTCCCTCACAAATACACAGGGTGACAATCTCTAGTTCTCCATGCCAAATAGAATATAAAACATATAACTACCATTTGATCTTTGTCAGGGATTAATAAAGCAAATCTAAGAAATTTTAGCTTCAAATCTGTGGCATGAGTTCACTCCTGCATAGTGTCTAGATTTTTTTCAACTTAGTTAGCATTTGTTAAAAACTTCTACTACATACCTTATCAACAAAAGGGGAGTTGTTCAAAATCCCAGGTGTTTTCTTTTTGTCTCCTTAAATAGATTCAGCAAAAGGAAACATCTGGAGATAGATATCCAGCTTTGAAACTCTATCTCATCCTAGTTAAAAACAGATTTGTAAAGAATGCTAAGAAGGAACTCAAAGTGGGGGAAAGATTCCATTCCTTTTACATTTGTCTTTGATCTGCTTTCCAACTTGCCCAATATTAGAATAGAAAGCAGTAACTTCCCCTAGAAATAAGCTTTTTGTTTTGTTTTTGTTTTCTTCCTTGGGTTTATAAGGCACCAGGTAAAAGCTAGGTTGTTGTTAATACATAGCTAATATGACCATAATGGGTAACAGTGACCTGAGAATAAGATGGAATGGGGGTGCCAGTCAGTGGAGAGAAGAGAATCATAGAGAAACAGAAGCACAGATACAAACAATGGAGCTCCTAAAGAGAAAAAAAAAGACTATATTTTGATTGCTCCCTTTTGCACAACTGAGGTGAGTTTTTCTCTCCTTTAAGGAGGGGTGGCACCTCTCTCAAATTTGAGCTTGTGAGCCCCTTTAGAAAAGAAATCCTTCAAAGTTTAAGACCCCTCATAGCCTAAGGATTGGAGCCTCCTCCAGAGAAAATAAAATTCTCTAAATTTCAAGAACACCCTCCTAGTAGCAAACCAGAAGCCTCCATAGAAAAACTAAATTTTCTAACATTTAAGATTTCTCAAAAAAGGATATAACCCTTCTGATAATAAACTCAAAGGCCCTAATGTCTCATGATGTCAAGAGCCAACCTTGAAAAATAAATTTTTCGAGGTTGTAATTTCTTTAAGGGCATAACACCAGTTATTTCCAAATTGTCACACTGAACACAAAATAACAACCTTAGACAAACAGAGACAAAATTCTAACTTCCCTCATCACTTGCCTGCCTCATACTTTGGAGAAGATGGAAGATAACCTTTGTTTGAGGGTTCAGGGGGAGAGAATATCTTCAATCTGTCTCACTAGAAGAAAAGCCTACCTTCAGGTGGAAAACTTCACCTGAAAAACCCAGAAAAAAAGACAGCGGTTCTGCCAAGAGAGTTTGGGGAATCAGACTCCTTCCCTCATCTCACTGGGGTCTCTAAATTGTGAAAAGTAAATTCTGAAAAGGTAAAGAGAGGTACATATGCCACATAAAATGAGTATGTTAACAGTGGCATGTATAACTTAACCAAGTGGGTCATACTGGTCAACTTAGTAAGTCTATCATGTCAATGAGAAGGGATGTCCCTCTATTGACACACAGGAAAGGATGTGGGCCTGAGCAGTTGATATAAGTGGCTATAGTAAGAGAAATAGGTTGACATTCAGGTGTGGCTACTCCTACTCCTCTTTGACAACAAAGGAACATTCTTTTATGTGATTCATCTGCCCCTTGTAACCTTTTTTAGGGCATCAGTACCGCTGATTTTACTGTTCCCTGGGAAGAGATCAAATTTTCCTGAATTGTTGAAGAAAAAGTAAGGACAGAAGATACATTTTTGGTGGACAATGAGTTGGCACCAGTTAAATCAGTTAGAGCTTACAGAGAACAATCAGATATCCCAAGGAACTAGTAGTATAAATGATTATCTTTTTTTCCTTTCAATCACTCCTTTAAACTAAGTGAAAGGGAAAACTGCATTCCTGAGCTTAAATGAAGAATGGATAAATGTGTCTTCACAAAGTAGGGTAGTAATCCAGAATAGGACAAATTACAGAATAGGATTAATTATTAAATTATATAAAATAATTTTAATGTCCTCACGATCTGTATGTGCAGAAATATTTATATCAGCTCTTTGGGTGGTGGTAAGGAATTGGAAATCAAGAGAATACCTCTAAATTGGGGAATGACTGAAAAAGTTTTGAGATATGAGACCAGCCCAGTGTGTAGGATGCAGAACAGCCCAGTGTGAGGCATGCAGGGAAATCCAGCGTGGCACAGAGACCAGTGAGGAGCAGCAGAGACAGGACCCAGAACAGGTTTAAGGGTGCCACTGGCAGCAGTTTCTAGATTTTTCAAACCACAAATGCCATAGACAACTTCAAAAGTCACTGGAAGGGCTCCTTCACCCAATAGAGGGGAGTGTGGTCTGGACCTCTGGCAGAAGGTACTGCAGCAGCTACCACCGTTTTTGGAACCTTCTGCCTAGAGACCTTGGGAGAATTGAATAGCTTATCTGAATCTCAGCCCTGAGTGGCAATCCTTGGAGATACCTGCCTAAAGTCCCTGGGGGAACTGAGCCACTGATCTGATTCTCAGCCCTGAACTCCATCCAGGGGTGAGAAGGAGAACTGACAGTATAGATGGAGGGAGTTGTGGTGAGAGAATTCCAATCGAAGATTCCAGGCAGAAAAGAGTTTGGTTGCTCCCAGACCTACGTGCAGGCCAGGAGAAGAACAACCTCCTCTCCCTTGATTATGCCACCTTGGAGGAACTGAGAAATTAAAGGTCCCCAGAGTATACCCTCCTCTCAACAAAGGATTCAAAAGTCAAGTAACTGGGTGGGAAAATGCGTGAAAAAGGAAGAAAAAACAAGACTATAGAAGATTATTTTGTTGGTGAAGAGGTATTTTCTCCCATCCTTTCAGATGAGGAAGAACAAAGCACAACATTAGAGGAAGTCAAGGCTTCCAAGTCCAAACCCTTCAAAATAAATGTGCAATTACCTCTGGCCATGGAAGAGGTCAAAACGGATTTTGAAAATCAAGTAAGAGAGGTGGAGGAAAAATTGGGAAGAGAAATGAGAGCAACGAAAGAAAGTCATGAAAAGCAAGTTAACAGCTTGATAAAGGAGCCCCCCAAATTGCTGAAGAAAATTACACCTTTAAAAATAGGCTAACTCTATTGGCAAAAGAGGTCCAAAAAGCCAATGAGGAGAAAAATACTTCCAAAAGTAGAATTAGTCAAATGGAAAAGGAGGTCCAAAAGCTCACTGAAGAAAATAGTTCTTTAAAAATTAGAGTGAAGCACATGGAAGTTAATGACTTTATGAGAAACCAAGAAATTACAAAACAAAAGCAAAAGGTTGAAAAAAAGGAAAATAATGTGAAATATAGCATTGGAAAAGCAACTGACCTGGAAAATAAATCCAGGAGAGACAATTTAAAAATTATGGGACTAACTGAAAGCCATGATCAAAAATGAGCCTAGACATCATCTTTCATGAAATTATCAAAGAAAATTGCCCTGATATTTTAGAACTAGAAGGCAAAGTAAATGTTGAAAGGATCTACCATCACCTCCTGAAAGATATCTGAAAAGAGAAACTCCTAGGAATATTTTACTCAAATTTCAGCGTCCCTGGGTCAAGGAAAAAATTTTTCAAGCAGCTAGAAAGAAACAATTCAAGTATTGTGGAAATACAATCAGGTTAACACAGAATCTGGCAGCTTCTACATTAAGGGATCAAAGGACTTGGAATATGATATGCCAGAAGACAAAGGAAGTTAGATCAAAACCAAGAATCACCCAGCAAAACTGAGTATAGTACTTCAGGGGAAAAAAAAATGGTCATTCGATAATGAATGCTTTAAAGCATTCTTGATAAAAAGACCCGAACTGAATAGAAACTTTGACTTTCCAACACAAAAATCAAGAGAAGCATGAAAAGGTAAAAAGGAAAGATAAAGCATAAAATACTTTCTAAAGTTGAACTGTTTACATTCCTATATGGAACGATAATATTTGTAACTCTTGAGACTTTTCTCAGTATTTGGGTAGTTGGAGGGATTACACACACAGACACACACTCACATAGCACAGAGTGAGTTGAATAAGAAGGAATGATACTGAGAAAATAAATTGAGAGATGAGAGGAATATATTGGGAGGAGAAAGGGAGAAATGGATGGGGCAAACTTTCACTCATAACAGAGGCATAAAAAACGTTTTCAGTGGAGAAGAAAAGGGAGGAGGTGAGAGGACCAAAGGGAAGCTCATTTTCTTCATATTTGGCTTAAGGAGGGAATGACATGCTCACTAAATTTGGAATGAAAGTGTAACTTGCACTACAGAAGGATAGGGGAGAAGGGGCCAAGTTGGGTGGGGGATGATAGAAGGGAGGGCAAATGGGAGAAGGTAGTAATCAGAAGTTAAAACTTTTGTGGAGGGACAAGGTCAAAAGAGAGAATAGAATAAATGGGGGCAGAATAGGATGGAGGGAAACATAGTTAATCTTACACAATATGATTATTATTGAAGTCTTTTGAAAAACTATACGTATATGGTCTATATTGAATTACTTGCCTTCTCAGTGGGGATGGGTGGGGAGGGAGGATGGGAGAGAAGTGGGAATTCAAAGTATTAGTAATGAGTGTTGAGAATTGTTTTTACATACAACTGGGAAATAAAGAATACAGGTAATGGAGTATAGATATCTATCTTACCCTAAAAGAAAAGAGAGAACAAGAGGATAAGGGAAAGGAAGGGTGTGAAAGAAACAAGGGTATATTGAGGGAAGGGGTAATCAGAATGCAAGGCATTATGGGATAGGGGATGGGAGATATGGGGAGAAAATTTGGAACTTAAAATTTTGTGGAAATGAATATTGAAAACTAAAAATAAATAAACTTAAAAAAAATGTTTTGAGATATGCTTGTGATGGAATACAATTGTGCCCTAAGAAAGGATGAAGGATATGGTTTCAACAAAAAAAAGAAAATCAATGTGAACTGATGCAAAGTGAAATTAGTAGAATCAGAAGATCTTTACATACAACAGCAATATTGTAATGTTGATCTAATATGAAAGATAGCTACTCTGATTGATAGAATAATTCCACACAATTAAGCATTCGTGATAAAAACTACTATCCACCTGCAGAGTTGATTGCAAACTAGAAAACTGAAATGTAGTTTTCCCTTTTTCTTTGTCATGCATTTATTATTACATAACTAACATGGTAATATTTTGTATGATTTCACATGTATATGATTATCCTCTTTCCAATATGCAGAGGAGAACTGAAAGGGAGAGAATTTGTAATTAAACTTTTTTTAATGTTAAAAATAAATACATTTTTAAAATCATGTCTCTGGTGGCCTCATCTGGAAATACACTCAGTTGGTTACCCCATTTCCCTAGAATAATCTATTACCATTTTTGCCTTCTTCAAACACTCTGCCTTTGACTTTTCTACCATAGGTGTGTTCCTTCTGGAGTTGCCATTTTATGAAAATTCCAAGGACAGATGAAATTAACAAATATTTATTTCCTTCTTTTCTTAAGGAACTTTAGATACTAAGTTTGAAGAAAGACTTAAAGGACATATTATAGGTATCATCAAGCTTTTGAAGGGTTATTAAGTGAAGGAAGTAGAAATTTTTGATAGGTATTATGAAAGGGTAAAGCCAGGAATGTGAGTAGAATTTTTGGAGATTTGGAGAAAAATTTCTCAAAACCTATTGTTCTTGAGTCATTTTTCAATCTTGTCTGATTCTTTGTGATCCTTTTCGGGTGTTTTCTGGCGAAGTTGCTCAAAGGGTTTGTCATTTGATTCTCTATTGAATTTTGTAGATGAAGAAACTGAGACAAATAGGGTTAAGTGACTTGCCTAATGTCACAAAGTCAATAAATTTTTGAGGCCAGTTTTTAACTTGTGAAGTTGAATCTTCCTTACTGCAGGCCCAGTACTCTGTACATTGTGCCACCTAAATGTCCTTCTCAATAATTAAAGTTGTGCAAAAGTTATGGGATGAAGTATTTTTCATTATTCTATTTTATATTGATTTATTTTTAGTTATCAACATTCACTTCCATAAGACTTTGAGTTGCAAATTTTTCTCCCATCTCTCTACTCCCCCTACCCCAAGACAGTGTACATTCTGCCTACCCCTTTCCCCAATCTGACCTCCCTTCTATCACAGCCTTCCATCTTTTATCCTCTTTCCTTCTATTTTCCTGTAGGGCAAGATAGATTACTACACCCTTGGCCTTTATATCTTATTTCTCAGTAGCATGCAAAAACAATTTTTTAACATTTCTTTTTAGCATTTTGTGTACCAAGCAAATAGACATAGGTTATATATGTGTAGTCATGCAAAGTACTTTGATAACATTCATGTCCATCCTGTCATGTCACATATTTATTCTATTCTCTCCTTTGACTCTGTCCCTTCTCAAACTTGTTTATTTCTGATTTGCCTTCATTTGCCCTCATTTCTATCACAACCCCCTCTCTTATCCCCGTACCTACTTCTTTACTATAGGGTAAGATAGTAAGATGGGGGTAGAGCTTAGGCAGGTCCCTGTTTCTATTCTGCAATCTTGGATCCATCCAGTCAATTCTACTTTTTAAGGCATTCTTCTCCTTATTGAATTTTTAGACCTCTTTTGCTATTTGGGTTCATCTATTTTAAGGTTTTATTTTTTTCACCATTTGGAGGGGTTCCCTTTAGAAAAGTGTTGACTTTTTTCATGATTGTTTTGTTTCACTCTCATTTCTCTTCACAATTTTTCCTCTACTTCTCCTAATTGATGGTAAATATCATTTTTGAGCTCTTCTACGACCAGGCAAAATACACACACACACACACACACACACACACACACATATCTGTATGTATTAATGTATGTATATATGTATACATACACATATATGTACACAAACCCACATGTGTACATATGTATGCATGTATATGTGTGTGTATATATATACATGTGTGTATCACATATATTTGGTGGGGGGAGGCCTTGGATGTAGGAGCTTTGACTTTATTATCTTCTGCTGCTTGTATGTTTTGACCTTACTTATCATCAAAGTAAGATTATATAGTCTGAGTTTTTCCCACTGTTTGTTTATTTTTCTCAGCCAATTACTTGATTTTTAAACTTGTTGTTGAGTTAGAACTCTACTTCCAATGTGGAGGGTGTACTTTCCCCAGCTTCAGTGGTTTTATACAGCTCTTTTCCGAGATATTTCTATGAACTTATATATTTTCTGTTATTTAAGGTTGTTTGATCAAAGCATATGTGTTTATATCTATACTGGACTATTCACTGGTCTGTGAGTGACTATATACACTCTTTTCTGCCTTGGAACTGTGAGGAAGATTCCCTCTCCACCACAGCCACAAGCTCCATCAAGTCGGTGCTTCTTCTGACCCCAGTACCATCACACAGGACTGTGACCCAGATCCAGGCAAAGGCAGATTAGGAATCTTGCCTCAGTTCCATCAAAGAGATCACTGCAATCCACCTCTGATCATCCTCTGGATTCCCCCACTGTCCATGGGCTGAGAACTCCAGACACAGTCACTGCCTGCGCTGTCCCAGTGCTGGGGCTAGACCATTCTCCTATGTCAGCCAAGTCTGACAGACCTTTCCTACTGACCTTCTGAGATGTGTTTGGCATTTATGGTTTAATAAGTCTGATAACTACCACAGTTTTCAGTGATTCAGTCCCCTGAGTCCAGCTCCAGGTATACTTGGGTTTGGTCTATAACGGTACAGCCCCACGCTCTTTGTGATCTTCTCTCAGACTAGTTCAACAGACCTTTTCTGTAGACTTTCCAGATTGTCTTAGTCTGTAAAGTTGTTTCACTCTGTTATTTTGGTTATTTTGCTGATCAGAATTTGTTTAGAGTAATTTTTACAGGTATCTTTTCGAATTTGGAGAAGGGTTTAAGCAAGTCCCTGCTTTTACTCCACCATCTTGGCTTCACCCATCCATTATTATATTTCTCAAGGAAAAGAATGAATGACCAACTTATGGGGCCATTGTAGGATAGTGATCTCCAAACGTTTTTGACTTTACACACGTATCTAATATTTGTGTGCATGTACGTGTGTATGTGTGCATGCATGTATGTATGTGTGTAGAAACAAAGACAGAGAAAGAGATGTGTTAATCCATAACTATGAAAATATATCTGTATTAATATATTGCAAATTGAAATATATGCAAAACAAATGCAGCTTACCGCTCCTAGATGCTCCTTGGGGAGTGGAGGTTGGATGATGATAGTATCAGAAAAGAGAGAAAGGTGCAGAGAAGGAGCAACAGATGAGGTAGTTACAGTTTCTTTTTGGGTGTAATAGGTTAATTTGCCTGAGCCATGCAAAGCTTAGCTGCAAAGCTATATAGTCTCCAAATAACACAAATACCTATGGTTCAAACCTAACCTAACTTCTGCATGTACCTAGTTCCATTCTAACTTCCATGTTCCTCCATATTTACATATGTCTAATAAGAAAGGAAAGCTACCATAACTGCTTTATCACCTAGTCTAAGTGAGAATATCAGTGTCAATTGCTTGTTTTATTTTTCCTATTTGACAAAAACAGAAATAGCAGCTTTAATATTTTCTTCATATACCCATATGGATTTTTTGTGCACCCCACTTTAGTTACTATAATTATAGAGAGCATTGCTAGAGAAACACAGTCTGGAGTAGATGGTTTAATTTTCCTGGACATGAAATACTTTTAGGTAAATAGAATAAAATGACAAATATAGGCATATGTTGTATGCACACACACGTATAGTGTATATGTATATACCTTAGTCACCTTATTCAATATACTTTAACAAATGTTTAAATAATTTTGTTTTGCATCTTTTTCTCATTAAAATAAGTTATAATAAAGATAAAGAAGTCCTTAAAGACAAATTGTTTTCTTAATGATCTCTAATTTAAGGCCATTAAAATGATGATAGTAACAAAGTATCATATTTGTAAAGTCATTTAAACTTTTAAATCACTTTTATCACAATAAACCTATGAAATAGGTATGAGGATAAGATATTATTTTCCCATGAAACATTTACAAAAATAATTTTCAATAAACTTGATGTTATAATCAGAATAAAGTGAGTGAATTCTAACTAATTTGCATTAACTGCAAAATATGAAACACTGAGCTATTATGAATGTATTAATAACAATTGATTAAAACAGAGATATTGGGTAATAGAGCCCAACCATGAGCATATCAAGAATCCTCTAATGTATCCACATATACAACATTCAAAATCTTTTCTGATTCTCCACAAGTACATATTACAGTAAAACTTCACTGCAATGTCTTACCATTTTATGTAGAAGACTATGGTTGCTCAAAGGATATGTCAAGTAATATCTGAAAGTCCTTAAATAACAACAACAAACAACATGAAAGGATTTTAGTGCATGGTCTGGAAGCAAAGCTAGCCTCAGGGAAGCTTGTCACTGAAATCCTGATATCCAAGTTCTACATTATTTGGCCTTTGTTACCCAGGAAACCATATCAAGAACTCAATGATGCTGTTGTGATCTAGATTGTTGTCATATGTACACAGACTAAGGGAAATTAGTGGTATTTTGAAATATTGCAGCAATGGAACACAATTCTAGACGTGGACATGTATGGATATCATAAAGAATACAAGTCCTTTAGATATTTCTGATTTACAATACTTCTGAAAATAGAAAAAAGGTCCTAGGGTTTTCTTTTAACTTATCTCATTTGTAAGTAACATCGTAGTTAATTGTTCATAAATGAAACGGGGTAAATGACACCCCTGTCATTTTTCATTTATACTTTTAGTTTTATTTTCAATCAAAAAAATTTTGATTTACATAACAAATATTTATAGATTGCCCTGCTTCATAATGCAGCTCTTGTGACAAAGCAAAACTAATAATATAGAAACTCAAAAGGAAATTAATGAAATATTTCCTTTATTTTTGTTATTGTTATATTTGTTTTGTCTTCTACAATCACTTCCATATATCTTAGATTTTTTCTCCTCCCTCCCCCTGTTTCCCCCTTACCTCCCCTCTCCCTCCCTGAGATGGCATATAATTTTACATAGATCCTACACATACATTCCTATTAAATACATTTTCACCTTAGTCGTGTTGTAATGCAATATTTCTTAACTGCAACAACTGCCTGAATTCTCTAATTTTTAAAAATAATATAAATCTACTTTTCTTCTTTTTCCTTTTTCCAAACTATTGCAAGAAGGAAAAGAAAATTCAAAATTCTTGTAACAAATATTTGTGATCAAGAAAAAAATATCCTCACTGGGTGCAGAAAGAAAAAGAAAAAAGGTCTGATTCAACACACTAAATCCATTACCCCTCTTTAGCAGAAGCATGTTTTATCCTCCCTTTATTCTCTGGGATCATGAATAGTCATTTCTTATCATAGTTCTTACAGAAGTCAAAGTTGGTCATATCTGCAGTATTACTGGTCTCCTGGTTCAACTCATTTCATTCTTCATTAGTTTACATTTATCCTTAAAACTATTCATGTTTGCAATAGTGATGATATAATTTAAATTGTTCTCTTTCTTCTTGCTTTACTTTGTATCATTCCGTGTAAATCTTGCCAT
The DNA here is from genome assembly GCA_028658325.1 of Potorous gilbertii. NCBI lineage: Eukaryota > Metazoa > Chordata > Mammalia > Diprotodontia > Potoroidae > Potorous > Potorous gilbertii. The sequence goes on from CM053771.1 coordinate 328,249,517, forward strand.
ATCTATTTAACATCACCTATTTCATTTCTTATGGCACAATGGTACTCAATTATATTTATATACCACAACTTATTCAGGGATTCCTTAATTGTTAAGCAGTCTCTTAATTTCCAGGTTTTTTGCAAAAACAAAAAGAGATCAAGTAAATCTTTGAATACAAAGTACCTGTTTATCTCTCTTTGATCTCTTTGGAAATGAAACAAGCATTGGTAGAGCAAGATCAAAGGGCATGTACTATGTAGCATCTTTTTGTGAGTAACCACAAATGGCTTTCCAGAATGGTTATACTCTTTCTGGGTCTACAACAGTATATCAGTATGACTGTTTTTGCATAGCTCCTCTAATATTCACCACTTTCCATTTTTAAATTTATCTTTGCTTCTTCAAAGGGTGTGAAGTGGAATCTCAGAATTGCTTTAATTTGTAGCTTTATAATGATAAGAATTCAGTATTTGAGAAAATTTTGGGAAAATTAGATAGCAATATGGAAGAAATTAGTTTTAGGTGAAAAACACTTCATACAATATAAAAATAAACTTCAATTATATGTGATTTGATTATAAAATCACATCATAAACATGTTAGAGATGCATGGAAAAATCACAGAGCAGATGTATCATGACCCCACCCTCCCCAACAGAGAGGATTATTGAAGATAAAATTCAGATTACATAAAGTAAACAATTTGCACAGGTAAATCCAATAAAGGTAAATTTAAGGGAAATAATTAACTGGCGAATATGTATAATGAATTTCTGTTATAAAAACACTCAGTTCCAAGATCCAATTCACTTGCACATTATAGCATCACCTCCCTAATATCATGGTCCTCTTCAAGAATGCAGGACAAAAAGATCCACTTCTGTGAGCAGAAAAAGAGCTGTCCCCTGGGGACAAAACTGCAACTGGCTAGTTAGGCAAAATACCTTTTTTTCTTTCCTTCCTTCCTTCCTTCCTTCCTTCCTTCCTTCCTTCCTTCCCTCTCCCTCTTTCTCCCCTACCTCTATTTTAATCTGGAATCTAAATTTTAAGCTCTGAAACATGTTTCATCACTTTCTTAAAGTCCAGTCTTACCTTCGAATCACTCTGACTCTTACTTGGTCATTGTTTGGGTCCTGATTGATTCAGAATGAATGTGAAAAGCAATTTATTTTCTTTTGGCCAGAAATCCCGAGTTTCTTCTCAATGAGATGGATTTTGTTTTGTTTTTAACTAGGTAAAGAGGGCATTCTTTGCCTCATTTCTTGCTAAGCCTTAATCACTGAAAGGGCATTACCTCAGGCAAATTGAGACCTGTTAAAGCCCTTGCTTGGAAAGATGAGGTCGTTACTGCATCCTTGTCTATTTATTATTGTCTTGACTATATCTGACCGCTGGGCTTAGATGTCTCTGGAAAAGAAAGAGAAGCTGGTGACTTTGCATAGCCCTCCTTCACTTAAATCCAATTCATTGCAACATCACCTCCCTGATGTCATAGTCCTCTTCAATAAGGAAGGAAAAACAGCAAATAATGAAGCTCAATTTAGGAGGAATAGGGAGAAGTTAACTGTAATAAAGTTGCATCTGTATGGAAAAAGGTCCTTATAGGCTTCAAAGTGATATAAGAGCAATTGGGTATTAATACAATTGATTGAATTAATTATTGAGGATAGATCAAAAACATCTTCAGTTTGGGGAAAAGAATTTCATTGTAAGTTTCTTAGAGGCACGTAACCTGTGGAAATACTTTTGCATAGATGGAAAAGTTAAATGATTCTGTTTTGATTTGAATTTATTCCATGACCTAAACATAATTTGAAGTTAGTGTTTGAACTTATATGTATATCTCATTCTTTTAGGCTTAGCATGGTTAGAAAAGGATAGAGAAGCTTGGGAAACAGAAGCAACTATCTTAGGACAATAACGTGATCTTAATGGTAAATTTGATTTTATAGTGTTATTTAATCATGAACTAGAACAAGTATGTAAAGGCATTGCATGTTACTTAGGGCTCACTTTAAAGATGTTCCCCAAACAAAGGGAAATGATAGTGATCTGAAACTGATAATTGGAGCTTTTTCGAAGTTTTATGAGAGTGTTGACTGACTTTTTTTTCTGAGTCTACCTCCAGGTCTGCATACTAAGAAAGACTGTGTGAGCCACTGATCTGTAATGTCAATGAGTCTACAAGATGTTGGTATGTACTGCAAAAGGGTGATCTCACAGGAAGTTTAGGCTGTTAGATCAAAGGCTAGGGAAGTTAGCATACTTACTTAATATTATTCTTGTCTCAGCTGGTTGATGTGAAAAAGAAAAATATTTTGTGGTTTATCTTATAAATGCTTTAAAAGATATATAACATGACCAAAAGTTGGAATTGTTTCATGATTTAATATATACTGTGTTGATAACTTATTGTATTTATGTATGTACGTGTTTTTAATTTCTTAATGAAATCTCATCCTCCTGATTGGGGAATGAATAGTGGATTAAGGTAAAATGTAAAAACTGGGTTATAATGTGAATTTCTTATATAATATAATTGGCCAAGGTTCCAGTTTTGATTTGTAAGAATAAGGGTATAAGGCTTAAGAAAGGTAATCTAAAATGGTACCAAGGTTATTTTTGTAGAATAATGGATATGAAGAAAGTAATTTCTACAGGAAGGTAGAAGGAAGAATATGCTCAGATGCTGTGCTGAAGATGTCTTAAATGAGCATCCAGACCAGGAAACTGCATTAGATGATATTTCTTCCCAGACTGCTGTATGAGATGAAACTTCTTAATGGGCAATTCATTGATTTACCTTTTTCTTCTGAGTATCTGTATCTGTACTTATAAAAGGGGACTGCCCCCCTTGTAATTTGTAAATGCTTTGAACAACCTTGCTCCCTTCCCATATTTACTTAATGTGTTTGTCCTTCGTTTTTATATATAAATCAAGATGGGTGGACTTGATTACCTCATTCCAAGTGAGTACTTGATAAGGTCTTAGACTGAAAGGGCTTCTGTTTCCCATTGCATCCTGGGCCATCTCCAGTCATCTTGATGAATATTTAGTCACTGAACTCAAGTGGCTCAGGAAGAGAAAGTGAGGCTGGTGACCTTGTACAGCTCTCCCTCACTCAAATCAAAGTCAACTGCAAGTCATGTCATCATTTCCCTGATGTCCAGTTAATTTGGAGTTTATTGGATAGATTTTTTTCTTTCATCTTCCTTCCTTCCTTCCTTCCTTCCTTCTTTCTTTCTTTGTTTCTTTGTTTCTTTATTTCCTAAAACCTTAAACACAGTTCAAGCATTGTAATTAGACCTATGACTACTATTTTTTTTGCTTTTCATTGGAATTTTAAAAATTTATTTATTATACATTTTCAAAATTTATTTCCACAAAATTTTGAGTTCAAAATTTTCTCCCCATCTCTTCCCTCCCCCTACCCCAAAACACCTTGCATTCTGATTTCCATTTCCACCCATGTACTCTCCCTACTAACACCCCTCCCTTCTTTTATCCTGAGCTTCTCTCTTGTCCTGTAGGGCAAGATAATTTCTACTACCTGTATTTCTTATTTCTCAGTTGTACACAAAAACAATTCTCAATATGTGTCCCTAAAACTTCGAGTTCCAACTTCTCTTCCTTCCTCCCTCCCCACTCATCCCCACTGAGAAGGGAAGTAATTCAATATAGGCTATATATGTGTTGTATTGCAAATGACTTCCATAATAGTCATGTTGTGTAGGACTAGCTACATTTCCCTCCATGCTATCCTGCCCTCCATTTTTTCTATTCTCTTTTCTGACTTTGTCCTTCCCCAAGATTGTTTGCTTTTAATTGCTCCCTCCTTCCATTTGCCACCTCTTCCATTATCCCCTCCGACCCTGCTTATCCCTTTTCCCCTTACTTTCTTGTAGTGTAAGATAGATTTTTCATACCAAATTGAGTGTGCATGCTATTCCTTCCTTGAGCCAAATATGATGAGAGTAAACTTCACTTTTTCCCTCTAAGCACCCTCTTTTCCTCCTCCATTGGAAAAGTATTTTCTTGCTTCTTCTATGAGATGATTTGCCCCATCCCATTTCTCCCTTTCTCCTCCCAATATATTCCTCTCTCATCCCTTTATTTTATTTTTTTATGATGTGATCCCTTCCTATTCAACTCTCCCTGTGCTTTCTCTCTGTCTCTCCCCATATATATATTCTTTATAATCTCTCTTTCCTGTTTACCTATTTGTGTCTCTCTTGATTTTTATGTTTGAAAATCCACTTTTCTTTTCAGCTGTGGTCTTTACATCAAGAGTGCTTGAAAGTCCTCTATTTCATTGAATGACCGTTTTTTCCCCTGAAATATTATACTCTGTTTTACTAGTTAGATGATTCTTGGTATTAATCCTAGTTTCTTTGACTTGTGGAATATCATATTCCCAGCCCTTCTTTCCCTTTATGTAGAAACTGCTAAATCTTGTGTTATCCTGATTGTATTTCCACAATACTTGAACATTTTCTTGCTTGCAATATTTTCTCCCTGACCTGGGAACTCTAGAACTTGACTAAAATATTCCTAGTAGTTTCTCTTTTTGGATCTCTTTCAGGAAGTGATAGATGTATTCTTTCAATATTTGTTTTTCCCTCTGGTTCCAGAATACCAGAGAAGATTTCCTTGATCATTTCATGAAAGATGGTGTGTAGGCTCCCTTTTTGATCATGGCTTTCAGGTAGTCCCATAATTTTTAAAGTCAGTTTTTTTTTCCAATGAGATATTTCCCATTATCTTCAATTTTTTTAATTCTTTTGGTTTTGTTTAATAATTTCTTGGTTTCTCATAAAGTCATTAGCCTCCATCTGCTCCATCCTAATTTTTAAAGAACTATTTCTTCAATGAGATTTTAAATCTCCTTTTCCATTTGGCTAATTCTGTGTTTTAAAGCAGTCTTCTCCTCATTGGCTTTCTGGACCTCTTTTGTCAATTGACTTAGTCAATTTTTAAAGGTATAATTTTCTTCAGTATTTTTTGGGTCTCATTTAACAACCTGTTGACTTCTTTTTCATGATTTTATTGCATCGCTCTCATTTTTCTTCCCAATTTTTCCTCCATATCTTTTACTTGATTTCCAAAGTCCTTTTTGAGCTCTTCCATGACCTGAGACCATTGCATATGTATTTTATAGGTTTTGGATACAGAAGCCTTGATATTTATGTCTTCCCCTGATGGTAAACATCGTTCTTTCTCATACAGCAGGGTGGATAGAACACCTGTTCACCAAGAAATTAACCTTCTATGGTCTTAGTTTTGTGTTTTGTTTTTTTCCCTTGTTCTGGGTATTTTCCCAGCAAGTTGACTTTTGGTTCAGTTGTCAAGCTTCAGATTAGCTGCTCAATTACCTCAGGGGCTTTAGATGGGAATGAGGCTGCCAATCCCATCTGAGTTTCAGATCAGTAACTCAGTTCCCCCAGGGGCTTTATGCTGAGCCCTTCAAAAATTGAACAACGGATGCTGGCAGCATGCAGAGACTAGAGCCAATCACCACAGCTGCTGCTCCCTGCTGATGCCATCACCTGCTGCTGCTGTAGCCACCTCTCACTGCTGTTGCCACCAGCACCACCTAAATCTGAGGCTAGGGGAGGACACTGATTCCTTGCCATGGAGGTGAAAAAGCTCTCTCACTGACCTTTGAAGCTGCCCTTGGTGCCTGGGGGCTGAGGGATCTGAGAACCTCCAATACTACTGTTGGAGATTTCACCCCCGAGGCCTGCTGTACTGGTGTACAGCTGGTGCTGTACTGCTCAGTCTGGGCTGTTCTCTACAATGGGTACAGCAGAATTGACTCATTACATCAGCCATCCAGGTCACCCTGAGCCAGAAATCTCCACTCCACTGCTCTGAGGCGTCTGCTTCTCCAGAATCTGTTGAGAGTATTCTTCACCGGCATTTTATGGGCTGTGAGTTAAGAGCTAACATATATGTGTCTTTCTTCTCCATCATCTTGGCTCTACCTCTGCTATTATTAAAGAGAAATATTTTAACACTCTTTAGTGTATATTTTTAATTGAAGCATTGCTTTTATTTCACTTTTTTTAAAATAAATTTACTTAACTTTTCACATTCATCCCCACAAGGCCCTGGACTCCAGAATCCTCTCCCCACCTGTCCCCTGCCCCCCCAACACACTGGACATTCCAATTACCCATATCACCAATCTGCCCTCTCTTCCATCATCCCTCCCCTCCACCACCCCATCTTCTCTTCTGTCCCGCAGGGCCAGACAACCTTCCATTCCCCATTACCTGCACCTCTTATTTTCCAGTAGCAAGAACAACACTCAACAGTTGGTCCCAAAACGCTAAGTTCCAGTCTCTCCCCATCCCTCCCTCCCACCCTTTCCCCTTGGGAAGGCAGGCAATTCAACGTAGGCCACACCTGCGCAGCCCTGCAAACGACCTCCACAATAGGCGTGTTGCATAAGACTAACTATATCTCCCTCCATCCCATCCTGCACCCATTGTCTCCACTCTCTCTTTTGATCCTGTCCCTCCCCGAGTGTTGACCTCAAATTGCTCCCTCCTTCCATTGCCCTCCCCGATCATCCCCCCCCACCCTGCTCATCTCCCCCTCCCCCAATTTCCTGTGTTGCAAGGTAGGTTTTCATACCAAAATGATTGTGGATTCTATTCCCTCCTTTAGTCAAATGCGATGAGAGCAAACCTCATGTTTCTTTTTTTTTTCTCCCAGCTCTCTTGTTCCCTCCATTAAGGATACTCCTGCCTGCCTCATCTATGAGAGATAATTTATCCTATTCCATTTCACCCTCTCTCCTCCCACTCCATTTCTCTCTCACTGTTTACCTTGATTTCTTTTAAGATATGATCCCATCCTATTCAATTCACTCTGTGCTCTGTCTCTG
>CM053771.1:328256891-328267576 GCA_028658325.1 Potorous gilbertii
GGGGAGAAAATTTTGGAACCCAAAATCTTGTGAAAATGAAATGAATGTAAAAAGTTAAATAAGTTCATTTAAAAAAAAAAAAAAGAAAAGTGAGATACAGTCAACAGATTTTTCTTTATTTGCTTGTGCTTTCTCTCAAGTAATCTTTGAAAGCACTTAAAATAATCATATTACCTATCTTAACATTTCCTTGGTTGAGATCATAGATCTGATTATTCTATTCCCACTTAATAATTCAAACACATATATCTTTCAAATGTAAAGGGATATGCTGAGTGTTTCATCATGAAACCTAAGGCAACATCTAAATGAATATTAATCAATGAATGAGTGATAAAGTATGGCTGAAAAGTTAATTCAGCCTGATGGAAGTAGGACACAGATAATCAACTCAGAATTAAAACCCTAGGTTCTAGTTAGGGGGTGTGCTGGAACCAGCTTAAACCAGCTCACAAGAGGTGAATATTAAATTTTCAGAGTGAACATTTAAAACTTGTATATCTGTATACACTAGAATTTAGGCCCTGTTTTGTTGTTTATGTTTTTAATTGTGTGGAATGTTTTTAAATAAATTATTAGAGAAAATACTAATAACTAATATCAAAATATTAAATTAAAATATTAAAAGTATGCCTTGCATATAATTTTTGGAGAATTTAGTGAAAATTAATCAGAAAACTCCTTCTTCCTTTCCAAAATAACCAGTAGTGAAATCTTGGAAAAATAATTTCATTTCTCTGGGTCTCAGCTATTTTAAGCTAACATTTTAGTTAAAATCATAAAATTATCTTAAAATCATGTAGTCATGTAAGGTGAGGTTTTAATATCTCTCACTGCCAATTTGAAGATTCCTTGGTAATAATTTTTTGTGAGGAGATGGAGAGGAAGGAGGGACAGAGAGAGCAAGAGAAGAAGAAGAAGAAGAAAAAGAAGAAGAGAGAGAGAGGGAGAAATGGAGGACGAAGAGATGACAAAATTCTTAAAAGGAAAAAGGAAAAAGATTAGAAAATAAATTAGGTCAGATAAGAATTGTTGTTTTTCCTTAGATTTCTTTAACACGACTTCATAGTTCATTGTCCCTATATTCAAATTGGTTATTTCTTAGTAATTTTTGTTCATTGATGTTATGTGTATTTATTTGTTTTAGGGGGATTTATTAGTTGTCCATTTAGCTTTTCATCTATCTGTTTGTCTATCTATCTATCTCTCTATCTATTTATCTATTTATCCATCCATTTATTTTTTGAGGGAGTACCAAGCATTTGACTTCCTTGGCATAGGTAACGGGTTGAGGAAATTTATTTTTTATCAATATGAATAAACTGCCTCGCAATTTACTATGAAATGGTGGCCTCAAATTATATCATATTGATATTTCAAGTCTCAGAGTAGAGAAGCATAAACTATCACCTAGTCTGAATAATTCCTAAATAGCAATATCCAATAATCATGTTCATGCCTTGCAGTTAAAAGTGCAGCTCTGCTTAAAATCCTCTATAATGAGTCTCATTACCAAATGAGACAATTATTTATTTCCACTTTGAGGATGCTTCAGGTTTTTACAGTACAAACCCCTCCAATCTTTCAACAAGAATTATTCTCCCCCACTGAAAATTTAACAATTGGTTCAACTTTATAAGTTTGAAGAAGTTTTTTCTATGCAGTAGCCCTTCCAATATTTGGCAAGTATTATGTTCCTCCATAACTTTCTTCCCTTCTCCAGGATGAACATACTTTGTTACTTCATATGAATCCAATATACTCTATTTGAATGTCATTCCTAAAGTGTGGTACCTATAACTAAAAATAAAGCTCCTTTCTGTCAACAATCTCAATTATCTTGGTATTAGATTTTTTTAATATTTTGAACTAATATGTCCCTTTATTGACTCATATTTAACATGATAGTGGTATTGTGGTATGTAGATACTAGGCCTTTGAGTTGTGAAAACCCACGTGTAAGACATACCTTTGACTCCATAACTTTGTGCACTATGCTTAACTTCTCAATAGTCTAGAACAGAGGTGTCAAACACCGGCGCTACTCCAGAGTATGGCCTTAAAAAGATTAAAATTGTAAACCACTTAACAAAATTAAAAAAAAATACAATAGGACACAGATAATACGTGATTTTCTAAATGATTTGTGGTACACCGAAATCTTTATATATTGTAAGTGGTATAAAACTAAAAGGACAATGTATTTCTATTGGTGCATATTGACTTAGAAAACCAAAAATTAACCTTGCCTCTATTGCACTATATTTTTATTTATTTTATCAAATTTTTTCCAATTACATTTTAGTTTGGTTCAAGCTAAACTCCTTATACCAAGGAAGTCACATATCTAGTTCTAATCCTTTTCCCAATTAATATCCCCCTGACTTTGAGAACCTAGATGTCATGCTTCTCTCTCTGGTAACTATGGTCAGACAGTTTGAACTAGCTGTTGAATTCAGGCAATGGAAGCCATGCATGGTGACTCTTAATTTCTCTATATTTCCTTTGAAATTCAAGGTGCTGAATCCCTGATCTAACTGAATGTACTTGTACTGAATATGTACTTGGTTAAAGGAATGATACATGAGCTTGAGTAAAGTAATTGTTAACTCCTTGAAAGTTGCTTCCCTTCTATGAAAGAAGATCTAAGAAGCTGTGAGAGTAAGCTCCCTGTATATGTTGGGGTGCTTACTTATACATATGTCCATATTGATATTGAACATAAAACCTTTGGATCCTTTTGAATTGACCTTATTGACCTTCTGTTAGGTTGAAAATAAGCTCCTTAAAGGCAAGTGGTTCTACCCTACCCCTTTGTATTTCTGCTTTCTTAAATCACTGCCTAATAGGTACTTAATAAGTACTTATTGCATTGAATTTAATTATCTTGTCATGTCTCCCACATATTATAATTAATTTAAATTCATTGGTAAAGATATACATATTAATCTATTTGTGAGTGTTTAATATATGTGTATACATACATACATGCACATACATATGTCTTTAAATTTTCATGTTAATAGGTTTGCACTTCATCATAGCCTGGCAATATTTTTTTACTCCTGTCTATATTTACCAGTTTGATAGGCTTGCCACACAGATTTATGTGTTAATGTCACGTTAGCCTTCATCCAGATCACTGAAGAAAGTATTTTAAAGAAAAGGCCATCTCTCTCTCTCTCTCTCTCTCTCTCCCTCCCTCCCTCCCTCCCTCTCTCTCTCTCTCTCCCTCCCTCCCTCCCTCCCTCTCTCTCTCTCTCTCTCTCTCTCTCTCTCTCTCTCTCTCTCTCTCTCTCTCTGTCTCTCTTTCACTTAAGTGATGAAATTTCCCCAAGAGATTTCCCTTACCTACCACTGGAAATTAATTCTAAACCTGTAGTCAAGCACGACTGACCTGAAAGTAAAGAAGCATTGTTTGATGGGTTAAAGCTGGATATTGGATTCATCTTGCAATACTAATATATTTGAATGTTTTCTCTTTACAGTATTATTGTCAATCTGTATATTTTTTTTACTTCCTTTTATTTGACTGTGTACAACTTTAAATAAATACATCTGATTTTCTATAAATTACTCATACTATCCTTTTTTATACTGCAAACATAATGCCTTATATTCATACATCAAAATTAATCATATATCATATTATTCATCCATTGTAATAATGTTGGGAACCCAACTACTTTCTATGCATTTCTTTTACCACAAAGCTCATAGCATGATATATATACATACATATCTCTGTTACCTTTAACTTGGACTTTTTTGCTATATAATGAAAATTGTTATTATTGCTGCCAAGAATATAACTAATTTTGTGACTTTTCTAGTATAGTTGCAAAGTCTATTTGCACCTATTACCATTCACATTACCATTCACATTCACATTTGCACCATATACCATTCACATTTCCACTCATAGTCTATAAGCGTGGTATTTTTATGAACAACATAAAATTCATATTGAGAAATCTCAGTTGTCAATGAAAAACTAGAACAGGAGAGTTACTACTCAAGTATGAAGTGGTCAGTCATATATATGTTTGAAGTGGTCACTCACATATGTATTTATGGCTTATATGCATATATTTATGGATGTATGCATGTACATATGTAGACACATATACACATAAACATGCACACACATATATGTTTGTGTGTATGTTTTTCTTTTTTGAAGCAGAGGATAGATCCTATAAGAAAATTTTCTTTTTGTTCTCCATGATTTCTTGAGATATATTGCAATAATTTTTACATGAACTCTTGGTTAAATTATACAAAAGTAATATAATCACTGAAAAATGAAAATACTTACTTTAATGCCCCCTACCACCATTGCCTTCTGATTAATCAAAGCTATGACACATTCATTTCCAATTGATATGTTTCATGTTCTTCTATTAAGGTTTCTTATAGGTGAAATACTTAAAACAACAAGTGTCTTCTTTCTGAAAGGTGATATTCTTAGTAGATTGTTAACTCCTTGAAGGTAGGACCCAGATTACCTAGTTAATTTCCGATTCCTAACATAGTATTTCCTCAAAAAGTAAGTAGGCATAATTTTTTTTTATTACTGTGTCTTGGATACTATCCTTTCATTTGAACCAAAGGAATGGAACACAGAAAAGAGAAAACCCATGATTTAATCCAGTAGAAAATTTTGAGTTAGAAAATTCCTTCCACTGATAGAAAACAACATTATATAACTATAATCATAGAGGGTTTCTGAGAGCATTGATCGGCAACATGGGTGAGAGTCAGGATTTAAACTTAGATTCTGAAGTCAGTTTCTACCTTCTGTGATATACTACTGCACAACAAAGAATGTAAACCAAAAAGGCTTTAAAAATTAAAGTATAATTTCAAATATAAAGGTCCAAATAAATGGATTTTTCAAACGTAGAGCAATGTAAGGCAATGTATCTCCTCCTATTCGTTCCTTCCACTTGACACAGAGTAAGTCCCCTCTGACCATGATACTTGTTAATCACTATGCATAGTATTATTGATATGTTCGTATTTGATATCCTAGTAATCCAGAGGGAATAGTTTATGAATAGGAAAATTTTTCATTTCAGAAAGTAGGATGCTACTATAGTGAATGAGAAATGCAAGTCACTTACTTTTCTTCAGATCGTGAGAATCACTGTTAGCCCAGAAAGCCAATTGTTGGTAAGGGTCTAAATTACGATGTTGATTGAAGAGAAATACTTTTAAACTAGTTACTGATATAGACACTACAGTTTTTAAGTAATAAAATGTGAGTGCCCCAAGCAAGTCTCATTGAGACAATCACTTTAAAACAGCATTAATTGGATCAAATCAATTCATATGCTTCAGAAACTTGATTATTAAAAAATGAATATAATCAAAACTAATCTCATTGAACAGAGTGAAAGGCTTTAAATGGAATGATGCATTGTTTCAAATATCACAACTTTGCCCTTCTAAAATATGCTGACAGTCAGAACTTTATTGTCTTATGAAGACAATTCTTTGGCAATCCATTCTGCATCCTTCTTTGTGACCTGATTTTGTATACCTCCTGACAGTTCCAAATGGAGTTCAGGCTTCTTTGATTGCTAAAAATAACAAGCAGCACAGAAATTAAAAGATGTTTTTACCTATTAAGAAATTCACTAATTGCCCTATTAGCAGGTTATCCTTTATAAAGAGATGGTGAAAAATTAATTATGAATGTAATAGGGTTTGCAAAGTTAATGAAGAATATTCACAGAAAATTCACATTATTTAGAGTGCTTTCTCCATGCCCACTCAACTAATTCTACTGCAATTCAAATGTTAAAGAAGTTCACATGTGGATAAATTTACTCAAACTCATAAATTTATTTATGCAGAAGGAATTGACCTTGGAACCAGAAGGTCTTAGCTGTATTTCCTTCTATGGCACTAACAGAAAGTATTAAACTTGGACAATCATTTAAATGATATCCCTTGTTTTCTTCACTAAATAGAGTTAATAATACTTGTTTTATGTACAAAACAAAGGTTATATGATGATCTAATGAGGTAATATAAGTAATAGTTCTGTGAAAAGTCAATTTATTTAAGTATGCATGACTATGACATTCTTATTTTTATTGAATTTTTATTTTCCTGTGACAACTTTTTTCAAAGGAGTTCAACTATAGACATTCTTTATTTAATATATTATGAGATATTATAAGATGAATGTTTTCAAAGTGATTTTCATTTTAATAGAATAAAAGTATTCAATTTATGACTCATTCTCTCTAAGCTCAACAAAAGTATCTTCAGTAGTATAAATCTAGTATAAAATAGAATGATAAGGATATGTATATTTTCAATTTTCATATGATTTTTGCCTTTCCTATTAAGACTCTACATTTGGAGAATTTTTCATTTCATGTGGATTGAAGATTATGAGGTTGATATGGTGTAATCAATTGCAAATGTTCTCTCTTTTTTTTTTACTGAAATTGACTTCATTTACTCGTCCCCATACTCACAATTTGTTCAAAAGGAAAGCACTTTGTACGTATTAATATGCTATGAAATTATCATCATCATCATCTTCATCATCATCACCAAATTACATTAATATTTACGTAATTATTTTCCTAAGGATATTTTCATAGTTTAGTTCTTTAAAAAAAATCAAACTAAATATCTTTGAAGTTGAGATAATAACATACATGTAACTTTATTCAATATCTATGAACTGTTATTAAGTGTTCAATTTAAAAATAACACACTGAATTTGGCCAATCTAGCAATAGATTTTTTGGGGAAATAATAGGTACACTAATTTTTGACAAGTTGAAACTCAGTATTATGTAAAACTGTAAAATTATGAAATTAAACTAAATTAAATTAGGAATTAAAGCCTTCATTTTAGGAAAAGGACAATTCTTTTTTCTGCCTACTTAACTCATACATCCTTGGGGGTATAGAAGTAACAAATATTTTGTTAGGAGTAGACTGATAGTAGATAACCTCCCTCATCCACGTCATCCCAATGTTGTATTTTTATTACACTGTGAGAAGGACACAAACCTTCTCAGGTTCATCTGTCACTTCCAAACCACACCCTCTAATCCCTCCAATACACACACATGCACATGCACACACACACACACACACACACACACACACACACACACACACACACACCCCTCTATTGTTGTAGAGGGCATCAACATCCTCCCAATCCCTCTGGCTCTCAGCTTAGGAGTAATAAAGGTTTTTAACTACATCTAACCCATATGTCCATATGTCCATGTCCTATTAATTTCCCCCTTTGAAACATCTCTTTTGTACTCCCCTCTTCTTTCCTGTGCCCCTGTTACAACTGTAGTTCAAACCTTCAGCACCTCATGCCTAGATTATTACTGTAGCCTATGTAAAGGTGTGACCCCACCTAAATTTTTCCCCACTCTAATCCAGCTTCCATTCAGCCACCATAGTGATTTTCCTAAAGTGCAATTCTGATCATTGTATATTCCCCCTACTCACTAAAGTCCAGTAGCTTCTGTTGTCTCTAGGATCAAATACAAAATGTTCATTTTGGCATTCAAATATCCTCATCCTCTCCTATCATTTAAGCTTTTTAAGTCTTTTTTTTAATAGCTTCCTCCCCAACACATACTCTTCTATTCAGTGACATTGGCCTCCTGCATGTTCCACAAACAAGACATTCCATCACTTTGTTTCAATCATATTTTTCTTGGTTGTCCTCTATGCCCGGAATGTTCTCCCTTATCCATTCCAACTACTGATTTAAAATTCCATAATCTAGGTCTAGAGCCAAGATGGTGTAGAGAAGGCACCAACTCACTTGAGCTCTCTCCCACATCCCTGCAAAAGTCTTTAAAAATGACTCTAAACCAATTATAGAGGAACAGAACCCATTAAAAATGGAGTGAAACAAATTTCCTGCTCAAGAAGACCTGAAAGGTCGGCAGGAAATGCTGCTTGCTTCAGGGTGAGAGAGGAATATAATCCAGAGTAGTCTACGACAGCACAGCACTAGACACACCAAGCAAGGGAAAGACTTTAGAGTGACTGAATCATTGCAGCAGTGTCAGTTTCCAAATTTCCCACAGATGATAAAGGGATCAGATAAGTGGTTAGAAGAAACAAACCAGGAGCAGGCCTTAAGAGTGACTAAATCAACAATGGCAGCAGCAGCACTAGCAGCTGCTTCCAGAAATCTCAGCCCACAGATGGTAAGGGGGTTGAACAACTGGTCAGAAGGAGATCACAGGGGTCTCTTTGCTAGCACTGAGGCAAGTGTTCCATTGCTTTGGTCATACTACTGTGTCACAGTCTTGGATGGCAGTCTCAGGGAGAACAGTGTTATCAATACACAGTTTACTGCCACAGTGGAGGGGGAACTGCCCTCACAGTGTGAGGGCAGAAAAAAGTGATAGCAGTAAATTACAGATCAGAACACAAGTCAGGAGTGTAGTGAACACATTTCTCCTTAGACAATACCATCTTGGAAAATATAAAATTATAAATGTCCCTAGAAGTATCTCTGAAAATAGATTCACAAAGTCCCAGATACTTGGGACAGAATGCCCTCCACCATGGAGATAAAAAACCGTATTTTACTTATATGTACAAAATATTAATAGCAGCTATTTTCCTAGGGCAAAAAATGAGAAAATAAGGGAAAGTCCATTAAATGAAAAATAACTGAAGAAATTGAGATACTGATTGAGATGAAAAATAATTGTACTATAAGAAATGAGAAAAATCCTGAAAGGACTTGCATAGGCAGTTATAAAGTGAAATATACTATGTACAAATTTAAACAATATCAGCTGTGAATGACTTAGCAATTCTCACTAATACAAAACATAATACAACACTGAAGGATTTAGGATGAAAATTGCTATCCATCCCCAGAGAAATTACTAATTTTTCTGAATAGAGACTGAAGCATACATTTTTTCTTTATTTTTCTTGAGTTTTCTTTTTGTCTGTTTTCTTTCACATGACTATTATGAATATGTTTTGCATCACTAAGCATGTAAAAGTAATATTGAATTGCTTGTCTTCTCAATAAAAGGGGAGAGTGAGAAAGGGAAAAAATTTGAACTGAAAGTTTTAAAAAGGAATGTTAAATTTGTCTTTACATGTAACTGGGGAAAATAAAATTTAAAAATACTAAATACTGTTTATGTCATAACAAAAAAAGAAAGTTTTGAACAAGGGAAGAAATACGTTGGAGTCAGAGCAAATACTCATCTTAGCTCTACTATAAACTTCTTCAAATACCTCGAAAAGGGAATCCAAACAAATTTTAGACTGACAGAATCCACCGGGAGACACAATATGGAAGATTTCCATCCCAGGACAGCCTGGAAGGCTAATGGGAAGGCTCTATTGCATGGGACAGGAGGAATGCAGAGCACACAGGGTGCACCAGGATGGGCCCCAATATAGCAAAGCTGAACAGGAAGTGTGAGAGGGTTGGAAGCAGAAGGAACAGTGCGAATTTTCAAGCATCTCAGCCCAGGATGGGAGATCAGCAGTACTGCAAGAGAAGCACAGGACCCTCATAACAAAAGTAATTGTACCTAAGACTATCAGTCTGCAGATTGGATGTCAGTAATTCACCTACTGAAACTTCCAGGAGCCAAGTTTTTGAAGTGATCTGTAAGTGCTATCTCCTTTCACTTCTTGCCCTAGAAAAACACAGAGTATATTTCCCTAGTAAATATATGGGAATAGTGGGATTAGTCAAAGGGGGAAACAGTCTCTTAGCTGGAGAGGCTATGATGACAAGAAAGACGAAAACAAACACTCAAAAAAAGACAAAAACGTCAAAGCTCTTGAATAAGTCTCAAGAAAGATAAGTCTTGAAAAATGATTTTGAAAATCAAGTAAGGGAAGTACAGAAAAAATTGAGAAATGAGAGTCTAGCTGGAGAGGCTAGGAAAATCACAAAGGAGAGTCTGTCTTGCTGTGACTTAAGGGTACCAGTGCAGGACTAGAGCTGTCCCAGACAGCCCCACCCCAATGGATCAGGAAGAAATCCTGAGCTCCAGGAGAGTGGAGCCTCTAAGTACCAAAAACAGGACTACAAGTGTGCCTTATCACAACCAGGGCAATCAGGAAGACATTAATGCAGAGGGGGTTCACCAATCCCTGAGTCTGACTGTGCTCTATCTCGGTATAGGAGACCTCCTGTGGACAGACCACCCCTCCTTCACACCTCACACAGTCTCAGAAAGACTTCACCAGACTTCTGCTTTGGAACAGCAGCCAGCTCAGTACCAGGTAAGCTGCAGCATCTTAACGTCTTCTTTTTTTTTATAAATTTATTTATTTAACTTTTTACATTCATTTTCACAAGATTTTGGGTTCCAAAATTTTCTCCCCATTTGTCCCCTCCCCCCTCCCCAATACACTGAACATTCTAATTACCCATGTCACCAATCTGCCCTCTCTTCTCTCATTCCTCCCTTCCCTTACCCCATCTTCACTTTTGTCCTGTAGGGCCAGATAACTTTCTATTCACCATTACCTGTATTTCTTATTTCGTAGTAGTAAGAACAATATTCAACAGATGTTCCTAAAACTTTGAGTTCCAGCTTCTCCCCATCCCTCCCTCCCCACCTTTTGGAGGGCAGGCAATTCAATATAGGCCATATCTGTGCAGCTTTGCTAATGACTTCCATAATAGTCGT
>CM053771.1:328267676-328308516 GCA_028658325.1 Potorous gilbertii
AGTGTTGACTTCAAATTGCTCCCTCCTCCCATTACCCTCCCTTCCATCATCCCCCCCTACTCTGATTATCTCCTTCTCCCCCACTTTCCTGTATTGTAAGATAGGTTTTCATACCAAAATGAGTGTGCATTTTATTCCTTTCTTTAGTCATATGTGATGAGAGTAGACTTTATGTTTTTTTTCTCAGCTCTCCTCTTTTTCCTTCCACTAAGAAGACTCCTGCCTGCCTCTTCTATGAGAGATAAATTATCCCATTCCATTTCACCCTCTCTCCTCCCACTACATTTCTTTCTCACCATTTACCTTGATTTCTTTTAAGATATGATCCCATCCTATTCAATTCACTCTGTGCTCTCTGTCTCTGCGTGTGTGTGCATGTGCGTATGTGTGTGAGTGCACACCTGTACATGTGTGTGTGTATGTGTGTGTGTGTAGTACCACCAACTACCCTTGCATCTTAACTTCTAACTGAAGGAATCAGAGGCCACAATAGACAAAGCCTCAAGTTCTCAGCACAAGAACTGTGTATCAGAGGACCCTGTGCCCCAGAAGCAGAGATCCATGTTAAAAACCAGGACAAAGGCAATCATCACGATTATAAAGTGAATCAGAAAAGAAAACAAACATAGAATCTTACTATGGGGACAAGGACCAAAACATGAATACCAAAGAGGTCAGCATTAAAAGTGTACTCCCATTGGAAACCTCAGAAGAGAATATGAACTGGTCTCAAGCTCAAATTAGAGAAGTAGAAGAAAAATTGGGGAATCATTTTAAAAACAGGAAGAAAGAATTCATGGATGAATTTAAAAAGAAACATGCAGAAATGGATAGAGAGATACAAAACGTAATGGAAATAATTGGAAAAATGGAAAAATAGATGTTAAAGTTAACTGAAGAGAATAGTCTATTCAAAATTAAAACTGCACAAGTAGAAACTAATAACCTATGAGACATCAAGTATCAAACAGGATCTAAAAAAATGAAAAAAAGGGAAGGAAACAAAATATCTCTTTGGAAAAAATAACTGACAAGGAAAACAGATCAAGGAGAGAAAATCTACGAATTATTTGTGTACCAGAAAGCCATGATGAAAAAAGAGCCTGGACGATATATTCCAAGAAATCATCAAGGAAAACTGCCCTGACATCCTAGATCCAGAGAGCAAAATAGTCATCGAAAGAATCCATCGATCACTTCCTGAAAGAGATCCCAAATTGAACACACTAAGGACTATTGTTGCAAACTTCCAGAACTATTGGGTTAAGGAGAAAATACTGCAAGCAGCCAGAAAGAAACAATTCAGATATCGAGGAAGAACAATCAGGATCAAACCTTGCAGATTCTGATGATCAATTACCCAACAAAATTAAGCATAATATTTCAGTGAAAGAGATGGACATTCAGCTGACGTTAAAAAAAAAAGCAGGGGTAACAATTCTAATTTCAGACAAAGCAAAAGGACTCATATATCTAAACAAAAGAGATAAGGAAGGAAACCACATCCTATTAAAAGGCACCATAGACAATGAAACAATATCGTTACTAAACATATATGTACTGAGCAGTATAGCTTTCAAATTCTTAGAGAAGTCAACTGAGTTACAGGAAAAAATGGACAGCAAAACTGTACTAGTGAGGGACCTGAAAATCCCCTTCTCTAAAATTGATAAATCTAACTTGAAAATAAATAAGAAAGAAGTTTATGCAGGTGAGTAGAAATGTGGATAAGGTAGATATGATAGCTATCTGGACAAAATTGAATGGGAATAGAAAGGAATATACTCTTTCATCAGGGGTAAATGACACATATACAAAAATTCACCATGTACTAGGGAATTAAAACTTCACAGTTCAGCGCAGAAAGGCGGAGATACTCAATGCATCTTTCTCAGTTCATAATCAACAAAAATTATATGTAATAAAAGGCCATGGAAAGACCAAAAATGAATTAGAAACTAAATAATCTAATTCTAATGGATAAGTGTGTTAAACAACAGATCATAGAAACAATCGATAACTTCACCCAAGAGAATGAAAATAATGAGTCAACGAACCAAAACTTATAAGATGCTGCAAAATGAGTTCTTAGGGGAAGTTTTATATCATTGAATACCTACATGAATAAAATAGAGAAAGAGGAGATCAATTAATTGTGCATGCAGCTGAAAAAGCTAGAAAAAGTACAAATTGAAAAACCCCAAGTAAATACAAAAATGGAAATACTGAAAACCAAAGGAAAGAGTAATGAAATTGAAATTAAGAAAATTATTAAACTAATAAATAAACTTAAGTATTGGTTTTATGAAAAAAAACAATAAAATTGATAAATCTTTGGTCAATTTGATTTAACAAAAGAAAGAAGAAAACCAAATTGTCAATATCAAAAATAAAAAGGGTGAACTCGCTTTCAATGAGAAGGAAACTAAACTAATAATTTGAATAATTTGAAATTACTTTATCCAATTGTATGCCCATAAATTTGACCTTCTAAGTGAAATGGATGAATGTTTAAAAAAAAATAAGAATTGCCCAGATTAAAAGAAGATGAAGATGAATAATTCAATAACCCCACCTTGGACCAAGGAACAAGCCATCAATGAATTCCCTAAGAAAATATCTTCAGGCCAGATGAACTGACAAGTGAATTCTTTCAAAATTAAAAAAAAACAGTGAACTCCAATACTTTATAGACTATTTAGGAAACTTGGCCAAGATGGAATCCTACCAAATTCCTTTTATGATACAAGTGTGGATCTGATACCAAATTAGGAAGAGACTAAACAGAGAAAAACTATTATAGACCAATTTCCCTAATGAATATAGATGCAAAAATTTTCAACAGGATAATAGGAAAAAGGTAACTGCCACCTACCACATGAAAAATACATTATGATGAGGTAGAGTTTACACCAGGAATGCTGGGCCGGTTCAACATTAGGAAAACTATCAGTATTACTGATCCTATCAACAACAAAAGTGCAGAAATCATAAGATTATCTCAATAGACCCAGAAAAAGCTCTTGACAAAATATAACTTCCATTCCTATTGAAAACACTGGAGAACCTAGGAATAAATAGAGCTTTTCATTAAATAATAAGCAGTATCTACCTAAAACCATCAGTAAGCATTATTTATAATGGGGATAGGCTAGACACATTTCCAAGTAAGATCAGGGGTGAAACAAGGATGTCCATTATCACCACTGTTATTCAGTATAGTACTAGAAATGTTAGCTTAAGCAGTAAGAAAAGGAAATCGAAGGATTAGAATAGTCAAAGAAGAAACCAAACTATCACTATGACATGAGGATATACTTAGAGAATCCTAGGGAATCAAGTAAAAACATACTTGATATAACAAAACAGCTTTTGCAAAGTTTCAGGTTTCAAAATAAATCCTCATAAATCATCTAAATTTTTATATATTACTAAGAAAGTTCAGCAGCAAGAGATGGAAAGAGAAATCCTATTTAAGTCTATAGTAGACACTTTCAAATAACTGCAAGTGTACCTGGCAAAACAAATCCAGGGACTATATGAACCCAATTAGAAAACACTTTTAACCCAAAAAAAAGTCAGATCTAAGTAACTGGAAAAACAACAGTTGCTCGTGGGTAGACTGAGCTAATATAATAAAAATCAGAATTCTAGCTAAGTTAATTTACTTATTCAGAGCAACACCTATCAAACAATGAGAAAAATATTTTCTAGACCTTGATAAATAATATCAGAGTCCATCTAGAAGGACAAAACTTCCAGTGTATCAGGGAAATGAATGAAAATAAATGCCAGGGAAGGTGACCTAGCTCTATCAATCTCAAATTGTATTATAAAGTAGCAATCATCAAAACCACTTGATACTGGCTAAGATATAGAGGTGTAGACCAGTGGAATAGGTTAGGTAACCAAGAAACAATAGTCATTAAATATAGCAGTCTGCTGTTTGATAAACTCAAAGACCCCATGTTCTGTGATGAGAAATCACTATTTGGTAGAAACTACTAGGAAAACTGCATAACAGTGTGGCGAAAACTAGATATAGACCTAACATCATACACAACAATGAAGTCTGAATGGATTCATGATATAAGTATAAAGCCTGATATTATAAGCAAATTAGGGAAGCAAGGAATAGTGTATTTGTCAGGTTTATGAAGAATGGAGGAATTTATGGCCAGAGACAGAAAACATTACAAAATGAAAAATGAATAACTTTGATTACATTAAATTGAAATTTTTAGTACAAACACACTCAACACAAGAAAGATTAAAAGGGAAGCAGAAAACTGGGAAAGAAATTTTGCAACTAGTGTCAGTGATAAAGTTCTCATTTATAAATTATACAGAGAAGTGAGCCAAATTTACAAGAATACAAGTCATTCCTCCATTGACACATGGTCAAAGGATTTAAACAGGCAGTTTTCAGAGGAAGAAATTGAAGTTATCTATAGTTATATGAAAAAATGCTCTAAATCAATATTGATTAGAGAGATGCAAATCAAA
Organism: Potorous gilbertii; assembly: GCA_028658325.1. Lineage (NCBI taxonomy): Eukaryota > Metazoa > Chordata > Mammalia > Diprotodontia > Potoroidae > Potorous > Potorous gilbertii. The sequence goes on from CM053771.1 coordinate 328,272,183, forward strand.
ATCACTCTGAGGTACCACATCACACCTATCAGATTGGCTAACATGACAAAAGAGTAAGATGATAAATGTTGGAGAAGATGTGGGAGAGTTGGAACCAAGTCATTGTTGGTGGAGCTGTGAGCTAATTCAAGCATTCTGGAGAGCAATTTGGAACTATGCCCAAATGGCTACAAAAATGTGCATATCATTTGACCCAGCAATAGCACTTCTAGGACAGTATACCAAAGAGATAGTTTAAATGGGAACGGGCCCCTATGCACAAAAATATTTTTTGTGGGGTCAAGAATTGGAAATCAAGGGGATGTCCATCAATTTGGGAATGATTGAACAAATTGTCCTATATGAATGAAATAGAATACTATTTTGCCACAAGAAATGATGAACAAGAACATTTAGAGAGTCCTTGAAGGACTTATGTGAAGTAATGCTTTGTGAAAGGAGCAGAACCAGATCAAAATTGTACACAGTAGCAATCCCAGGGCATGAGGAATTTTTCTGGTATATTGACAGCAATGTAATTACCTAAAGTATTCCCAAATGACTTATGAGGCAAAATGCCATCCACATCCAGAGAAAAAGTTATGCAGATTGGAATGTAGAATGACTTAGAATATTTTCTCAGGTGTTATGTTTTGTTTTGGTTTGGTTTCTCTTGTATTTTCTCCTATTTATTTTAATTCTTCTACGCAGCATGACTAATGTGCAAATATGTTTTATAAGAATGTATATGTAGAACCCATATAAAATTGCATGTCATCTTGGAGAGTGAGGGGGAAAAATTCAAGTCTTATGGAAGTGATTGTAGAAAAATTGAAAACTAACTAATAAAAAAGTCTTCTTTTGGAGAAAAAGAAAGTTTTAAGAAGTAAAATGTTTGTTATTTGATGAATTTTAAAAAAGTATGTCATAAAAATTCTCCTACGATGACAGAACCCAAAAAAAGTTTGTGTGAAACAATTTTCTAGGTCGTGACAAATAAAAAGTTTTACAGGAAAGGTCTGTTGATCATACGTGAAAGGAGAGTGCATTCCAGTACAGGCCCCTTCAGAGCAGACCACAGAAAAGCAATAGAAATCATTCGCTCTGAATGAATCAGATGCAGAGCTCTCAACCCACAGATGGGAAGGGGGTCAAACAACAGATTAGAAGGATATTGCAGGGATCCCTTTGCTGGCTCTGGAGGCAGCACTCTGTTGCATTGCCCATACTTAAATCCAGGTTGTATTTATGGTTGCATCCCCAGGGCAAGGAGGAATGTTAGAATATTGCAGTTTGTGGCTGTAGTGAAGGGGAACCATCTTCATTGTTGCAGGGCAGAAAAGAATTGGTGTGGTCATTCACAGACCATAAGACAGGGCAGGAAATTAGTAAACACACATTTCCTTAGATCATACAACCCTCGAAAAAAGGTGTCTCTGAAAACAGTTGCACACAACCCCTGAAGGTTCCAACAGTTTCTGCTGCACCCAGGAAGCAAAGCCCCACTTCAACAAGTCAAGATATAGTCTTGACAAAGAGTAAATAACAAGAAACAAAAAATTCTTACCATATAAAGATACTATGGTGATAAGGAAAATCAAAACACATACTCAGAAGAGAACAAAGTCTAAATTCCTCCATCAAAAACTTCAAGAAAATATGAATTGGTCTCAGTCCATAGAAAATCTCCAAAAAGATTCTGAAAATCAAGTAAATGAGGTAGAGGAGAATTGTGAAGAGAAATGAGAATGATGCGAAAAAATCAAGAAAAAGGAGGCAAAATCTTGCTAAAGGAGGCACAAGAAAATTGAAAAAATTCTTTAAAAATCCAGAACTTGTCAAATGGTAAAACAGGTAGAAAAATCCACTTAGATGAGGATTGCCTTCAACAGCAAAATTGCCAAGAGAAAGGAAAAAAAAGGCAAAAAAATTACTGGGAAAAACTGCTTAAAAAATTAGAATTGGTCAAATGTAATAGGAGGTAAAAAACAACATTGAAGAAAATAATTCCATAAAAGATAGAACTGAACAAATGGGAGCTAATGATTCTGTAAGAAATAGTAGCATGAGAAACAGTGACCAAAGCAAATATTAAAAAAAAAATTTCTAAATTTTCACAATGTGAAAAATTAGAAAAACCAATGACTTTAAAACTAATCTAGGAGAGATAATTTAAAAACTAATGGACTACTTGAAAGCCATGATACACTAAACAGTCGAGACATTATCTTTCAAGAAATTAGGAAGGAAAACTGCCCTGATAGTGAAGAACCAGAAGGTAGAATATTGAAATTGAAATCATCTCCTAAAATAGATCCCAAAATTAAAATGACCAAGAATATTGTAGCCAAACTCTAGAATTGTGTGATCAAGAAGAAAATACTGTAAGCAGCTAGAAATAAATAATTCAAATATTGTGGAGCCACAGGCAGCATAGCTCACGATTAAGTAACTTTTCCATTAATGGATCAGTGGGTTTGGAATATAATATTCTACATATTCTATTATTAGAATATTCTAATATTCTACAACCAAAAATCACCTACCCAGAAAAATCTGAGTATGATCTTTCAGAGGAAAAATGGAAAATCACAAATCCATCGGTGTCCTAAGAAGGTCATAATTTTAAACCAATCAGACATTCTGAGACAGGACACTTCCATAGCTTAATCGATAGCACATAACATTATTTTTCTCTGCCAGCTCAATGAACTTTCAGTGATGAGGTAACCATTGGAAAGAAGTGTTTTTTCAGTAGTTTTTCCTTCTGTTGGGATAGTGCTTACTTTAATATTAGAAAAGAATTAAGAGCATCAAGGGAGAAAGTGGTTTTCTGCCACTGTAGCTTTATGGATGACCTAATAAGTCATTCCTCCTCTTTGCAATTCAGTTCCTACAACTTACAAAGGAGTTGACACAATTAAGTTGTATTTTAAATTCCTTCCAGGATTATAATCTGTTTTTATGACTACAAACAATTTTCACTAAAAGTAAATGTGTAGGAGATCCAAAACCCAGAAAAAGCTTCAGCTTGAAATTGTCAGTATTGATAGTAATACACAGCATTTCTTTTCTCATATAGAGAGATCGATATAGATAGATAGTATGCATTTGACTGATCAAAGAGGCTATTTCTAAACAGAGAAAATCATTGTTTTACTCAGAAGAAATTAGGGATCATACAGCACTTTCCAAATATCATTTCTTCATTAAGTTTAATAATTCTGAAATTGTCTATATCACAGGTTGGAAGGTCTAATGAAGTTGAATCTTTTGGGAAGGTCAGTTTCTTACTATTCCTAGTGTTTTAATGTTTATATAGCAATGTTTATCTAAGAATTATTCTTATCCATCAACATATTATGTGTACACATATTTTATAAAAGATTCATTTTTCTAAAAATAGTCATTTCTTGAAATTGCAATATCTGACATTCATACAACATTTTGCGAACATCAGACTGCCTGATCTTTTAAAGAGTTCTCTCTGGTAGATGACATTATTAATCCCATTTTTCATGTAAGAAAACTGAGACCCAGAAAGAATAATTTAATTAATTAGTGAGATTAATTAATTAGAGGATTTAATTTTGGTTTTCTCCTCATTTCTGACCTGGTGTTCAGGCCATCATCATACTTATATCTTTAATTAAGACAAGTTAACCAACTTTTATTAAGCAGTTACTTTGTACCAAGCATAGATACAGAAGACTTCTGATATTGAAATCAGTTGTCACAGGACCTCAGACTTCCTCCTTCACTGCTGCTATTTAGTATTTTTTCCCTTCCTTCATCATTCTTCTTTTCTCTCAGTGCTGCAGAATCAAGCAGTCAATAAACTGATAAAGAAATTTGCTAGGCTCTTGGAATATAAGTGACATATAAAGAATGGATCAGTCTCTTCACTCATAGAAGTTAAGTCCTAATGAGTGAAATTACAGTGTGTGTGGGTCACACATATATGGATATGCAAGTGAATATACACACATATCAATAAATATGCACATGAACATTTACATTTAAGAATCACAAATTTAAATAATGAATATCAATGACTTCAAAGTTCTTAAATACAGCTTTAGTTACCACCTGTGTGATCTTGGATTTCTGATTTTGGGAATCAAGATGGTGGAGTGATCAGTGATTCCTATCTCCCTCCCTTATTTAACCTTGATGAGCCCAGAGAATATCTCCCCAGGAAAAACCCTGGAACAGTGTGATTAGCAGAAGGGGTAAACAGACTCTCAGCTTGTGAGGCTGGAAAGATCGCTAAGGAGAGTTGCTCTTGCTATAGTCAAAGGCAACCAGTGCAGGATTAGAGCTGTCCTAGACAGCCCCACTTCAACCAACCAGGAGAAGATAGTGAACCCCAGGGGCATCAAGCCAGCAACTGCTAACACCAGGACCACAGGCATGCCTCAGCAAGCCGGTGGAATTGGAAACACTAAGGGAGACAACTAGATTGCTGTGCTCTAGCTGAGTAGAGGAGCTTCCAGCATCTAAACCACCTCTCCCCCACACTTAAGGAGCTAGCTCAAGGGTAAATACTGGGAAAACCCAAAAAGACCTCAGCTTTTCAAACACCAGGAAGCTCAGCATCAGGTAAGCTTCAGCCTTTTGGTTTCTGGCTGAAAGACCCAGAGGCCACAACACACAAAATCTCAAGTTATAGGCAAAGGAACTGTGGGACACAACACCCTGTGCCACAGAGACAGAAGTCTACTTTAAAAGCCAGGAAAAGGGTTATTATAATGAGTAAGAAGCGAAACATTTAAAAAAAGACCATAGAATCTTTCTATGGGGATAAGGACCAAAACACAAATAACAAAGAGATCAGCATTGAGACTATACTACCATCTAAAACTTCAGAAGGGAATATAAACTGGCCTGAAGCACAAAGTGCCTTCTTGGATGAGCTCTGGAAAGATTTTATTTTATTCTATTTTATTTTATTTTTTGTTTATTTTCAGTGTTTCACAATCACTACCATACAACCTAGATTTTTCTCTTTCCCTCTCTCCCCTCCCCTTCATATCTCTCCTCCCTCTTGGAGATGTCATAGAGTTTTATATAGGTTCTACACATACATTCCTATTAAATACATTTTCACCTTAGTCATGTTGCATAGAAGAACTAAAATGAATGAGAGAAATCATAAAGCAAACAAAAATGTAATACAAAAGAAAATGATCTACTACTTTCTGTGATTGAATTCCATAGTTCTTTCTCTGGATCTGGAAAGCATTTTACCTTAAAAGATCATTGGGAATTTTTTAAGTCTTTGCATTGCAATGAAGTTCTAAGTCAAAGAGAAAAAATCCTTGCACATTTTCGTGGTTGCTGTACATAAAATTATCCTGGTTCTCCTCTTTTAGCTTAGCATCACATCATATAAGTCTTTCCAGGCTCTGAAGTCTTCTTGTTCATCATTTTTTATAACACTACAGTATTCCATTACATTCATATACCATAATTTATTCAGCCATTCCCCAATTGATGGGCATCCCTTTGATTTCCAGCTTTTGGTCATCAAAAGAATGTTGTGTGGGGGACTTTCTCATTTTTATGATCTCTTGGTGATACAGTCCTAAAAGTGGTATTGCTGGGTCAAAGGGATGCATATTTTTGTATCCCTTTGGGCATAGTTACAAAGCACCCTATAGAATGCTTGGATCAGCTCACAGTTCCCCCCAAAATGAATTAGGGTTCCAATTCTTATCTTCCTGTTCTGTCATATTAGCTAATCTGATAGGTGTGATGTGGGATCTCAGAGTTGTTTTGATTTGCATCTCTCTAATCAGTAGTGATTTAGAGCAGTTTTTCATATGACGTTAGACATCTTTAGTTTATTCCTCTGAAAACTGCCTGTTCATATTATTTGACCATTTATCAATTGGGGAATGACTTGTATTCTTTCACATTTGACTCAGTTCTGTATACATTTAAGAAATGAGACTTTTATCACAGGCAATAGTTGCAAAAATTCTTTCCCATTTTTCTGCTTCCCTCCTCAATTTGGTTGCATTTGATTTGGTTGTGCAAAATCTTCTCAATTTAATATAATCAAAATTATCCATTTTGCACTTCATAAAGGTTTCTGTCTCTTGTTTAATCAGAAATCCTTCCCTTCTCCATAAATCTAATAAAAACACTATTCCTTGCTCTACTCATTTGTTTATAGTATCACCCTTTATACCTAGGTCTTGTATCCATTTGGACTTTATTCTTTTGTATGGTGTCAGACATTGGTCAATGCCCACATTCTGTCACACTTTTATCCAATTGTTCAAGCAGTTTTTGTCAGACAGTGAGTTCTTATCCAAGAAGCTGGGGTCCTTGGGTTTATTAAACAGTAAATTGCTATATTTATTGCGTACTGTGTCTTGAGTACCTAGCTTATTCCACTTGTCTACTCTTCTGTTTCTTAACCAGTACCAAGTAGTTTTGATGACGGCTGTTTTATAATACAATTTGAGATCTGGTAGAGCTGGGCCACCTTCCTTAGTATTTCTTTTCATTAGTCACGTTGATAGTTTGGGCCTTTTGTTCTTCCAGATGGATTCTGATGATTTTATCCAGGTCTAGAAAACAATTATCTGATAGGATAATTGACATGGCACTAAATAATTAAATTAATTTAGGTAGAATTATTATTTTTATTATATTGTCTCGGCCTACCCATGAGCAACTAATATTTTTCCATTTACTTATGTGACTTTATTTGTAAGAAAAGTGCCTTGCAATTATATTCATATACTTCTTGGATTTCTTTTCATAGGTGGATTCCCAAATATTTATAGTGCCTAACCTAGCTTTAAATGGGATTTCTTTTTCTGTCTCTTACTGTTGGGCTTTGTTAGAAATATATAGAAATGCAGATTTTTTTTTAACCTTCAACTTTGCCAAAATTGTTTATTATTTCAAGTAGTTTTTTTTTTTACTTGAATCTCTGGAATTCTCTAAGTATACCATCATATCATCTACCAAGAGTGATGACTTAGTTTCTTCTTTTTCTTTTCTAGTTCCTTAACTCTCCTTATCTTCTCTAATTGCTACAGCTGACATTTCCAGCACCATATTGAATAGTGATAATGGACATTCTTGCTTCACCCCTGATCTTATTGGAAATGCCTCTAGCTTATCTCCATCACATTTAATGCTTACTGAATGCTTTAGGTAGATACTGCTTATTATTTTATTGATAGTTCCCTTTTTTTCTAAACTCTCCAGTGTTTTTAATAGGAATTGGTGTTGCATCTTGTCAAAAACTTTTCTGCATCTTATTGAGATAATCATATGGCTTCCCTTAGGTTTGTGGTTGATATGATCAATAATACTAATAGTTTTCCTAATATTGAACCAGTCCTGCATTCTTTGTATGACCCCTACCTATTCATAATGTATTATTCTCTTGACAAGTTGCTGTCTTCCTTTCACTAAAATCTATTAAAATTTTTATGTCTATATTCATGAATATTCTTTCTCTTATTTGTTTCTTCCCGACTAGGTAATGTACTATTCTTGTGATAAGTTGCTGTATTCCTTTTACTAAAATGTTCTTTAAATTTAGCATCTATATGCATTAGAGAAACTGGTCTATAACTTTCTCTCTCTGTTTTGGCTCTTCCTGGTTTAGGTATCAAAATCATATTTGTATCATAAAAAATAATTTAGGAAGGCTCCTTCCCCAATTTTCCCAAATAGTCGATATAGTATTGGAAATAACTGCTGTTTAAATATGATTGAATTCACTTGAAAATCTGGCCAGCCCTGGAGATTTTTCCTAGGGAGTACATTGATGAATTGTTCAACTTCTTTTTCTGAGATGGGGATATTTAAGTATTCAACTTCCTCTTTGGTTAATCTGGGCAATGTATATTTTTAAAGTAATTATCTGTCTCATTTAGATTGTCGAATTTATGAGCATATATTTGTGCAAAGCAATTTCTAATGATGATTTGGATTTCCTCCTCATTGGACTTGAGTTCACCCCTTTCATTTTTGGTATTGGCAATTTGATTTTCTTCTTTCTTTTTTTTAAATCAGATTGAACAAAAGTTTATCAATTTTATTGATTTTTTCATAGAACCGACTCTTTGTTTCATTTATTAGTTCAATAGTTTTCTTAATTTCAATTTTATTAAACTCTCTTCTGGTTTTCAGTATTTCTAATTTGGTACTTACTTGGGGATTTTCAATTTATTCTTTTCGTGTTTTTTCAGCTGGTGCCCAATTTATTGATCTCCTCTTTTTCTATTTTATCCATGTAGGCATTCAAAGATTTAAAGCTTCCCCAAGAACTGCATTTGCAGTAACCCATAAGATTTGTTAGGTTGTATAATTATTGCCATACTCTTGAATGAAGTTGTTGACTATTTCTATGATTTTTTTGTTTAATCCATGCCTTCTTAAGGATTATATTATTTAGTTTGCAATTATTTTTTGGTCTACCTTTCCATGGCTTTTTATTACATACACACACACACACACACACACATACATACACACACACACACACATATATATATATATATATATATATATATATATATATATATATATATATATATATATATATTTGCATTATGATCTCAGAAGGATACATTGATTATATCTACCTTTCTGCACTGAATTGTGTGTTTATTATGCCCTAGTACATGGTCAATTTTTGTTTATGTGCCATGTATCCCTGAGAAAACGGTATTTTCCTTTCTAGTCCCATTCAATTTTCTCCACAGACTTATAATACCCACCTTATCCAGAATTCTGTTCACCTTGTTAATTTCTTTCTTGTTTATATTGAGGTTAGATTTATGAAGCTGAGAGGGGGAGGTTGAGGTCCCCCCACTAGCATAGTTTGCTCTCTATTTCTTTCTGTAGCTCCCATAACTTTTCCTCTGTGAATTTAAATACTTTGCACAAGGAGTACATATACTTAGTATTGATATTGCTTCCTTTTCTATGGTGCCTTTTAGCAGGATAGTGTTTCCTCCTTATCTCTTTTGATTAGATCTATTTCTGCTTTTCCTTTGTCTGAGATTAGGGTTGCTACTCCTGCTTTTCTTACATCAACTGAAACACAATATATTTTGCTCCAACCTTTCACCTTTAAACAACATTGATTATGGCTTTCAATCCATTCTGCTATCCATCTCCATTTTATGGGAGAGTTCATTCCATTCAGAAGCACAGTCGTGATTAAAATATGTCTTTTCCTCCATCCTCTTTCCCACTTTTGTGATTTTAGTTCTCCCATCTCCCTTCCCCTCCTCAATACAGTTTTCACTTTTGACCACCACCTCCAGTCATCCCTTCCTTCTTTCAGAACCCCTTGCTTTTACTACTCTTTACCCTTACTACTAGTCCCCTCCGTTTTGTTTCCCCTTCCCCCTCCTACTGCCTATAGATTTAGTTAGATTTATATACTTAATAAAGTTTGTGGTTCCCTCCTTGAACCAAATCAGAGGGGAGTAACTCTTAAACGATGAATATCTCCCTCTCCTTTTTCTCTCTGTTGTAATATAATGTTCTATGCTTCTTGTGATGTAATTCGACATTTTCTGCTTCTTCCTTTTCATATTTCCTGTTAAAATCCCTTTTCATGCTTATATCACATTAATATCATAACAGTTTATTTTATACCTGTTCCACCTATCTACATATAACTCTTTTATATTTCATAATAGATACAGAATTCTCAAAATTAGCAAGTATTACCTTCCCTTATAGTGAGGTAAGCAGTTTGTTCAAATTGAGTAAGAAGTTTTATTTTCCCCATTTACTTTTTTATGACCCTCTTGAGATCTTCATTTGAAGATCGAATTTTCTATTTTGTTCTGGTCTTTATATCAGGAAAGTCTGGAAATCCTTTATTTCATTGAATGTAAATCTCCTTGCATGAAATGTTATGCTGTACTTTGCTGGGTAATTGATCCTTGGCTGTAGTCCCAGCTCCTTTGCCTTGAGGAATATTATAGTCCAATTTCTTCAGTCTTTTAATGTAGAAGCTGTAAGGTCCTACGTGATGCTGACTGTAGCGCCTCGATATTTGAATGGTTTTTTTCTAACTGCCTGTAGTCTTTCCTTCTCCACTTAATAGTTCTGGAATTTGGCAACAATGTTTCTTGGCGTTTTTAGTTTGGGATCTCCAACGGGAGGTGAAAGGTGGATTTTTTTGATGACTATTTTGTCCTTTGGATCTAGCACTTCTGGGCAGTTTTCCTCCATGATTTCTTGGAGATTATTGTCCAGACTTTGTTTCATCATGACTTTCTGGTAAGCCAATAATTCTTAAATTTTCTCTCCTGGATCATTTTCCAGGTCAGTTGTTTTTCCAATTAGATATTTTACATATTCTTCTGTCTTTTCTTTCTTTATATTTTTTTCACTGATTCTTGATGTGTCATAGAGTCATTAGCTTCTACTTGTCCAATTCTAATTTTCATTACATTGTTTTCTACAGTTAACTTTTTCACCTCCTTTTCCATTTGTCCATTTATTTCTTTTGAGGAATTTTTTTTCTCGAGTTTGTTTTTGTACTTCTTTTTCCATTTGTCGAATTTTCCTAGTTTCATTTTGTGCTTCCTTCTCCATTTGTTTAATTTTTCTTTTTTCTTTTTTTTAATTTTGACACAGTTTATAACAGATAAAGCAATTACAAATTTTAGTCAGGTGATAAGTCTTTTTAAAGCATTTACAATATAGAACACAGAAGAATTTTTTGTAAACTTAAACCAATCGAGACACAGATATTATTTCTGTTGCTAACTTCACAAGCTCTTGATCTAATTATCTCCACAATATTACTAAGAATTAAAAGACCCTAACTTAATGTTGCTGATCTAAAGTCCTATGCCTAATAGGTTAATTTTAGATAACCTCAGATGTTCCCCTACCCGTAATCTATAATTGAATAGATCTTGTATTAAGCTTACAAACCTTTTGCATAGGAAATTGCCACCAATAGTAAGGACATTGCAGGGATACAATATCTCCCCAACTTCAAGTCAGTTCCAGGCAGAATTAGATTATCCACTTGCATTCAGTCGGGCTTAAAGTCTACCAGGTGTCAGTGGGGAAATTGATCCAGGAGAGTCCCACCTCAGCCCATGCTGAACAGCCACTCTCTCACCCTTCCCTTGACATCACCTATGCAGTTCATACCAGCATCTCATCAGCTTACTGGCATCATGGATTGGAGGCTCAGATTGCCTTTCTCACTTCCCACACTTGGAATTAGACTCAGAAGAACAGTCACTTAATAGTCCAATAACCAGGTTTCAAATATGGTTGTAGTTTCATTTTGACTGAGGAACAACTTTTGAGGTAAGTCTTAAGTGCCTTACGTGTTTTTCTATACATGTTCTAGTTCCTGATTAAATGGCAGTCATAAAATCAAATTTACCATTAAAACCTTGACTTTTCCATCAATGCCAAATTTTACCCGAGATTACCTTCCTCTTGGAAATTTAGATTGAACTCTTTTCTCCAAACTAAAGATGTCATTAATTTATTCTCAGTAATTAATTCAATCTATTGTTTTAATACTAATTGCTTTTACTTCACTTTGTAACATGTCCAATTTTTCTCCCTATCACTCCCCTCCCCCTGTTTCCTAATACCTTGCATTCTTATTGCTCCTTCCCTAAATGTACCCTCCCCTCCATCATACCCCACACCTCCTATCCCCATCTTCTCTCTTCTCTTGCAGGGCAAGATGAATTTCCATACCCCTATCCCTGTGGTTCCTATTTCCCAATTACATGCGATAAAAATTCTCACCTTTCATTTCAAATACTATTAATTCTAACTTCTCTCCCTCACCACTCCCTCCCCAGCCCCACTGAGAAGGGAAAGAATTCAATACGGACTAATTATGTATTATTTTGCAAAAGACTTCCATAATAATCATATTGTGTACTACGAATTACATTGCCCTCTGACTTACCCTACTGCCCCTTAGTTCCCTCCTTACAATTGACCTTGCCCCTTCTCGAAAGTCTTTATTTCTAGTGACTCCCTTCTCCCATTTGCCCTCCCTTCTAATATTCCCCTTGCTCCACTTGTCGCCTCCTCTGCTTCTTTACTGTGGTGTATATAAATTTTCATATCAAATTTAGTGAGCATGTTATTCCCTCATTCAGCCACACGTGGGGAGAGTAGCTTTATTTCCCTCCCACTCCCCTTCTCTCTTATCTCCTCCATTGAATAAGATTTTTCTTATCTCTTTTATGAGTTATAGCCTGCCCCATTCCATTTCTCTCTTACTTTTCCCAGAATTTTACTCCTTCACTCCTTAATTTTTATTTTATTTAATTTTATGCATGTGTGTGGATATCATTTTTTCTGTTATAACAAACCCTATACTCTCTATCTATCTATGTATATGTGTGTATATGTGTGTGTGTCTATGTACAATCCAACTACCCAAATACTGAGAAAAGAATCAAGAGTTAAAAATATTTTTTTTCTGTATAGTAATATAAACAGTTCAGCCTCAGAGAGTCTTTTATGATTTTTCTTTTCTGTCTACCTTTTCATACTTCTCTTGATTCTTGTCTTCAGAAGTCAAATTTTTAAATACAGATCTGATCTTTTCCTCAACATGAAATCTTGAAATTAGACTACATCACTGAATGATTATTTTTTCCCTTGAACTATTATATTCAGATTTGTTGGTTAGGTGATTCTTTGCTTCAGTCCCAGTTCCTTTGACTTCTGAAATATCCCACTCCAAGCCCTTTGATGTTGAAGCTGCCAGATCCTGGGTTATCCTGTTTATATTTCCACAGTACTCAAATTGTCTCTTTCTAGCTGCTTGAAGTATTTTCTCCTTGATCTGGGAACTCTGAAATTTGGCCACAATATTCCTAGGGCTTTCTCTGCTTGACTTTCTTTCAGGAGGTGAATGAGGAATTATTTCAATATCCATTTTGCCTTCTGATTCCATAACATCAGGGCAGTTTTCCTTGATAATTTCATGGAAGATAATGTCTAGGCTCTTTTTTTGATCATGGCTTTCATGTAGTCCAATAATTTTTAAATTATTTCTCCTGGATCTATTTTCCAGGTCAATTGTTTTTCCAATGAGTTGTTTCACTTTATTTTCTAATTTTTCAAATTTTTGGTTTTCTTTACTAACTTCTTGGTTTAACTCATAGTCATCCATTTCCCTGAACTCAATTCTCTCTTTTAACAAATTATTTTGTTCAGTGAGCTTTTGAACCTTCTCCTCCATTTGACTAATTCTGCTTTTTAAAATCTTCTTCTCCTCATTGGCTTTTTGGACCTCCTTTTCCAGTTGTTAGCCTCTTTTTAAAACTGTTATTTTCCCCAGCATGTTTTTTTGTTTTCCTTTAATAAACTGCTAACTTGTTTTTTACGGTCTTCTATTTCCTGAGTCAAGTTTAACTCCCCTTTGGAGACAGAGACATTGACTTCCTCTGACAGTATGCCTTATTCTTCCTCATCTGAAAGGATGGGGGGAGACACCTGGTCCCCAAGAGAGTAGCCTACTATGGTCTTATTATTTTTTCCCTTTTCTGGGCATTTTCCCAGCCAGTTACTTGACTTCTGAGTTTCCTCTCCACAACCACCTCGCCTCGACTTCTGCCCAGCCAGCACTTTGGGGTTGGCATTCAAATGCTTCTCCCAAGCCTTAGGGGCTTTCAGCAGTGGTGAGGCTGCTACTCAGTGTGAGATTAAGTTCAGTTGATCAGGTGGGGATAGGGCTGCCACACAGGACTTAGTGCCCTCAGGGTGTTTACAAGGAGAACTTCAACAATGGGCCACTGCCTGCTTTTGGGACCCCTGTCTGTCGTTGCCTGTGCTGCTCCCTCCTAAGGGTGCCTGAGTTATGAGGACACCCCGTGTCCCCCGATCAGCTGAAAAGGCCCTCTCCCTGACCTTTAGCTTCTGTGAGTTGAGGGATCTGTGCTGCTTCTCGAGATTCTGCCCCTGAAGCCTGCTTGAATCTGCTCCTCTTGGCTCGATGTAATCAAATCAGGACTGGGCTCTGCTCCAGGTCTGGTGTAGAACAGATCTTTCCTGTCAGTTTTTCAAGTCTCTCTGGAACAGAAATCTCTGCTATGTTGTTCTGTGGCTTCTGCTGCTCTAGAAATTGTTTAGAGTTCTTCTTTACAGGTGTTTTATGGGCTGTGGGGTAAAAGCTAAGTATCTGTGTATATTTCTACTCTGCCCTCTTCGATCCTCCTCCTAAAGAAAAGTTCTTAAATAGAAATTAGTTTTAGAGGGAGGGAAATAGCATTTGGAAATTTAGGAATGCTTTCAGATTGAGGATGGTACTTTACCTAGGTCTTAAAAATAGAGAGGATCCTGATGAGGCAGATGTGGAAAGGAAATATAACCCAAGCATATATAGTGGCCAATACAAAGGCTTAGAGAAAAATGTCACAACTATCCTGAATGAGGAACAGAGACAGTATGACTGAGTCATGGAGCTTGGAAGGACAAATAATACCCAGTGGGCATGGAAGAATAGGTAAGGGCTGGGCTGTGCAGGATTTCCTGTATCTTGAAACTGACACCAGATTTATCTCTGCCTCCTGCTTCTCACTTTACTTCAGTGGCAGTCCAGGATGCTATCTCTGATCAAATAACTAGTGTTAAGTGATGAAATGAATGGCAGGAATATGCTGGAGCCAGTTATAATGGTAATTTAAATGGGAAGATCTTTCCCATCCTTTTAATAGGCCCATGTGACTTTTCTGGGTCACATAGAAGTCAGAGTGACATGAAGCCTTTGGTGGGAGGAGTTTGCTGAATGGGTGTAGCAGGAAGGGTTGAACACAAAGAAGTAAAGCTAGAATATAGCTGAAAGGAAGTAAGTCATGAGAGCAGTGAGATCTGAAGGATGCAGGCAAGCCCTCAGCTACTAGTGAGTGATGGAAGGATATTTGTTTAAGGAGCCTGTTTGTGATTTGTTTAAGGGAGCTGGTTTGTGCAAAGCCTAATGGAGGGAAGGCTTGGGACTGCTGTTGCTATCTGCATTGTTATTGTATATAGATTATAATGGATTTGGTTTTCTGGTGTCTGAATAAATGTTTTGGTTATGTCTTTCATGTGGTGAGTATTTCATGATTCAAAATTGTTCCAGGATATCCATGATCACTATAGGCACTATGAATATAGCATTGGCACTACAGTAGTTTAAACTGACACAAGAATGACATTTGTTAAATTTTCAATGTGAGCATTTACAATTCTGATTTTGTTGGTTCACTTGACTTAAGAAAGTTATAGAAAAAGTTTACTTCACATTAACCTTCAGAGTGTATCAACCAGACATTTTTCCCCCAGCAAGCTAATTGTTCAAATTTACCAGCATGCTGCAAATGTTACTGATATGGTCCATATCATTGTAGGGTATGTCCAGGAAGACTAATTACTCTGGTATGAAGGCTACTGAGACCTTTGTAGGGTTGCTTTTCACTTCTGGAATCTACTTGATCCACCCAGTTCTCATCAGTAAACTATTTTGAGAGAGGGACAAAATTAAATTGTGGATAACTGAAGGGTCTTCATAAGTCGAGAGTGTCTACTAAAAAATGTGAAGACTTCCCCTGTTGAAATTGTGGATGAAAACAAATTGTTCCAATTGTTATGCAGGTGACTGAAGCAGGTACTATGGAGTGATTACAGTTGGCACTACAGTTTTTCAATCAAAACTAATTGGGTCAACAAACTTTTATGCCAATTATAAGAAGTGAATAATAGATTTATGACAATAGAAATGCCACAACTGTATCAACAGTGCCTGGTTACCACCATGATGAACTTTGATGAAGTCAAAGAAAAAAATTATGAATACCTGGAGACCTTCAACATCAATGTGTCAAAAGAGTACAAGTTTTATAATCTGAGTGACTCTGATGCTAGATTAGGCACAAACAACAAGACATGGAAGGGAATCTTTTGGAGGAATGGAGTTGGAAACAAAAATAGCCACAGTTACTTACTACTGAAGACTGGTGCATTTCATGACTTTCTCATCATCAACATTGTCTTCTCTTTACCTAAATGTGATTAAACTTCATGGATGCATCCTCACAGGAAATATTGGCATTTAATAAACTACATTATTATAAAGAGAATAGACAGACAGGATGTGAGTGAGAAATTCAATGAGAGGCACGGAGTGCTGGACTCATCATAGACTTATCTTCTCTAAGCTAAATGTTCACATTCTACAAAAGTGGCATCCCAAGGCAAGAAAACTACTGTTTATTGACCAAAGATCTATCTTATTTCTCAACTACTCAGTGGTGATGGAACTACATTGATTAGTTATAAGGACATAATCCTAAAGAGAAAGACTGAATATTTCTATGGTATTCTGAAAATACCATTATTAATCATTGCTGAAGCCATTGAGCTGAGACTGAAGTCAATCCCGTTTAGCTATGTTTCAAGAAGAAAAAGAGGCTCTGCATGCCATTAAGCTACTCTTCTGTGGCAAATCACTTATTCTAGCTGAAATATACAAGATTGAGGTTCATTGCTCATACAAACACTAAGTGAAGTTTTCTGGGCTATATGTGGAAAGGGGATTATCCCCCAAGAGTTCAAGTCTGCCATCCTTATAAAGGTAAAGAAAATGGATTGTCCTATGACAATCACAGGGAGTGTCCTTCTTAGTTATTGTTGGCAAGATTCTTGACAGAGTCCTTCTTAATAGGCTGATTCTTCATCTGGAAAATGGCCAGCATGCCTGAGAGCTAGTATGGCTTCAGAAAGGGCTGAGGAATGGTAGATATGGTGTTTGCTCCCCAAAAAGTCCAGGAGAAATGCCAGGAGAAGAATAAACTTCTGTACACATTTGTTCATCTAACCAAGGACTTTGATACTATCAGTCATAAGGCATACAGAAAATTATGTCAAAATCTGGTTGCTCAGAGAAGTTCATCAGTATTGTGCATCAATTTCATGATGATATGCTTGCCAGGATTCTGGATAATGGATGATACTCATGCTTTCCCAATCACTAATGGAGTGAAACAAGACTGTATGTTTGCTCCTATGCTTTTCAGCATGATATTTTTGGTAATGTTGTCAAATACCTTTAAAGATGACAGACTTGGCATCAAGGTCAACTACTACACTAATGGGAAATTATTTAACATAAAAAGGTTTCAAGCTGAAACTAAAGCAGAGGGATAGTTGGTGTGTGATGTTAATTTTGTTCAGAGATGATTGTGTACTCAGTGTAATGTCTGAGATGAAATAAAGTATGAATTGGTTCTCTTCTCTTTTGCTAATTTTGGCCCAACAACTAACACCAAGAAAACACAGGTTCCCCATCACATTTACATATGTAGAAACATCAGTTATAGCAAGTGGAGAATTTTTGAACGCTAGGGTTAAGTTCACTTAACTTGCAGTATATTTTCTTGGATATACATGTTGATCAGTTTGATGTACACATTGTCAGAGCTAGCTCAGTTTTTTGGAGGCTCCAAAACAAATTATGAGAGAGAAGAGGTATTAGGCTGCCCATTAAACTGAAGGTTGCAGAGATGCTGTGCTGACCTCATTGTTGCATGTCTGTGAAACCCAGCCAATATACCAACACCATGCCATCTCTTAGGAAGATGCTGAAGATCCCCTAGCAAGATAAAGCACTGAGCATTGATTTCCTTTCTTGAGCTAAACTGCAGTGAATTCTAGTGCTGAGAATGCAACTTTCATGGGCTAGTCATGTTGTTTGAGTGCCAGATATATGCTTACCTAAAAGACTGTTTTATAGAGAATTCACATGTGGAAAACTTATGGTAGTCAGAAGAAATGACACAAGGACACTGTCAAAGTCTCTCTATAAAACTTTGGAATTGATTTTATGACATGGGAGATTTTAGCAAAAGGACCATGCAACATAACATTTCACTTCACAGAAGCAAAGTAGAATTACATTTGCTCAAAAGAAATGCGAGACACACAAATTTAAAGGTGTATCCAACCCAAATGTTCATATAGACTATTTGTGCTAGACTAGTGGCAGAGCATTCTGAGCTTATATTGGTCTGTTCAGTCACAGTCTGACACACTATAACTTGACTCTGACATAGTGATGTCAATGTGGTTCTCTTTGGAAACAAAGGACAACAACCACTGTCAGGCCCTGTTGTTTCCTCAGTTCTGCCACTGATTTCCTCAACATTAAGCCTATTCACATTCTGATCCCTCAGTTGAGTCTAATCCATCCCCTTATACCTGTGAGAAAACAACCAGGAAAATTTGATTCTGAGATTCAATTCAAATAATAATAGTTTGTATTTCATCACCTTTTTAATTTACAGAGGATATTCTTCAAAACTGCTATGTGAAGTTTGTTCATCTATATAGCTTCAATTCTTTATATACTTAAGAATTTATTTTTTCCACATAATCTAGTGGAAAGAAAAGGGTGACGGGAAGTGTCAAACCGTCTCAGAAATAGTGCTGTTTGTTTTTGTTTGTTGTTAACAGTAAAATAAACCATTCAAACGAATCCAGACTCCTATTTTTGGTAGAGAATGATAGGATAAAATCGTTGAAAATCTATGCTCTTATGCACTGTCATGGGATGAAAAAAATATTAAAAGGAACAAGTAGTGGTTATTTTAAATGAATCAGGAGGAAATCGGTTGGACTATTAGGAGGGAAAAGGGAGATAAGGCTCTCCAACTACCTAGTCCAGAATTTATAGATAAATTAAGAAGCTTAGGATCTCATAATTACTGAATCTGAAATTGAAGGGGTTGACATTTAAATCCTGTATTTACATTTATAGTACCATCTGTATTTCAGGCAATTGAGAAGATAATAGGGTACAGGAAAAAGATAAGTCAGAAGCCCTTGGTTCAAATACAACCTCTGATGCTTACTGCCTG
The DNA here is from genome assembly GCA_028658325.1 of Potorous gilbertii. NCBI lineage: Eukaryota > Metazoa > Chordata > Mammalia > Diprotodontia > Potoroidae > Potorous > Potorous gilbertii. Next base: position 328,291,049 of record CM053771.1, read on the forward strand.
TGAGACTTTAGGCCACTGACTTAGTGTCATGGACCTCATTTTCTCATCAGTAAAATGATAGAATTGAAATACATGGCCCCAAAGTTCTTTCTTATTCACTCTCCTTTCTCCTCTATGTCACCAGTCGATGCCTAACCCACCTAAGAATGATTCTACCGTGACTCTTACTCAGTGATTAGTGATTTTCTACCTAAGATAACTTTATCTTGAATATCCCAAGCTATGGTGTTCATTAGACTTTCACCTTGACACTAGCAACCTTTCCACTTCAGAACTTCTGCCTTTCAATCTACTCCTGTGCTTTGTCTTTTTCTATAATAAAATCAGCTATCTGAAAATTGAGGCCCTGTAATTTTTTTTGTTTTTATACCCTCTATACCTAAAAATTTGCAGTATGAGCAGCAAGTTCTCAATGCTTTCTGTTAGAACTTTATATGTATTTTCCCATAGAAAGATCATGACACAGCAATATTTAGGTTTTCTAGTACTGAAAATTTCTGATGATGAAGTCAAGATGGCAAAATAGAGAAAGCATGCAGCTGATCTGGCCCAATTTCTCCTCCAAAGAATTTTAAAATAATACCCCAAATAGAGTTCTGGAGTGGAAGAGCTAAAAAAAAAAGTGAGACATTCTCCCAACCAAAAACATGAATACAGGAAGTTGACACGTATATGAAACAACCAGTGATGGAACTAGGTGATAGAGACAAAAGCAATACCAACTTTGGAAACTCTCAAGCAGCAGATGGTAAGGGAACCGAGTAAAAGATTACAGGGTACTCCTGTACTAGCACTAGGCGCAGAACAGATATTATTGACAACTCCATTGCTCATATCCACTTCTGAGTTATAATTTAAGGGTAGCACTTTCAATAAAAAGGGAAAGGAAGACCTGAGGGGTAGTTTCACTTCTGATCCCTAGGGAGGATTATAATCCAAATGGAGGAGAGGCCTATCCTTGACAAGGAGCAGAATTCAGATCACTCACATGTATTCCCCCAATTTTTTTTCTCTACCCTTCTTATTTATTTTTAAAATCTTTTTGGAACTCTTGGGAATTTTGTCATATTTGTATCCAGTTCACATTTTTCTTTGAGACTTTGCTTGTAGCTTCTTTGACATCATTGTCTTCTTCTTGGTTTCTATCTTGATCTTCCTTGTCACTTTAATAACTTGTTACCGTCAGGTTCTTTGTTGTTGTTTTTGTTTGCTCATTTTCCAAACTATTTATTGACATTTAACTTTAGGTTCAAATTATGGTCTGCTTCTGGGATGCCAGGGACACTGTTCCAATCTTCAGGTCTTTCTTGCTGCTATTTTCAAGCAAAGTGTTGTAGGATTTTAGTGATTGAAAGATAGTATGATTCAAGAAGAAGTGTGGTTACTGCTCTCCTGGTCTATATACTGATCTTTACCCAGGAAGGGACCTTGTTTCTATGTGGTTACCAAGGAACTCTCCCATCATTTCTGGACTGAAAACTCTAGAAGGGGTTGTTACAGTTAACACCACTACCCATAAGATGAGCAAGGCCTATGCTACACTCCCAGAACCTAACACCACCCAGGTGAGAAAGAACTCTCTAGCATACCTGATAAATTGTCTTCAGCTGAATAATTTTTTTTGCCCGCCCCCCCCACCACCCTTTTTCAGTTCTGCTACTTCAGAATTCTGTTTAAGGCTTTATTTTAGAGTTATTAGAAGAGGAATTTGGGAAAGCTTGACTGAGTTCTTCTTGACTTTGACATGTTGGTTCTGTCTCCACAAATATGGTTCTGATACTTAAAACAAGGAGAAGAAAAAAAATAAAGTTAATTATATATCAATTTCCTTAATGAATATTAATTCAAAAATTTTAATAAGATACTAGCAAGGAGTTTGCTGCAATATATCATAAAGGTCATACATTATGATCAGGTAAAATCTACATTATGAATACAGGTTTGGTTCAGTATTAGATAAACTTTCAGCTTAATTGACCATAACAAAAACAGATACATGAAAAGTCTTCTGCAAAATGCAATGTGTGTTCCTATAAAAAAAAACCCAGAAAGCACAGAAATAAATTTAGTCTTCCTTTATCTGTAATGGGGATGTTCTTGAACTTTCAAAAAAAGAATGGGGATGAAGCAAGTAACTGAAAAATGTTTGATAAACTCAAAGATCCAAGCAATTGAGGTAGGTATCCAACCTTTAACAAAAATTGCTGGGAGAAAACTCAAAAACAGTTTGTTGGAAACAAGGCATAGACTAACATATTACACAGTATATAAAAATAAGGTCAAAATGGATAAATAAGTTAGACATAAAGGTACATATAAGTAAATTAGGGAAACATGGAACATGTGCCTGTGAGATCTATGGGTAAGGAAAGAGCTTATGACCCAAAATGAGAAAAAGAGGATACATAAGGTAAAAGAGGTAATTGTAACTGCCATTATTGTTCAGTCCTTTCAGGTGCGTCTAATTTTTTGTGACTCCATTTGGGATTTTCTTCACAAAGATGCTGGAGTGATTTTCCATTCCGTTCTCCAGTTCACTTTGCTGAAAAGGAAACTGAGCAAAACATCACATAGCTAGTAAATGTCTAAGACCATATTTGAATGCAGAATATAATTCTTTATGACTGCAGGCCCAGAACTTTCTATAATATCATCTAACAGCCAAAAATCCAGCTAAAATTAAAAGGAAAACAAGAAACTGAAAAAAAATACTTTTATAGCAAGTTTCTCTGATAAAGGTCTCATTTCTCAAGTATGCTGGGAACTGAAACAAATCTATAAGAATAAGAATAATTTCCCCGTTGATAAATAGTCAAAGGATATGAACAGGTAGTTTTCATAAGAATAAATAAAATCTATAAATAGTCACATAATAATACCTTAATCACTAGGACTGAATGGAGAAATGAAAATTAATTAACTCTAAGATACCACCTTACACATCTCAGATTGGCTAACAAGGCATAAAATGCTGAAGACAATGTGGAAAAATCAGGACATTAACACACTGTTGCTGGAATTATGACATGGTTCAATAATTCTGAAGAACAATTTGGAGTTTTACCCAAAGGGCTGTAAAACTGGATATATTCTTTGACCTTGTAAAATCACTACTAGGTCTATATCCAAGGATTTCAAAGAAGAGGGAAAAGGATTTATTTATATGAAAATATTTATAGTGGCTATTTTTGTGGTTGCAAAAAAAAAATTGAAATCAAGAGAATGTCCCTTAATTACAGTATGACTGAATAATTTGTGGTATATGATTGTGGTGGAATGCTATCATGCAATTTCAAGCAATTTCAAGTGATTTGCTATCAAACAAATTCAAGCATTTTCAGAAAAATATGGGAGAAGCTATATGAACTCATGTAAAATAGTGAGCAGATGCAAGAGAATGTTACACACAGTCACAGTAATATTTTAATGATGATGAACTGTGAAAGATTTAGCTACTTTAATCAACCCAATGATCCAAAGCAATTCAAAGGACCCATGATGAAAAATGCTATACACCTCCAGAGAGAAAACTGGCCAACTTTGAATGCAGTTTGAAGCATACTTTTTTTTTTTACTATCTTAAATTTTATTGTTTTATTTGGTTTGTGATTTCTTTTGTCATATGGTTAATATGGTAATATGTTCTTATGAAAATAAAAATTTTCTGTTAGTCCTACATAATATTGGCATACTCTCAGTAAAGAATACGTAGAAATGTTTTATCATTTTGTCTGGGAAGCTAGCCAGCAGATATAATTTTTATAACTATAGACAAATATGTTTTGAGTTTCAAACTATGGACTTGTAAACAAACCAATGACTCACAAATCCCCTTTTTTAAGATAAGGACCATTTCTAATATAACATAATCTCTTAATTCAGCTTCAATAATCTGTTATTTCTTCATTGATGGTCTCTTCTATACCAATTCAGTTTATGAGTTCTCATTTCATTCTTTGTTATCTAAGAATAAGTTTCACAAGTTATTGGAATAAACATTAATGGAGGTTGCATAATAATTTCAACTTTAAATTTTATAAATATTTTAAATGGCTACATATATATGCCTAAGAAAGTAAAGTGTTTTTATATAACTATTTTAAACATGTTCCTTACCCAGCTGAGATATTCCCATATCTTGCTCTTCTAATATTAATATTTTCTTTTTAAAAGAAGTAAGGATTAAGGTTATTGATAATGTCAAATTAGTTATGGAAACATAAGAAGGATAATTGAAACAGACTTTTTCTTCTTTCAGAATTATGCAAACTGATATTAACATGACATAACTTTCACAATTAGGTCCTTAGGTAAGTAATGCATATAACATAGAGGGGCAAATTAAGTCTGGGAACCTATTTTGCATAATTTGGGAAATAGCCATCCAACTTAGGTAGAATGGAACCTCCAACCAAGATTCTACAAACTCACTAAGAAAATATAATTAATAATAATTTAGTTTGACCATCTCTCACTCATCTTCCTAATAACTATGAAGTTAATATTAGGAGCCTGTTTCCCTTGACTAGAGCTTCTCATGAACTGGCTTTCCATTCCATTCAGCCCTACCTCCCTCTTTCCTGGATGATGCAATGACTAATATTAGTCAGATTTGTGAAGATACAAAATTGACCATAATCACAGCCTATCTACCTAATGACTTCCATTGAAGACAAGTTGTGTAAAGGATGTTACAATTTCCCCAGATACTACATTTTAATGAACATTAAATAGCCTAGCAATAGAGTTAGAATTATCTATGTGCAATCACAAAAACTGGTCAGAGCAAAGGTCAAAATAAATTCTATACAAGAAGGCAAAATAAAGTTGATAGGAGAATATGATAGGAGAACACTGGATGTGAATAAAATCATTTCAAAGTGACCTCATATATTCTATTGACTCAGAACAGTGGGGAATGCACAAAAGTGAAGACATTAACTCTATTTCCATTCCCTAGATAACTACAACTAAAATATCTATAAAGAACATTGATCCATGTCTACAAAAGCATTTCCAATTTCTATAAAACCTTTATTAGGATGCCCAATTCATTAGGAAGGGTGACTTCAATTAAAATATAAGACAAACTGTCTTAGACGATTGTCTGCAGTGAAAACTTATTTCCAAAATCTACACGATGGAATCAGAAATGTAGATAACAGGGCTCTGTTTTTGTTAGATTTTAGAAGACAATGAGACTTTCAAGGTTTTCTTCAGACAAGATTTCTAAATTCTTTACAAGAAAATAATTTGAAACAATTTCTAGTCTGAGTGCCACTTTGTTCAGCGATCTACACACTATTGTTAAATAATATTGTGCTAAACTTTTTAGATGTCTTGAAAAGTGTCCAAACAAAAAAGAATTCTATTGGTCAAAAAGGTTTCCAAATGCTTATATTCCTCATGACATAGCACAAATTGCAAAAGGCCTCTATAACATTATAAAACCTTCTAATTTAAATACAAAAAATTGAAAAGAGATTGGGCCAGGCATCTAACTAGGAAAATGAAGTGGATGGAAACCAACTACCGTCACTGTACATAAGGACATTTATGAAGTGTCATCTATGAGCAAGGAACTATACTAGGCACTGGTCACCTAAGAAAAAAAAAAAGCTATGTCCTAAAGGAGGGTACATTCACCATGAGAAGACAAGGCCATGAGCTTCTTGCGATTATTGTGGCATTGAATCATCATGGAGTTGGTGAGGCCCTCCACGATGGACCACTGGACCTTGCAAAAGTGCTTCACTGCGTAGTGCCCAGCGCTGTGGAGCCGGTACTTGGCATACTTCTCCTTCACAGTAATATAATCCTACCATTGATGCCATTGATCTACACATCGTTCATCCTCCACTTACTAAAGAGTTTGATGTCCATGGTATTTGCCACACCTGGAGCCTCTATCTCCCACTCAGTCAGGTTTCTGGGTCCTCGGTCAGCTCTCAGAACAGGAAGGGAGCCTGTAGACGCCAGGTTGGGGGCTCAGAGTCATGGCTGCGTTCACTCCACACACCTCACTCAGGCACAGGAACAGGAAAGAGAGATTTCATTCTTTCTAAATAAGATATAAGAAGTTATTTTCAGCATGCAGACACCAGTCACTTACCTAGGTACCAGAAGAGTCATTACTGAAGCTCAAAATCCTCTCATTCCAAAACTAACACTCTCTCTGTCACTTCATACTCTATATATAGTCTGTTGATGTCCTTAAGGTGTCGGACAAGTCCTCTGGACAAGATCTTAGGAAAGACTTTGACAAGAATCATGCTGTATGAAAAGGTAGGGCAGGGTAGTGATTTGTACAGATGGAGAGAATTCCCACATCAATTGGATGGTGGATCCAGGTAAGATAATTTATTTGCAACTTATAATTCATTGTTCTGAAAGGTTATTTTTTCTCTGCAGCAAATTTGGAAAATGAGGGACCTACATATTTCTATTGTTCAAGCGGAATGAACATTAATGCAACTTCTTTATGTAATGGAATAACTCAGAACACTGGACATAGATTCTTTTAGACTCAGTTACAGTGACGGCTGCAATTGGTGCTTAGTGAAAGCTCAATTTAACTTACTTAGAAGATATATAGTTTCTTGCCAATCTGAGAACATATAGTGCATGATTTAATGAAGATAAAAGTGGGTAACATCAATTCAATTGTTCTTTATCACATTTACCAACCATATCACTTGCATTCCCCCAAAAATTTCGAGAACAGACTGTGAATTTTTCAAAAATACCTTAACTTCTATACTATCAATTTGAAGAATCCTCTTTGTTCTGTTTTATTTCTTTTTGTCCTCAGTATTTACTCTTTATAGTGTAAGAGGAGGTAAAACATTAACACTATTTCAAATACTGAGGAGATTCTTTCCCCTATTTAAACCTGGCAAGTTTAAGCTAGCCCTAAGAGACACTGGATTGATTTACCAGTTAGAAACACCATGTTATTGGTTTGACAACATGTAATACAAGTTTCACAAGCCAGGTTTTCTTACAAATAAAATTACTCACTTAAAAAAGAAATGGTTTTACAGTTCTCAGGATTTAAAACAAAAAAAAGAAACCCTGGAAAAACAGTGAGAGTTCCATTTTTATTTTCATTTTGAGGGAAAAACACAAGCAAAAAAAATTATGCAAAGTATACACACACACACACACATTTATATATATATGTGTGTGTGTGTGTGTGTGTATGCATATATTTGCATATATATGCATGTGTGTATGTATATATGTGTATTTATGTATATACATCTGTACATATGTGCACATATTCATATACATGTATATGTGTATATATGTTTTACTGGAGAAGGAAGGAAAGAATCTGTCAATGATTCTGACCTGGGATAGCATATTTTAATTGTTTTGATCTACTCCTGGCAATTAGATTATTTCACATATTAAAAATGAGGTTATTGGCCATGGTTTTATATGACAGCTTTACATTCAGAGGATTCAACTATGTAACCCAATGAATACAAAGCACAATAGATACTACTTTAGAGATTGCCTTATATTGTTAAAAATCAAAGTGAAGTGAAGTGAAGAGCATGGAAGTTACCCTAAAATATGTTACTAAACTCACAATACCCCATTTTCTTCTAATCTTTTTTCCCCTTTTGATCTCCTCCATGTTTCTCCTCCCAACTTCAGAATAATTAACTCATGTTTGCATGTAGCTTCATGGACAGCGTCACAGTCAACATTAATTTGCTGACCCTTTACTGACTATAATCTTTGGAAAATTTTGGCAGATTGTAGTTTTACTAAAATAAGAGCATCATGACTATACAAATGTTCAGGGGGTTGGTGATGTGGGGAATGCAGTCAAAGTTTCTGAATATTAAGACAAAGTTACTCATATAAAAAAAATCCCAGGTTTTGTAAGTTGGAAGGCATAAAGGGATTGATCTTCAGAGGAGGATATTGGAGCAAAGAAAGCCTCTTTTACCCCAAAGAACAACATCAAATGGCCATCCGCCCACAAAGAATTCACAAAAGACCTTTAAAAAACTTTAAAATTTAAGTGACAGAGATGGAGGCAAAACTAAAAATAAAAAAGGAATAATTCAAGAAAAACAAGAAGGTTATGAAAGAAAAGTCAACTAATTAGAAAAGGAGAACCAGAAACTTAAGGAAGAAAATGACACTTTGAAAATTGGAATTGAATGTGGTTGCCAAGAACTGGCAATTGAGGAGATGCCTGTCAATTGAGCAATGGCTAAACAAGTTATGGTATAGGAATATAATGTAATACTATTTTGCTATAAGAAATGATGAGCAAGAGGACTTCAGAAAAACCTGGAAAGGCTTATATGAACTGCAGGAGAATATTGTACACAGTAACAGTTACACTGTGCAATGACTGCTTTTGAAAGATTTAATTCTTCTCATCAATGCAAGGATCTAAAACAACCCTAAAAGACTCATGAAGGAAAATACTATCCACATCCAAAGAAACATGGAGTCCAAATGAAGATAGAAACATATTATTTGCTCTCTTGTTTCTTTTTTTATACTTCTTCCCATTTGTTCTAATTCTTCTATACAAAATGACTAAAGTGAAAGAATGTATATGTAGAGCCTATTTTGGATTGCACAACACCTTGGAGAGGGAGGAGGTGGGAAAGGAAGAGAGTATTTAAAATTTAGGAATCTGATTGTCGAAAAATAATATAATAATAATAATAATTAATTAATTTGAAAGAGAAAATTGCATTTGGCAAAGGAGAAGTGAGCAAAACCATGAGAAATAAAGAAATAATTCAATAAAGTACGAAAAATGAGAAAAAATAGATGATAAATTGAAACATTTTATTAACAAAAAAACAACAGATCTGGAAAATAGATCAAGAAGAGAAAACAAAAATAAGCTTAGGGAAAATTTTGATAAAAAATTATCTTGATATAATAATACAAGAAACAATTAAAGAAAATGATCCAGAAGCGTTAGAGCAAGGAGTGTGTGTGTAGAGGAGGGATAGAAATAGAAAAAATAATCCATCCATCACCACTTTAAAAGGTCCTATGAGGAAAACTCATAGAAATATTATAGTCAAATTCTAAAACATCCAGCTCAAAGATATGATATTAAAAGCAAAAGAATAAAACAATTTAAATTTAAATATGATTGTGCTGCAATTAGAATCATGAAAGACCCAGCAGTGGAGACGTTACTGGGCTGCAGATATTGGCAAATTAAATATCAAAGAGCAAAAGAACAGGAGCTCCAGCCAAAAATATTTTAAACAGGAAAGTTAAACATAATCCTGATTGCAAAACAAATAGATATGTGATCAGCTGTCAGATATTGAAGACTTTGTTTAAAAAAATGAACTTAAATGGACGATTTGATATACAAGAGCGAAGAGCCTATATAAGGTATGAATCAAAGACTGATTACAAGGGATTCAATAAAGACAGAACATTTACTTTTTACATACATAAAATGCAAAACGTATGTCCAAGATTTCTATTAATAATGGGAAAGATCATAAGAAAGATTGAGGTAAACCTGAGTATGGTACAAATTTAAAAAGTAAAACCATTTAGGAAGAGCTGAAAAGAGTAATTATTTCATACAAATGAGGTGCAAGAGGGAGAATTCATCCAAAGGAATTAAATAGGGGAGGATGACTGGTAGTTCAGGTAACCTACTTTCATCAGGAGTGGTTTTAAGAGCGAAAAATACACACACACAAACACACAATATTATATTTTATATTATGTTTTTATATTGTTATTAATATCATATTAATTATATTAATTCATTAATATAATTATACAACATTATATTATGTGATTATATTACATTATGTTAGAGAGAGAGGGAGAGCAAGAGAGAGAGAAAGAGAACAGCATAAAAGTCTTCTAAATTAAGAAGAAATAAAATGGCAAGGGGATCAAGATAGGGAGAGGAGAAGGGAAGAATCTTGAGATGCAAGGGTGAAGGAATAGGTTAAAGGGGACTAAAGAGGGGTGTTTAGATTCATGGGAGTGGGAGGATAATGGTGTTCTTGGAAGGGGTGTAGGTAACAGGAGGGCAAAGTAGCAGCTAGAATTAAAGTAGAGGAGGCAGGAGGTATAGGAAACAAGAGATATGCACAAGCTTAAAAACAAAGATCAGGAGTAGAATATGTTTGGGAAAGTATATGTTTATATATGTATGTGTTTGTGTGTGTGTGTGTGCATGTATGTATGCATCTAACAGCTATAAGGAAATATAACTACACTCAAAGTGGGGAGAGAGGAGCAGAACAAATTAAAAAGAAATAGTACACAGCAGAGAATAAAAGAAAACTTACAAGGAAGCAAAGAAAAAATGTCCAGCTCTCAACACAACATGCAGTACTTCTCATACAAGCTTTATTGAAATGAAAATTTATTGTTATGTATTTTAAAAATTCTTCTTTGAACATGATATGCTTTTTTCTTTCTTGTTTTATATTTAAATTCCAATATATGAGTTTAGGATATGTTCTTGTTTGTTTCTTTCTTTCTCTTTTCTGTATTTGTTTTCTGGTGTTTGAGTCTAAAATAAAATTTAAAAAAATAATTCAGATGCTATACCACTTGGTGTTTATATGCTAATATTGATATTGTTTCATTTTCTCTGTTACCTTTTAGCAAGATATAGCTACCTTTGTTATCTCTTGATTAGATATATATTTTATTTTATTTTTATTTTACTTGGGATTAGGATTGCTGCCCCTGCTTTTCTTACTTCAGGTGAAGCATGCGTCTGTTTGATTCAGGTGTGCTTTTTGTAAACACTGTACTGTAGGATTTTCACTGTGCTACCCACCTCTGATGAATGGAAGAATTCAGGCCATTCACATTCACAGTTATGGTTATTAACTGTGTGTATACCTCCATCTCTATTCTCCCTCTTCTTTGTCTTCTTTACACCCTTTCCCTCCTCAAAATTTTTGTATCTGTCCACCATCTCACCCAATCTCTCTGACCTTCTGTCAGTCTGCACTCCTCCTTATTTCATCTCTTTCTTTCCTACTTCCTTGTCAGATAATGTATATTTCTATATTCAACTGATTGTGTCTTTTACTTCGTCTTTGACCTAATATTGATGAGTAAGGCTGCCCATCAGTCATCCCTCCTATCTTCCCTTCCACTGTAAGAGTTCTTTTGCACACCTTCATATGAAATAATTTGCTCCATTCTACCTGTCTCGTCCTTCTGCACCCAGTGTATACCTCTTTCTTATCCTTTAATTACTTTTGTGTCATCCCCTAAAGTTCACCTTATATCCTAATGCTCTGCTTATGTATATTCTTTTTAATTGTACTATTATTGCTATAATTTAAAACATGTACAAGTATTATCTTTCCACATAGGGATTTAAATATTTTCAAGGTTGGGGAACCTGGTGCCTCAAAGCCAAATGTGGGCCTCTAGGTCCTCAAAGTTTCAAAGAATGATGATGTAATTGATTCCTCTATCTCAATTATTATAGTTCATTTTGTACATTCATATATATTTGGTTAGCTTCATCTTTACGTGAGTAAAGACATTTACTATTTATCATTCTATCATCAGTCAATATGTATTTATTAAGAGCTTAATATGTGACAGACACTGTAATATATGCACTGCCTGCACAATAGACATAAATAATCCACAATCTCTTGATGTTTACCTTATGCCAAGGAAGAACAAATGTATAATTATATACATGATATTTTAAAAGATGGATCTAAACATATATTGTATTTACCAATTTTGTGTTTATATTTATGTGTATATAAGATAGATTTTTTGTATACGTGTACACAAACACACACATGCATGCACACTCACACATGAAGCAGAGGGAGAGAGGGACCACTACTGTTTGGAACATATCAGGAAAGGCTTTAGAATGTAGTGCTTGACAAAAGAGCAGGATTCTTCTGAAAATAGAGGTGAGGAGGACGTGTATGCATGGTATAATGAATAATGAAAAGGAGCAAGGAAATGTATCAACAAGCTTCACTTAAAAGTTCATTCTATGTGTCACATACTTAGCTTAGTTTTGGGAATTAAAAACAATGAAAGAATTCCACCTATCAAGGGGTTTACATTGAATTCTTAACTGTGGTTGGTAGGTGGCTGAGGCTGGACCCATTGATAAACCCTTCAGAACCTCGATTGAATCACAACTCAACTCAGTATTAAGTTATTCTGGACCTTAAATACGTACAGGAAGTGATCATTTATTAGGCACATGATAAATCCCAGATATTTGTGCATATACTTCTCTCTTTCTCATTCCAATTCTAAAAATGAGTTTGAGTGACAAAATCTTTTGGTTTTTGAGTTCTTGGCACCTTGAAGGCTATTTCTTTTCCATACCATTGTTGAAATAGGGATCATTTGAAATATTTTTACTGACAAACTTGACATTTAAGTTTGATGTATCAGAATACAGGACATTCTTTGCATAATGTTGATTTGGAAAAAACCTTGACTTCAAAGACCTTAATCTCCGGTTTTCAGAGTACAGTGCAAAGAGCTTCTTTCAAACCATTTTGTAATAGGATGATAAATGGGCAGTGGAAGGAACCTGTAAAAGCAATCTAACAGTTGTGGGGAGAGCTCTGTAACTTATTCAACTTTTTGGGAAATGCATCTGGGATTGCAGTGGTGGATAAATATGTGAGTGACATGAATACAAGTAAATCTTATTCCTTTGTGGCTGTCAAAATGAAGTGATCAAATCCAACTTTAGTGTCATTTGGTCTATTTATATTGTTCCCTTTAATTTTTAAAGATTTGTATTCTCTGGGTCTAACATAAAACACTAACTTTAAAGGATCACCTTGATAATTTGATAATCCTGAAGAACCTGGCCTAGGATCAAGTCCAGTTATGACAAATAGCAATCAGGAGTCATTATCACCCTAAATAAAATTTTATAGCCTTATTTTAGGCGGGCTTTAGACACTGAATTAAAGATCAAAATGCAACTTTCTAAAAGTCAAGGGCATCTAAAGACATTGAGAATATATTTAACCTAGTTATCTAATGTTAAACTATTATCTATTTTTTAAAATTGGGTTTATTTTTATTAAGGTTTTATAGATTAGAACAAAATTTTGAAGTCTACAGCAAACCAAATTAAATTTAAAGCTATATATTAAACTCAAAGAAATATGGTCTCTATGTTTAGAATATCTAATTAGGTACACAATAAGAATTGTATAAGGTAAAATATTGGGAATTAAAAAAACTGGATTTATAGCAGCTAAGATGGCAAAGTAGGCAGAAAACTCACCATCACTCTCCCATAGTCACTTCGAAATGACCATAAAATGGTACCCCAAAACAGATCTTGGAAAATCAGAACCAAGTCAAGGAAACCAAAGATGTTTTGAAAACAATCTTTGAGCACAGCAAACTCGGAAGATTGGCAGGAAAAGGGCTGTTTACTCAGATAAAATGAGAGTGCCATCCAGTACAAAAAGTGTCCTAGCAAGTCAACAGGAAGACCTGCCTCAGAAAACCCACAGTAGATACTGAACCCTAATATGGCGGATCAGGCAAATGCCAACAACAGGACAACACACATGACTCAGCATAGTCAGGCAAATAGACAGACTCCAGCTCAGAGAACTACCACTTTCTTCAGTGTAGACACAGAAAAATATAGAACCTCCAGCAGTCAAACCTCTACATCTTTCAGCTTAACTCTAAAAAGAAGAAGGCAAGCAGCTAGACTGCATGTGCTTCAGTGATTTCCCTGGAAATGCAGAAACATCCCACCAGCTTCAGCAAAACCCAGAAATCAGCACTAGGATCACAGGTGAACACCAGATAAGCTGCCACATCCCTATTCCTGTAGCAGCGTCAGCCAACCCACATGAGATACAAGGATCCTCTGTGGGACTCAGGGTCAACATCAATGCAGCACTAGATAAGTAGCCAAGGTTGGCAGTTCTTGGCATAAGGAGCCTTAGACAATGCCCTTTCCATGCTGGAAGGAGAAATCAAATTTGAAAGAAAGGCCAAAGGTCAAAATAATGAGCAAAAATAAGAAAAAATAATCTGATCATAGAAAGTTACTATGGTGACAGGGAAGATCAAGACAAAAGCTCAGAAGTGGACAGCAATGTTAAAAAAAAATCTATGGGCAAAACCCAAAAGAAAAATAGTAAGTGATCTAAAGAAAACCCCAAAAACTTACAATCATATGAGGAAGAAGAGAAATTGGGAAAATGAATGAGATTGGTATACAATAAGTACAAAAAAAAAGAGGCAATAGCTTGTAAAAAGAAAACAGTTGCTTATATAGCAGAACTGGCCCAAATGGAAAAGGAGAAACCAAATGCCACAAGTCTTTAAATAATACAATTAACCAAATACAATAAAAGTACAAAAGCAAAGGAAGGGTAACAATTTCATAAAAGTTAAAATAGTGCAAATGTAAGCTAATGACCCTATGAGATATCAAGAGTCAATCAAATAAATTCAAAAGAATGAAAAATTGAAGAAAATGTAAAATACCTCGTAAGGAAAACAATTGGCCTAGAAAACAGGTCAATATCAGAATCATTTGCCTCTTTGAAAGTTATAATTAAAAGGAAGCCTGGACAGCTTGTTTCAAGAACCTGCGAAGAAAACTGCCCTGATATCCTGTAACCAGAGGCCAAAATAGGTATTGAAAGAATCAACCCACTTCAGGAAACAGATCCCAAAATAAAAATTCCAAGAAACATTACCAAATTTCAAAATCAGGTAAAGGAAAACATACTACAAGTAGCCGGGGAAAAAAACAGTTCAAATATCGTGGAGCCAAAATCAGGATTACACAGGACTTGGTAGCTGCAACATAAAATGATCAGAGGTCATGGAACATTATAATCCAGGAAAAAAAACAACAGCAACAACAACAAAACTAGGACTACAAACAAAAATCAATTTTTTGGCAAAATGAAGCATAATACATCTAGGCAAAAAAAGGTCATTCAGTGAAATAGAATAGCCAACATACCAAATTTATGGGATGCAACTAAAACAATGAAAAATTTATTTCTCTAAATTCTTGTATCAACAAAATAGAAAAAGAGCAGATCAATGAATTTGCCAAGCAACTAAAAGAAATTAGGAAAAGAACAAATTAAAAATCAAAATAATTGATAATTGAGCACCAAATTGAAAATCATGAAAATTAATGAGATTAAGTAATAAGACTGAAAATACAAACAATACCATCGATTAAATGAATAAATAAAAGCTGCTTTTCTGAAAAAAATGAAATAGATAATTCTTTGGTTAATTTGATTAAAAATATAAGACGAATTTGAAATATCTAGTATCACCAGTAAAAAAGATGAAATCACCATCAATGAAGAAGAAATTAGGACAATCAGGAGATAATTTGTTCAATTACATGCCAACCAATCTGAAAAACAATGAATTCCATAGATATTTATGAAAATGTAAATTACCCAGATTAATAGATCAGGAAATAGATTCCCTATATGGCCTTATTTTAGAAAAAATAATAGAAATTGAATAAAACTTTCATGTACTCCCAAAGAAAAAATTCACCAGGGTCAGATGGGTTCACAAGTGAATTCTCATAACATTTAAAAAACAGTTAATTCCAGTACAACATGCAGTATTTGTACAAAGCAAGTTCCGTTTATATCGTTCTTATTCTTATATTTTTTTTAGTTATCTTTTAATTAATTAATTAATGTTTTTTTTCTTTCTTGTCACCAAAGTGAGATTCTATTGTCTGATTCTTTTTCTGCCTTTTCTCATTTCCCTTTTTCCCATCCATTTACTTGACTTCACAACTCTTTCTCAGGGTAGTTCTCGGCTTCCAGTGGGGATAGGAGGTCATACTGTCAGTTGCTCATTCCCCACAAATCTGTGGACCTAGAGGTTCAGAAACAGCTGCCGCTCCTGCTCTTGTTGCTGCTCTGATTTCTGTGGCTGTTTTTGCCTCCACTACTCCCTCTGTTTCCCTGAGTCTGTGGCCATAAAACTCTACTTTTTCACACAGTTCCAACAGGATTTTTCCACTGACCTTCCAATTTGTGCTCAGGATTTTGGGGTCATGACATCTGGAAACCAACACAGCTGCCAGTGATTCAGACCCCTTGAGGTCTGCTAAGATCTCATGTGTTCAGTTGTGGTCCATGCTAGACTGCATTCATCTCTCAGCCCATCATGATAGATACTTTTTGTTGACCTTGCAGGCTGTATTGGGCTGCTGATTTGCTTCACTCCATCACTCTGTGGGTTCTGCCACTCTAGAAATTTTTAAAGTCATTTTTACAGGTATTTGCCTGAGATTGTGTAGAGAGTTTTAGCAAATCCCTGCTTTTAATCTAATATTTTTGTTCTGCCACAGCAAGCTCAATTTATCACATAACTGTGATGCTGATATCAACACCAGGAATAGCTGAAGCATATAAAGAGAATTATTGGCTAATTTCTATAATGAATATCAATGCAAAGATTTTAAATAACATAATAGCAAGACAATTACAACAATGTATCACAAAGATTATACAATATTAACAAACAGTATTTATTGAAAAAATGCAGGGGGCGGAGCCAAGATGGCGGAGTAGAAAGACTCACCTATGCTAGGTCCGAACCCACAGCCCATAGATTTTCTGTAAAAAGAACTCCTGACAAATTCTGGAACAGTGGAAGCCGCGCAGCAACACAGTGAAGGAGAATTCTGTTGCAGAGAGCCCTGAAAAACTGACCGCAAAGTTACCCTGGACGGGAGCGGAGTGCGGCCCTGCCAAGTGCTCCCCTCCCCCGCCCCGGCCACACGGCACTGAGAGGAGTGAGCAGAGCCCAGCAGGCGTCAGGGACCTGAATCTCCGGCAGTGGCGAAGGTCCCTCCATCCACAGACGCACAGGTCAGTGAGAGGGACGGGCTGAGAGAGGAGCAGGGGATCTCCGGGACTCGGACCCCCTGGGAAGCAGCCACTGCGGCAGAGGCGGAGGCAGCTCAGCCAGAGACTCCCCAAGCAGGCTGGAGCTCCACCCCAGCTCCACTACAAAGGATCTCTGTATAAACCCCCTGAGGGAACTGAGCCTGAGAGGCAGCCCTGCCCCAACCTGAGAACCAGCAGATAAGCCCCCATTGAAGAGCAGTCAAGCCTGCCGCCAAAAGCCCTGAGGCTGGGGAGCAGCATTTGAATCTCAGATCCCAAGCACTCCTGGGCGGATCTGGGCCAGGCGGTGGAGAGGACTCTCTGAATTCAAGTAACTGGCTGGCAAAATGCCCAGAAAAGGGAAAAAAACTAAGACCATCGATGCTTATTTTCTTGAGAAGTTAATTCCGCCATTTGTCTCTGATGATGAGGAGGTCTGCTTACCATCAGGTAAAGACATGGGAGTCGAAGCCTCTGTATCCCAAATATCTGAAAGAGATACCCCATGGGCTCAGGCCATGGAGGAGCTCAAAAAGGATTTTGAAAATCAGGTAGACA
>CM053771.1:328309016-328344167 GCA_028658325.1 Potorous gilbertii
GAAGATGGGGTAAGGGAAGGGAGGGATGATAGAAGAGAGGGCAGACTGGTGATATGGGTAATTAGAATGTCCAGTGTATTGGGGAGGGGGGAGGGGACAAATGGAGAGAAAATTTTGGAACCCAAAATCTTTTGAAAATAAATGTAAAACATTAAATAAAGTTATTTATAAAAAAAAGAACTCCCCAAAAATTCTGGAACAGTGGAGCCATACAGTAATGGGGTGAAGGAGATTTCTGTTCCAGAGAACACTGAAAAACCAACCTCAAAGATCCGTGGCTCAATAGACGGGAACTGAGCCCAGCCCTGCCCTGCCCCAGTCACATGGCACTGAGAGGAGTGATGCAGATCTGAGCAGGCTTCAGGGATGGAATTTTCAGCAGCCACGAAGGTCCCTCCACCCACAGACCCACAGGTCAGCGAAAGAGACGTCTGGATGGGCTGAGAGGGGAGCAGGGTGTCTGCATAATTCAGGGCCCCTCGGGAGGCAGCAGCAGACGCAGCAGGGGGCCAGAGGCTCCCAAAGCAGGCAGGAGCTCTGCTGGAGTTCCATTACAAAAGGTCTCTGCATAAATCCCCTGAAGGAAATGAGCCTGGGAGGTGACCCTGCCCCTCCTTGAGCACCAGAACTTAAGCTCGCATTGTATAGCAGCCATGCCTGCCGTCAAAAGCCCTGAGGCTTGGAAGCAGCATTTGAATCTCAGACGCCAAGCACTGGCTGGGGGACCTAGGCCTGGGGCTTGGAGAGGATTGTCAGAAGTCAAGTAACTGGCTGGGAAAATGCCCAGAAAAGGGAAAAAAAATAAGACCATAGAAGGTGATATTCTTGGAGAGCAGATGATTCTGCCCTTCCTCTCTGATGAGAAAGAAAACTGCTTACCACTGCGTAAAGATATAAGAGTCAAGGCCTCTGTATCCCAAATATCTGAAGTAGATATCCAATGGGCTCAGGCCATGGAAGAGCTCAAAACGTATTTTGAAAATCAAGATGGGAAAAGAAATGAGAGAGATGCAAGAACAGCATGAAGAACGGGTCAATATTTTGATAAAGGAGACCCAAAAAAATGTTGAAGAAAATAACACCTTGAAAAATAGGCTAACTCAATTGGCAAAAGAGGTTCAAAAAGCCAATGAGGAGAAGAATGCTTTCAAAAGCAGAATTAGCCAAGTGGAAAAAGAGGTGCAAAAGCTCACTGAACATCATCCTTCATGAAATTATCAAGGAAAACTGCCCTGATATTCTAGAACCAGAGGGCAAAACAATATCCAAGGAATCCACCGATCACTGCCTGAAAGTGATCCAAAAGGAAAAAGTCCTAGGAACATTGTGGCCAAATTCCAGAGTTCCCAGGTCAAGGAGAAAATATTGCAAGCAGCTAGAAAGAAACAATTCCAGTACTGTGGAAATACAATCAGAATAACACAAGATCTAGCAGCTTTGACATTAAGGGATCAAAGGGCGTGGAATATGATATTCCAGAAGTCAAAGGAACTAGGTCTAAAACCAAGAATCACCTACCCTGCAAAACCGAGTATAATACTTTAGGGGAAAATATGGTCTTTCAATGAAAAGAGGAATTTCAAGTGTTCTTGATGAAAAGACCGGACTTGAAAGGAAAATTTGACTTTCAAACACAAGAATGAGAAGAAGCATGAAAACGTAAACAGCAAAGAGAAGGCATAAGGGACTTACTAAAGTTGAACTGTTTACATTCCTACATGGAAAGACAATATCTGTAACTCTTGAAACTTTTCAGTATCTGGGTAGTTGGTAGGATGACACACACATACACACACATACTCACACATACACACATGCACGCACACACAGAAATAGTGAGCACAGAGTGAATTAAATACAATGGGATAATGTCTTTAAAGAATTAAGGTAAATGTATAAGAGAAATGTATTGGGAGGAGAGCAGATGAATTGGAATGGGGCAAATTATCTCTCGTAGAAAGGCAAGAGACTTTTTAGCGGAGGGAAAAAGAGGAGAACTGAGAGAAAAACATGAAGTTTTCTCTCATCACATTTGACTAAAGGAAGGAATAAAATGCACACTCATTTTGGTATGAAATCCTATCTTACAATACAGGAAAGTGGGGGAGAAAGAGATAAGCTGGGTGCGGAGGATGATGGAAGGGAGGGCAATGGGAGGAGGAAGCAATTTGAAGTCAACACTCTTGGGGAGGGACAGGATCAAAAGAGAGACTAGAAGCAATGAGGGGCAAGATAGGATGGAGGGAAATATAATTAGTCTTACAGAACACGAGTATTATGGAATTCATTTGCAAAACTACACAGATATGGCCTATATTGAATTTTCTGCCTTCCCAAAGCGAATGGGTGGGGAGGTAGGGATGGGGAGACGTTGGAACTCAAAGTTTTCAGAACAACTGTTGAATACTGTTCTTGCTCCTAGGAAATAAGACATACAGGTAATGGGGAATAGAAAGTTATCTGGCCCTACAGGACAAAAGAGGGGATGGGGACAAGTGAAGTGTGGGATGATAGAAGAGAAGGCAGATTGGTGATAGGGGAAATTAAAATGCTCGGTGTATTGGGCTGGGGGGAGGGGAGAAATGAGGAGACATTTGGAACCCATAATTTTGTGAAAATGAAAATAAAGAGTCAAATATACAAAGAATAAAGAAAAAGCAAAAATCATTTTGACAATCAGAAAGCATTTAGGAAAATGTGGGATATAAACAAACATCTTATATGATATACTCAGATAAGGTTAGAAAGGATAAATGATGTAGAATTAAGCACAGCATCTTATGTAAATTTGCAAAACATGGAAAAATGTATCTGATATTGTATGGATAAGGGAATAATTTGATCCCCAAGAAGAGGTAAACAGATTATAGGAAGTTAAATGGAAAATCCTGATTCCAAGATATTAAAAAAAAAGTTCTGCACAAACAAAATTAATGTATCTACAATTACAAGAAAGAAGAACTTGAGAAACTTTTACAGCAAATTTCTCTGATAAAGTTCTTATTTTTCAAAAATATATGTTTGTGCATATGTATGTATGTATGTATGTACGTTTGGAACTGAGCCTAATTTATAAAACAAAGAGAAAATACCCAGTTAGTAAATGGCTAAAGGATATGACCAGTTTTCAGAAAAAAAATAAAGCTATCAAATCACATAAAAATATTTTAAATGATTATTCAATAGAGAAATGCAAATTATACCAACTTTGAGCCATGACCACACCACCATAAAATAGGCAAACATTTCCCCAAAGGAAAATGACAAATGTTGGAGGAAATGTGGAAATATTGAGATACCAAAGCACTGTTGGTGGAGTTATGAACTAATCCAACCATCCTACTGAACAATTAGGAATTATGTTCAAAGGGCTATAAAACTGTATGCCCTTTGATCCAATAATACCACCACTGGATCCTATATCCCAAAGAGATCAAAGAAATTGGGAAAGGATGTATTTGTTTAAAATATGTATAACAACTTTTTTTTTGGCGATTTGAAATTGAGAAGATATCCTTCAACTGAGGAATGACTGAACAAATTGTGATGTGTGATTATTTTTTAAATTTAAAGCATTTATTTTTCTTCCTCCTGTCCCCATTACCTGCTAAAAAAAAGAAAAGGAAATTTTAAAATTCAGAATGTGTATAGCTCATACGTGCAGTCAGACAAAAATACATTTCCATATTAACCACATCCAAAAAAGTGTTTCTCACTTGGTTAGTTAGCTCATAATTTCTCTATCACCAGCTAGACAGAATTCTTCATGAGCATTTTGGAATGATGACATTTCATTGCCCAGAGTTATTAAGTCTTTCAGCACTGGTCATTTTTATAATATTGATGCTACAGCATTAATTGTTCTCCTGGTTCTGCTTAATTCACTTTGCATCAGTTCATAGAAGGTCTTCCTGGATTTTCTAAAATAATTTCCATCTTCATTTTTTTGTAGCACAATAGTATTTCAATACACACATATCATAGTTTATTCAGCCTTTCCCTAATCAACGAGCACTCCTTTAATTTCCAGTTCTTAATCGCTACCAAAACAGCCATTATAAATATTCTTTTACACATGAGATCTTTATTAATCTTTTTTGTGTCATATTTTCTTTTTGTTCCTCAGTTTTGAACGTAACGTATGGTCTACTTTTTAAAGCAAGAAGTAGAAAATGGAGACAGTTGCATATAGACTTCCTCTTTTTTCTGCTTCATTGTCTATATGGAAATTTTCCTTTAAGTTCAGAGATCAGATTCAAAATTGGACCCTGTCTTCTCCTTTACTCTCTTCAGGTCTTAGTTCTAGTGGTTCCAAAGCACACATTTCCCTATTAGTTATTGTTTTGCTTCCTGTATCACGGAAAGTGGTCCCTTTCAATAATTTTAGAGACTTAAGAATGTTCTCAATCTATAGAAATTACTCCCAAACAATATCTGGATCCCTTGTGTATTATCAATATTGAGGCTGATTAGTAGTGTGTCCAAATTGATATTGAGATACATGATGTCAAAGCATAGTCTACTTTATGAGTGGTCACCAGAAAGAGATTGATCTCCAGGTTAGAAAATGACCATTCCTTGTCACTGTAAAAGTGGACAGTCATTGGTTAGCAGGATTTGGGTTAAATATACAGGCTAGCACTTGTCCATTTCCTTCTAAGAGGAAGTCATTATATTATTCCTATTTTGGAGCATGAAATCATCTTTTGTGTATTCCCTGAAAAACCTTTGGAATTTCCAGGGAGTCATGCTGCTCCAAGTTGCTATTGCTTTCCACATAATGTTTCGTGATTTCTCTGTAGTTGAGGATATTGTAGGCAGGTAGAATCGTATATACAGCTCACAGGCCTTATGAGGTCAGCAGCACTCTCAGGTGCCTTCTTTTTATGCCTCTCTTGAGACCTGCATTTGAAGATTGAATTTTGTATTAACTTCTGGCGTTTTTGTCAGGAAGGTCTGGAAATCTCTTACTTTGTTGAATGAGCACCTCCTTGCCTTAAATGTTATACTGAACTTTGCTGGGTAGTTTATCCTTGTTTGTAGGCCCATTTCCATTGCCTTATGGAATGTCAGATTCCAATTCCTTGGATCTTTTAATGTAGAAACTGCAAGGTCCTGTGTGATTCTGACTGTAGCTCCTCGTTATTTGAATGGTTTCTTTCTCACTGCCTGTAGTATTTTCTCCTTCATTTGATAGTTCTGGCACAATGTTTCTTGGGGTTCGGAGTTTGAGATCCCTTTTGGGAGGTGAATGTGGATTCTTTTGATGACATTTTGCCCTCCATATCTAGCCCTTCTGGGCAGTTTTCCTTGAGGATTTGCTGGAAGGTATTGTCCAGGCTCTTTTTTTTCATTATGGCTTTCTGCAAGACAATAATTCTTAAATTTTCTCTCCTGAATTTATTTTCCAGTTCAGTTGTTTTTCCAATTAGATATTTTACATTTTCTTCTACCTTTTCATTCTTTAGATTTTGTTTGACTGATTCTTGATGTCTCACAGAGTTATTTCTACTTGCCCAATTCTAACTCGTATCCAACTCTTTTCTTCAGTTAACTTTTGCATCTCCTTTTCCATCTGACCAATTTTTCCTTTTAAGGAGTTATTTTCTTCAGTTGACTTTTGTTCTTCCTTTTCCATTTGTTCAATTTTCCTTTTTAAAAAGATGTTCTCATCATCGAATTCTTTTTTTATACTTTTAAAATCACTGACCAGTTTTTCTTCTATTTCCTTGTTCAGCTGTTCCAGGAGAGCTGTTTGTGCATGTGGGCAGTTCATAGTCCCTTCTAAAGTTTCATATGGAAGTACTGTCTCACTACTGACCTCTTTGGTATTAGTGTTTTGGTCCCTGTCCCCATAGAAAGATTCTATAGTTTTTTCTCTCTTGTTTTGCTTTCTCTTGTTCATGATGGTTACTGTGTATTGTGGCTTCTGGTTCTTTCAGTTAGAAGCTACAGAACTTGGTATTGAGTTGACTTGTGTGAAAAAGCTAAGAGCAAGTGTCTTCTTATCTTTTTGTTTTGTGTTTCCCTGTTCTGCACTGGGGTTACCTTGTTAAGTGTGGGGGAGGGGTGGCCTGGTCATGAGAAATCTCCTCAGCTGAACTGAGACAAAGACAAGTTCAGAGGATGGTGATCCCAGCTACCCTATTGTCTTTCCTTTTCCCCTGGAGTGCTGAGGCATGCCTAGATCCTAGTGTGAGTTTCCACATCTCATGGGGCTCCTCCCTTAGCACTGAGGCTTTCCTGGGTCCTAGTGTGTGTATCCACCTACCTGGGGCCCCTCTCCTTCTGGTTCACCTCTGCCACAGTAGTAGGAATCACCCTTAGTTATTTTCCTAGCCTCAGGTGTTATGAGACCATGTGCCCCCTCTGCTATTTCCACTGATCCAAGATTTTTCTGGGGAAATATTTTATGGTTCTTTCAAGGTCATCAAGGAGTGGGGAAGAGAGAGCATTTACTGATCACTCCACCATCCCAACTCCCAGAAGTTCAAGTAGGTGACTTACAAATGTTTAATCTGTGGGCTGAAAGTTTCAGGAGCTGTTGTGGCTGATATCTGGTGCTCAGTGGCTGTCACTCATTGGGCTCTGCTGGTCTCTCACTCTGGGCTGCCACTCCTCTGGTTCTGCCTGCTACTGTTTCAAGTTTCCCCAGGGCCCTCCTGCTCCACTGAACTAGATGCACTGGGCTGTGCGCTATGGGCTCACCTCCGTGAAACAGATTCTTCATGTGGAACTTCCACAGGAACCTCCTAGGCTTTGAATCTGCCACAATCTGTCTTCTATTGGATTCTGCACCTCCAAAATTAGGTCAGATTCTTTTTAGAGGTATCTGAAGGAGTTTGTCTAAGAGCTTAGCTGAGTCATTGTTCTCACTCCACCGTCTTGACTCCTGATATGTGATTATGATACAATACTACATGTTATAATACCACAAGAAATGCTGAGCAGGATATTTTCAGAAAAACCTGAGAAGACTTATATGAAATGATGCAATGTGAACTTAGTAGAACTTGGAAGAATTGTACACAGTAAGAGCACTGTTGTGTGATGATCACTTGTGAATGACTTTTTACTCTGATCAAGACAATGATACAAGGACATTGAAAGGATTCATTACAAAAAACAAAAAAAAATTAGTTTGCCAGACAGAGAACTGATAAACTCTGAGCACAGAATGAAACATCCTTTTTAATTTTTTTCTTGGTTTTGTGTGTTTTCTTTCGCCACATGTCCAGCATGGAAATATATTCTTCATGGCTTCACATGTATAAATGACGTTATAGTGTGTGTCTTCCCAAGGGGTGGGAGAGGTAAGGGAGGAAGAAAATTTGGAGTTAACTTTTTTTTTACATGCAATTGGATAAAAACGAAACAAATAAAAATAACTTTTTAAAAACTTACCCAAGTTTTCACAAACCTTAAACCTTGACTAGATTTTGTCATCTCTTCAAGCTAGCACCCTAGATCTCTTCTACCTAGATCTTCAATATTCTTTGAAAAAGCTATCTGTTTTTACTTCTTTCAGTTCTTCTTGTATCATTCCTTCATTATTGTAATCAACTGGTAAACTTTCCAGTCAGCTAAAATTATTCTCTCCAAAGTAATTAATTATTTCTTAACTACTGAACTGGAAGCACGTTTTTTCTCATTTCTCACCTCCTTTCTATATTTACGCTGCTGATCACCTTATTCTACTGGATTTTTCTGTCATTATCCTATTTCTTTTGCTTTACCATTCTTTTTCTGTCTAATCATCCACCTCATTATTCCCCAAATGTTCTACAAGGAAGTTTCTACTTTTAAGTAGTCTTATCTTTTTCCTCTTTAGTGCTGTATGACTGTTCCACAGCAAGCATTGGATTCAGGGAGCAAGGAGATAAAGTTTTCTCCAAATTCCAATTTGATTTTTTAATCTGATTTTTGCTATTATTTTCCCACAATTATATGTTGACAATTTTAAACATTTATTTGTTTTCAAAGTTTTGAGTTACAAATTCTACCCCTCCTCCTCCTCCTCTACAATATCCATCATTTTCCTTATTTTTCACATTAACCAATATGATAAGTGTGAGATGGTACATCAGAATTGTTTTAACTTGTATTTCTCTAATAAATGGTGATTTAAAGCATTTTTCATATAACTACATATAGCTGTGATTTCTTCTTCTGACAACTGTTTGATCACATTATTTGAACATATATCAATTGGGGAATGGATTGTGTTTTGTTATAAATTTGTCAGTTCTCTATATCTTTGAGAAATGAGGCCATTATCAGAGATATTTGTTACAGAAATGTTTTCCCAATTTTCTTCTTTCCTTAAAAGTTTGGTCACATTGGTTTTGTTTGTGCAAAAACTTTTCAATTTTCAAAAATCAAAATTATCTATTTTACATTTTTAATGTTCTCTATATTTTTTCATTCGTTTTTCTTCCCTTACTTATAGATCTCACAGATGAACTCTTCCATGCTCTCCTACTTTACTTATGATATCACCCTTTAAATATAAATCATATACCCATTTTGAACTTATCTTGGCCTACTGTGTGACATGTTGGTCCATACCTAATTTATGCCATACTCTTTCCCAATTTTCCCAGATGTTTTCCTTCAGATAGTGAGATTTTCTTCCCAAACCTTGGATTTTGGCATTTATTATATAATATAATACTATAGGCATTTACTACTATATTTATATATACCTAATCTGTTACACTAATCCACCACTCTGCTACTTAACCACTACCAGATTGTTTTGACAATTATTTCTTTATAATACATCTAACTCTTATTTGTATTGGCAGGACAGTTTGTAAGATCTCATGTACTACTTATTCCTTCATAACCTAGTGGTAGGACTGAGTCTTTATGGATGCTTTTCTTAATTCTATAATACACAAACTCCTCTTTATGTGGTTCTTGTCATGATTGTGTTGGTATTAATACTTTAATGGTGATATATTTGATCAAAATATTTCTCTCTCTATATCTCCTACCCTTTCTTTCCTAAAAATGACTGTGATGGAGCCTCAATTTCTTGTCAATTCAAAGAGTTCAGAGAAAAGCGGACCAAAATGTAGAAATCACAGGCATCAAAAAGGAAATTCACAGGAATCACAAATATAGCTTAATGGTTTTCCACATACTGCTCTTAGGTATGATATAGATCTTAGCTTCTCCTTTGTATGTCCTTGATTCTTCTTTTCTAATCTTGGTCCATATATTATTGACTCCCAAAGAAGACATTGCCACCAGACTCTATTTCATCAGGGGTGCTACTAAGAAACTAACAAATCGGCCTAATTCTCTGGTCCTCCGCAGTTTACTACATCATTGTATGGTCAAAGTAGAATCAACTCTATTTGACTTTACATGATTTTCTCTTAATGTAGACTTTCTGATCTTTTAGTTTACAGATGCTCAAATTTCTTGATTCCAGTAGTGACATAGTATTTTATGAAAGATCCACAGAGCATGACCTGGTTTCCTCAATCATTCAGAAGAGATTACCAATTATTCTATAATTCCAGTTCACCCAATGATTTTAATGACTTTTCACATTTAGTATTATATGTTTTGTTCATTGCTTAGGTATTCTAACAGGGTTAAGGTATCAGATTGTAGCATTTTTTTAAACTTCTTTTAGATGGGATGAGTAACTGATCAATCAACTCAAGGAGCCACCTGTAGATGTCAAAGTGTCATTTCTTAAGCTTTTGAAACTAGAAGATATTATTTAGTTGAGATAACAATGATAAGAAAATGAGAGTTGTATTTTATTCCATATTTCTATTCCTATGTAGCTCAGCCAATTCCATTTCACCTCTCTTCTTTATAGTACCTCCTGCAATATTTATTTTACTAGAATTTGGGTAAATCTATATCCTTTCCTTTTAAAAATTCCACCACTGGTCACCTCATTTTTATAATAGGATGACAAATTTTTCCTCAAAATGTTTTTAATGGTGATTGATCCTTGCTCTATATCCTTTGGTTAAGGAAGGGACACCTCCTCGTTCTCAACCACAATATATTAAATTGTTATTATATACCAGACACAATGCTAAGGGCTGGAAATTCAAAGAAAGGCAAAAAGAAGAAAGAAGAAAATCCCAACCAAAATACCCCTGCTTACAAGGAGCTCACAGTCTGATGTGAAAACAGCAATGCAAACAACCTTATGTGTATGATTCATAGCGCATAAATTGGAGTTAAAATCAGAAGGAAAGTTCTAAGAGTAAGGAGCCTGGGAAAGATTTATTGAAGAGAGTGGTGTTCTAGCTGAAACTTGAAGGAATTTATGAGGAGGGAGAAATTTTCAGTCATAGGTGTCTAAATAAAGTGACCATAGTCAAGGGATGAGGTGTCCTCTTCAATGAAAAAAGAAGGAGGTCAGTGTCACTAGATTTCAGAGTATGTGGTAGGAGTTGGGGGGGGGGTTGTGTTAATCCATTGTTGTGAAAGAAGACCATGCCATCAGAGAAATGATGACATGACTTTCATTTGATTTTGTTTTGAGTGAGGGAGGGCTGTGCAGGTACTAGCCTCACTTCTCCTCCAGAGCCATCTGAATCCACTGACATTCATCAGGATGACTAGAGAACACCCAGAATGCGCTGGGAGACCTTGAGCCCTTTAGGCCAAGGTCTTTGCAGTTACTTACTTAAGGTGAGGCAATGCTCATTCATTGAATAGGCCTGTTTAAGAAGTAGCCAGGGCATGGCCCCTTTAATGAGGAGAATAAAAAGAAAGACATCAGATTGGGATGGAAACAACAATAGTTACTATTAATAAATCACTCTAAAGTTAGGAAGGTCAAGAGGAAGGCTTACGCAGGAACCCATTGGTATCCCAGTTTCAGAGTGAAATAGGTTTATGGTCTGGGGAGAGAACAAGACAGGATAGAACAGGAGAAAGGGAAGGGAATGAAATGTGCCAGTAAAACCCAAGTCAACTGGGAACATTTTGGCCATCCAAATTTACAAGCCTTGGGAGAGGAGAAGGAAGGGGAGAGGAAGGCAGATAGGAGCAGACGAGTTGAGTTAACCAGCTAACTGGGCCCCCTTTCAGCCAGCTGCATCTACTCACAGGATTGTATTCATCCTTCATTGCCAAAGAAGATCATGCTATCAGAGAAATGATGACATGACTTACACTTAACTTCGTTTTGAGTAAGGGAGGGCTGTGCAGGTCATCAGTCTCACTTCTCCTTCAGAACCATCTGAATCTAGTGACCATATATTGATCAGGATGACTGGAGATTATCTAGGATGCACTGGGAGACCTTGGGCCTTTTAGGCCAAAGTCTTTCCACGTACTCACTTAGGGTGAGGCAATGCCCATTCATTGAATAGGATTGTTAAAGAAGTAGCCAGGGTATGGCCCCTTTAATGAGACCAAGGAAAAGAATGACATCAGGGTGGTGGAAAACAACAACGGTTACTATTGATAATCACTCTAAAGCTAGGAGGGTCAAGAGGAGCCCTTAGGCAGTGCAGTAGCTTTAAGGTTTGTGGACAGGGCAGGAAAGAAAAAGAGAAAGGAAGGTATTATCTACCTTGTTCATTGTCATAATTCTCACTATTTGTAACATCCTCACAAATGTCTCTTCTAATGTTTTGTCCTCAGAGTAGCCCAGTGTCCTTATTTCCCAAAAACTTCTATACAACTCAAGCTCTGAAGCATTTAGCTAAATATTTTGCTGTTGTTCATTCACTTCAGTTGTATCTGATTCTTCATGACTTTATTTCATATTTTCTTGGTGAAGATATTGAAGTGACTTGACATTTCCTTCTCCAGTACATTTTACAGAAGAGAAAACTGAAGTAAACAAGGTTAAGTGACTTTTCCAGGGTCACACAGTTGGTAAGTATCTTTGACTGCATTTGAACTCAAGCTCTCCTGACTCCAGGACCAGAGCTCAATCCATTGTACCTCTTAAGGATCATTTAATGTCCACATAGTGATTTGTATGTGAGTCACACCTTGCATTCAAAGTATATTTAGAAACGATGAGAATGCTTACAATCAGAATGTTATTGAACCAAGAAATACCTGACTAATCATAGCATTGACTTTTACAATTGTTGGCCAAATATTAGTCATAGTCAATAAACGTAAATGTACACCACATACGAATGCTGAAATTTTCTTAACTGACCAAAATCTTACTCCTTCCTTCTTTCTCACTGATTTTGAACTCATAATCCATCCTCTTCTTAATTGCCAATCCTTTATTTTCTCCCAGAGCTTCCTCTCTACCCTGAAATCTTCTCTCTCCCTATTTACTTCACATTTTCTCTATGAACCTGATTGGATCCAATGGCCAGTCATTACTTAAGGTAATATTCTAGCTTTCACTGACTAGTACTTATAACCACTTTGAGATAGATTAGTTAATTTTCTTCCAATTAGATGTTAAAACAATTTTTGACATTGAAAATGTTTTGAGTTTCAAATTCTATCCCTCCATTTTTCTCTCTTATCTCTCTCCTGGAGAAGGTAAATAATTCAATATAGTTTATAGGTGGGTAGTCAGGAGAGGGAGTTACTGCTCAGTAGAGTGAGGTCTCAGGGTCATGGTTTTTTCCAGGGTGGGAAGTTGGTTGGTGAAAAGTTTGAAATCTGGATCAACTTAATATTTAACATGTAGGTGGAGAAGATAGAACAGTTTAGGTATCACCTTTTTAAGTAGAAACATTCTCCTGACAGACTGTTCCCAATCATAAAATCACCTGGCCAGTGAAAAAGTTTATACTCAAAATAGGCAACTCAATCAAAATAAGCCCCTTTTACACAAGGGTTATACACATGGATGTATCTGCCCAGCCATACAATGATCATTTGTGTATTTGTCATACCTTACATTCAAAGTAGATTTAGAAATAGTGAGGTTTACAGTTAAAATTTTATAGAATCAGGAAATGACTGACCCATAATGTCTTTGACTTTGATACCTGTTAATGTAGATGGTCACTAAAAATACATATTCTACCTTACATAGGAAACTCCATTTAAAATTGGATACATTGTGTTATTTGTCAGTAATAGAAATTCTTTTCGAATAGGAAAGAAAGATATAGCACTTTACTTTTATAGAGAAAATCAACAAGGAAGATTCGTTGTAACTTTTTTTCTTATACTTTATTCAACTATAATGCAGATGTGATATTTGGAAGACATTTAAATCTGAATAAGACACCAACTTTTTTTTTCTATGTGTCAGATTTTGAACTTTTATTCAAGAATGAGGGATAAAAAAGTGAATGGGATAGTTATATATGGAAATTTTCAGAAATACTGTCAAAAGGCACATCATGACTTTTTCATCACTGATTAGGACATTGTTGAAAATGTATGAAGGAAGAACTCTGGCAAAGAGAAAATTATAGATCAAAGAGAAGAAGTGTGTAGGGGAGATAAAGAAAGTATTAGGAAGAATATACTTTTTTGTAAACACAAAGTACACTAAATATGATCATGTGGGTAGCAAGGTTCATTTTACCTATCCTTAATGGAAATTTATTTGAAATTAACTATGAGATCTATTGTATTTGAAATATAAGTTTCCTTAATCCAGATGTCTATTTTTCCCTTTTTTGTCTGTTTCCCTTTTCTCCTTGTTTCTGCCTTTCCAGGGTGGCATAAACTTCAATTAATTGTGGAAAATTTGGGTGGAAAGAAAAAACTTTTGTTACAGAAGTTTCTTTTCAAACACAATGTGATAGCAAAAGAATTTCCATATACTAATATAGTAGTGTCTGGGGATTGCTATTTGTATACAGTGTGTCCTGAAAGCCTGTTACCAAGTTAATCTACAGATGAGCTGGATCAGTCAAGATTAGGTTTTGGTATAGTACTCCTTTCTAGGTTCAACTACTGATAAACTCTTCTATCCACTCCAATTTCTCTACCACTGATAGCACTTCTAACTTTTCAAAACTCACATAGAGGTTGCCAAATCAGTTTCTCTCAGATTTTGTTTCCCAAAGCTAGGAAAACACAACGAAGGAAAAAAAAAATCTTCATGCTGGTACAACTGCAGAAAAGTAGGTCATTGACACTACGTCTCTCTCTTCCCATTCAGATATTTGCAGCAAATCATACCTAGGCCTCCCTCAGGAATGAATGGTTGAGCAACTTAATGTCTATACTATGCAGGCTTATTTCTCAGCAACGAGTTAAAAGATTTTTCTTGGGGTGGAGCCAAGATGGCGGAGTAGAGTCACTAATTCACCTAAGGTTTTAGACAAAGTCCTTCAGATACCTCTTAAAAGAGAATCTGACCAAATTTTGGAGAAGTAGAATCTAATAGGAGACAGACTGTGGCAAATTCACAGAGTAGGACAGCCTAGAAAGTTGATGGGAAGGATCTGTTCTGCAGGGGTGTGCCCACAGCATACAGGGCAGCATATCCAGTGCCCCCGAGCAGAAAACCCCTGGGGCAGCCTAAGGTAGTGGCAGCATGGTGGAACAGCAAAGTGGCAGCCCAGAGTGGGAGACTAGTAGAGCCAAGTGAGTGACAGCTGCTGAGCACCAGGTTTCAGCCATAGCTGCAGCCACTCCAGAAACTATCATCCTGGTAGATTGAACGTTTGTAAGTCACCTACTTGAACTTCCAAGAGCCAAAATGGCAGAGTGATCAGTAAATGCTTTCTCTCCCTCTCCTTGTTGACCTAGAAAGAACTATAAAATATTTCACCAGAAAAATCCTGGAGCAGTGAGATCAGCAGAATGTGCAAACAGTCTCATAGCACTTGAGGCTAACAAAATAGCTAAGGGGAATTCCTTTTACCGTGGTGGAGGCAAACCATAAGGAGAGGAGCCCCAGGGGGATGAAAACTTGCATTAGGACCCAGAGGTGCCTAAGAGTTCTAGGGGAAACGAGAAGACAATAGGTCAACCAGGATCACCAATCCCTGAATATATCTTTGCTCCAGCTCAACTGAGGAGATCTCCTGTGACCAAACCACCACTCCCCAAAAGTTAAAAAGTTAATCGCAGGGCTAACTCAGGGAAACACAAAACAAAAGGAGAAAAGGCACTTGCCTTTATCTTTTTCACATCAGTCAGCTCAACACCAGGTTCTCCAGTTTCTAACCAAAAGAACCACAGGCCACAACACGCAAAGTATAACCATCTTGAGTAAGAAGAAGCAAAGTAAGCAGGAAAAGACCATAGAAACTTTTTATGGGGACAACAACCAAAATATGAAAAATAAAGAGGTCAGTAATGACCACTTGAAACTTCAGAAGGGACTATGAACTGCTCACATGCACAAAAAGATCTCCTTGAACAGCTGAAAAAAGAAATAGAGGAAAAGCTGGAAAATGATTTTAAAAGAATGAGAAAAGAATTCTATGAAGAGAACATATCTTTAAAAAGAAAAATTGAAAAGGAAGCACAAAACCTAACTGGGAAAAATGGACAATTGGAAAAGGAAGTACAAATATCAAGTGCAGAAAATGATTCCTTAAAAGAAGTAATGGGACAGATGGAAAAGGAGATACAAAAGTTAACTGAAGAAAACAATTTGATAAAAATCATAATTGGGCAAGTAGAAACTAACGACTCTATGAGACAGTCAAACAAAATTTAAGGAATGAAAAGATAGAAGAAAACGTAAAATATTTAATTGTAAAAACAACTGACCTGGAAAATAGAGTCAGGAGAGAAAATTTAAGAATTATTGAGCTACCAGAAAGTCATGATGAAAAAAGAGTCTGGACAATATCTTCCAAGAAACCATGAAGGAAAAATGCCCAGAAATGCTAGATCTGGAGGGCAAAATAGTCATCCAAAGAATCCACTGTTCACCTCCCAAAAGGGATCACAAACTAAAAACACCAAGAAATACTGTTGCCCAATTCCAGAACTATCAAGTGAAGGAGAAAATACTACAGATAGTCAGAAAGAAACCATTAAAACATTGAGGAGCTATAATCAGGATCACAAAAGACCTTGCAGCTTCAACATTAAAAGACTGAAAGAATTGGAGTATCATATTTCATAAAGCAAAGGAGCTGGGACTACAACAAAGGAGCAAGTACCCAGCAAAATTCAGCATAAGAATTCATGCAAGGAGATGGACATAAAAAAATAATGAATTTCCAGACATTTCTGACAAAAAGGCCATTACTCAGTAGAAAATTCGATCTTCAAACGCAGGTCTCAAGAAAGGCATAAGAAAGGTACACAGGGGAAAAGAAAAATTTGTTACTCAATTTGGGCAAACTGTTTACATACCCATAAGAGAAGGTGATACATGTTAATCTTGAGAATTGTACATTCATTATGACATATAAAAGGAATATACATAGATAGAAGGAACAGGTGTAAACAGGTGATGTAATGATAAAATGTGGTTTAAGCATTCAATGGGCTTGTAACAAGAGATGTGAAAGGAGGAAGGAGAAAATGGTAAATTCCATTACAGGAAGAAGTACAAAATTGTATTACAGCAGAAAGAGGGGAGGGAGATGAACATTGTTTGAGAGATACTCTCACCTGATTTGGTTCAAGGAGGGAATAATAAATATAATTAAATATATAAATCTAGCTACCTAACTACCTAACTATCTAATTTTAGGCAGGAAGAGGGGAAAGGGAAAGAAAGGGGACGGGAGGCTAAAATGGAGGGAAGAAGTAGTAAGAGTAAAGGGGAGTAAAATAGAGGGGGACTGAAAGAAGGAAGGGAAGATTGTGGGAGGTGGTGAAAAGTGAAAACTCTACTGAGGAGGGAAAAGGAGATGGGAAAACTAAAAAAACAAATGGTGGGAAAGAAGATGGAGGGAAAGACATAGATTGTAATCAAAACTGTGGATATGAATAGATTAAAAGCCATAATCCAACAATATTCTGTTAACAAGAAACACATTTAAATGGGGGGATACACGTGGTGTAAATGTAAAAGTTGGAACAGAATATATTGTGCCTCAGCTGTTGTAAGAAAAACAGAGGTAGCAATCATAATCTCAGACAAAGAAAAAGCAGAAATAGGTCTAACAAAAGAGACAAGGAAGACATATCCTGCTAAAAGGCACAATAGAAAATGAAACAACATCATTACTACACATGGATACTCCAAGTGGTATAGCATCCAAATTCTTAGAGGAGATGTTGGGGAAGCTCAGGAAGAAATAGACAGCTAAAATATACTAGAGGGGGACTTCAACCTCCCCCTCTCTTAACTTAATAACTCTAACCTCAAAATTAACAAGAAAGTAGTTAAGGAGGTGAATAAAACTCTGGATAAGGGAGATATGATAGATCTCTGTAGAAAACTGAATGGTAATAGAAAGGAATATACCTTTTTTACCAGCAGTACATGGCACATATACAAAAATTCAACATATTCTAGGGCATAAAAGCTCACAATCCAGTGCAGGAAGGCAGAGACAGTCAATGCATTCTTCTTAGATCATAATGCAATAAAAATATATTTAATAAAAGATCATGGAAAGATAGACCAAAAATTCATTGGAAACTAAATAATATATGCTAAAGGAGTAATTTAAACAAAAAAATCAAAGAAATAATCAACAACTTCATTCAAAAGAATGATAAAAATTAGACAACAACCTTCCAAATCTTATGGGATACTGCAAAAGCAGTTCTTAGTGGAAGCTTTATATCTTTGAATGACTATATGAATAAAATAGAGAAAGAGGAAATCAATTACTTGGGCATGAAGCTGAAAAAGCTGGAAAAAGAATAAATTGAAAATACCAAATTAGAAATACTGTAAACCAAAGGAGAGATTAATAAAATTGAAATTAAGAAAACTATTGAATTAATAAATGAAAAGTATGCCTGGTTTTATGAAAAAACTAATAAAAGTGATAAACTTTGGTCAGTTTGATGTAGAAAAAGAGAGAAGAAAACCA
Source organism: Potorous gilbertii (assembly GCA_028658325.1). NCBI lineage: Eukaryota > Metazoa > Chordata > Mammalia > Diprotodontia > Potoroidae > Potorous > Potorous gilbertii. The sequence goes on from CM053771.1 coordinate 328,326,905, forward strand.
AATTACTAATATGAAAAATGAAATGGATGAACTTATTTCCAAAGATGAGGAAATTAAAACAGTGAATAGAAATTACTTTGCCCAAATTTATGCTCATAAAATCGACAATTTAAGTGAGATGGGTGAGTATTTTAAAGAATACAAATTGCCCAGATTAACAGAAGAAGAAGTTGAATACCTAAACAATCCCATCTCAGAAACACAAATTGAAAAAGTCATCAATCAATTCCCTAGGAAAAAATCTCCAGGATTTACAAGAGAATTCGATCAAACATTTAAAGAACGATTAATTCCAATACTGTGTAGACTATTTTTGAAAATTGGGGAAGGAGTCCTCCCAAGTTCTTTCTATGACACAAATATGGTTTTGATACCTAAACCAGGAAGAGACAAAACAGAGAAATAAAATTATAGACCAATTTCTCTAATGAATATAGATGCAAAAATTTTAAATAAGATTTTAGCAAAAGGAATACAGGAATTTATCACAGGAATAATAAAGTATGATCAGGACAGATTCATACCAGGAATGCAGAGCAGGTTCAATGTTAGGAAAACTATTAGCATTATCGATCATATAAACAACAACTAACAGAAACCACATTATCTCAATAGATGCAGAAAAAGCTTTTGACAAAATACAACACCCATTCCTATTAAAAACACTGGAGAGCACAGGAATAAAAGGAACTTTCAATAAAATAATAAGCAGTGTCTACCTAAAAGCTTCTGCAAGCATTATATGCGATGGAGATCAGATAGATATATGTCCAAAAAGATCAAGGTTGAAACAAAGATGTCTATTATCACCACTATAATTCAAAATAGTACTCAAAATGCAAGCTGTAGGAAGTAGACAAGATAAAGAAATTGAAGGAATTAGAACAGGCAAAGAGGGAACAAAGTTATCACTCTTTGCAGATAATATTATGATATATGTAGAGAATCCCAGAGATTCAAGTAAAAAATACTTGAAATACAAAACAATTTTGCCAAAGTTACAGGTTACAAAATAAACCCACATAAATCTTTTGCATTTCTATATATTAGTAACAAAGACCAGCATCAAGAGACAGAAGGAAAAATCCCATTTAAAGTTAGGGTGGAGTTTACTTGCCAAAACAAACCCAGGGACTGTATGAACACAATTACAAGATACTTTTCACACAAATAAAGTCAGATCTAAGTAAGAAGAAAAACATCACTTGTTCGTGGGTAGGCTGAACCAACATAATAAAAATGACAATTCTACCTAAATTAATTTTTTTATTTAGTGACATAGCAATTAAACTATCAGATAATTTTCTAGAGCTGGGAAAAAATAATATCAAAATTCATCTGGAAGAACCAAAGTTCCAGAATATCAAGGAGACTAACAAAAAGAAATGCAAGGGAAGGTGGTCTCATGCTACCAGATCAGTAGTAATTATCAAAACACCTAGTTACTGACTAAGAAACAAAAGGGTAGACAAGTGGAATATGCTAGGTACTTACGGCACAGTAGACAATGAGTATAGCAATCTACTGCTTATAAATCCAAGGACCCCAGCTTCTGGGATAGAAACACTGTTCAACAAAATTGCTGGGAAAAATGGATTACAGTATGGTGGAAATTAGGTATAGACCAATGCCTGACACCATACACAAGAATAAAGTCCAAATGGGTACACAATCTAGGTATAAAGATTGATACTATGGACAAATTGATAGAGTAAGGAATAGTGTATTAATCAAATTTGTGGAGAAGGAACGAATTTCACTAAAGAAGCAATAGACAGCATTGTGAAGTATAAGATCGATCATTTTGATCACATTAAACTGAAAAGTGTTTGCACAACTAAACCCAATACAACCAAGATTCAGAGGGACGCAGAAAACTGGGAAAGAATTTTTGCAGCTAGTGTCTGTGATAAAGGCCTCATTTCTAGAATGTTTAGAGAACTGAGTCAAATGTACAAAAATACAAGTCATTCTCTAGTTGATAAATGGTCAAAGGATACGAACAGGCAGTTTTCAGAGGAATAAATTAAAGATATCAATAGTCATATGAAAAAATGCTCTAAATAACTATTGATCAGAGACATGCAAATCAAAACAGTGTTGAGGTACCACTTCACACCTATGAGACTGGTAAACATGACAGAACAGGAAGATGACAAATGTTGTCGAGGTTTGGGGATACTTGGAACACTAATTCGTTGTTGCTGGAGCTGTCAGCTGATTCAAACATTCTGGAGAGCAATTTGGAACTATACCCATAGGGCTATAAAAATATGCATAACGTTTGACCCAGCATTAACCCTTCTAGGACTGTATCCCTAAGAGATCATAAAAATGGGAATGGGTCTCACATGTACAAAAATATTTATAGCAAGACTCTTTGTGGTGGCCAAAACTAGAAATCAAGGGGATGTCCATCAATTGGGAAATGACTGAATAAATTATAATATATAAGTGTAATGGAACTACTGCATTATAATAAATGATGAACAGGAAAACTTCAGAGAGGCCTGGAAAGACTTATATGATGTGATGCTGAGTGAAAGGAGGAGAACCAGGAGAACTTTGTGCATAGCAACGACCACAGTGTGCAAGAATTTTTTCTGGTAGACTTAGAACTTCATTGCAATGTAAGCACTTAAAAAAAAATTCCCAATGATCTGTTTAGGCAAAATGCTTTCCACATTCAGAGAAAGAACTATGGAATTCAATTTCAAAATGTATCAGATCATTTTTTTGTGTGTATTATGTTTTGGATTGTTATATAATTTCTCCCATTCATTTTAATTCAATTTAATTCTTCTACACTGCATAACTAGAGTGAAAACGTTTTTAATAGGAATGTATGTGTAGAAACTATATAAAAGTGTTTGCTTTCTCCAGGAGGGAGGAGGCAGGTAGGGGGGAAAAGGGGGGAAATTTAAGTTATATTGTAGTGAAAATAAATAAAATTAACAAAAATTTAAGCAAAAAATACCATTTTCTTAACAATGTGTAGAGAGGAAACAAACAGTGAAATCTTGTACATGTTCTGAAATTGACAGCCGAATTCTTAAATTTCAATTGATTCATAATGACTTCTCAGGAGCAGGCTCACTAAGAATCACTAGATTACCTGAAGAAATATTACTAAGACAAGGCTACACTTAGTAGACCTTCATTGCACGTAATTTTTGCCTGGAATTTGATTAGAAGACCTAGGTATGAGTCCCAGTTTGACAATGGGCAAATTATTTTAGTAATTTACTTAAACTCCTTAAGACTCAAATTTCCTTACCTGCAAAATAGTGATAGTGATATTTAATCTTGTTGTAGGAAGGATGAAGTTAGATAATATATTTACAATTCATTATATCCATCTAGCATTATATACATGTAACATATCTATCTATCATCTATCTATCTATCTATCTATCTATCTGTCGGTCTGTCTGTCTGTCTGTGTGTCTTTCTATCAGGTTGTTGTGCTTCATCTTCTAAGAGAACCAAAACGACATCACCATGAGAAAGGAAAATTTCAGTGTGTCCAGCTGTGACTGAGCAGACCAGGACAAACTCAGAATACTCTACCGCAGGTTGGGCACAGATAGGTCATGTGACTATTTGGGGTGGATATCTCAAATTTGTGCATCTTATGTTTGCTTTGTGCTGTCTCAATTCTACTTCACTCAAAGAGCACAGAACCCTTTCTGACGTGGGCACGGCATACAGAGAGGTCCTGTACCAGTGTCTCCCATGTTGCTCGGTCAAATCCAAAGTTCTTGAGAGAGACTTTGAAAGTGTGCCTGTATTGCTAATTCTGGACACCATGTGATCACTTGCCCCATGCGAATTCTCTATAAAATAGTATTTTTCGCAAGTGTACATTTTGCATTCGCACAACGTGACCAGTCCATTGGAGTTGTGGTCTCTGAATCATAGTTTGAATACTTGACAGTTCAGCCCGAGAAAGGAATTCAGTGTCTGGGACCTTATCTGGCCAGGTGATATAGAGTCTTCCTAAGACAGTTCAAATGGAAGTGAAACAGTTTCCTGGCATGGCACTGGTAGACTGTCCATGTTTCACATGCTTATAACAATGAGGTCAGCACAACAGCTCTGTAGACCTTCAATTTAGTAGTCAATCTAATACCTCTTCACTCCCAAACTTTTCTTCAGAGACTCCCAAACACTGAGCTACATCTGCCAATACATGCATCAACCTCATTGTCAATGTGTACATCCCTGGAAAGTACACTACCAAAGTAAGTGAACTTATCCACACCATTCAAAACTTCTCCATTTGTTATAACTGATGGTTCCACATAGAGATGATGTGTTGGTGGCTGATGGAGCACCTGTCTTTCATTGGTGTTAATTATTAGGCCAAAATTAGCATAGGCAGCAGAGAATTGTTCCATACTTTGTTGAATCTCAGCTTCAGAGGCTTCACTGAATGCACAATCATATGCAAGCAGAAAATCAGGCACCAACACTCATTCCACTTTAGTCTTGGCTTGTAGTCTTTTCAAATTGACAAACTTGCCATCACTACAGTAGTTTACCTTGATGGCATATTCATCCTCATTGAAAGTATTTGCCAGCATGGCTGAAAACATCATGCTAAATAGCCTGGGAGCAAGTGCACAGGCCTATTTCACTCCATTGGTAACTGAGAAAGCATGAAAGCATTGTCCATCATCCACAACCCGGATAAACATGCCATCATGAAAATGATGTAAAATACTGATGAACTTCTCCAGACAACCAAATTTTGACATAATTTTCCATAAGCCATCCTAACTGTCAAAGGCCTTGGTCATACCTACAAACATTGTGTACAGACCTCTCTTCGGCTCCTGACATTTCTCTTGGAGTTGTCAGGCAGCAAACACCATATCAACTGTTCCTAGGCCCTTTCTGAAGCCACACTGGCTCTCAGGTATATGACCATCTTCCAGTTGAAGGATCAGCCTATTAAGGAGGACTCTAGTGAGAATTTTGCTAGCAATGATTAAGAGAGAGACCCCCCTGTGATTGTCGTAGGACAATCTATTCCTTTTACTCTTAAAGTGTTGGAAAATGGAGGTACCTTTGTACTCCTCTTACCAAATAACCTGGAAAATTTCAATCAGCTTTTGTATGAGCAATGGTTCCACTACATTGCAAATATCAGATGGAATAGAATCAGCACCAAGCTTTACCACATGCAAGAAACCTAATGGTCCTCAAAACTTCTTCTTCAGTTGGAAATTCAACTAAGGAAGGATTGATTTCAATCTGAGGTCAATGGCCTCAGCATTGATTTATGTGTGATCTGTGGAGAGCAGTATGGAAGCATTCAGTTCAACTCTCTAGGATCATATCATTATCACTAATCAATATGGCTCCATCAGCACTGAGTAGTTGTGATGCACCATAGGTCTTTGGTCCAAGAATAGCTTTCAGGGAATCATAAAAGCACTTTGGATTGTTACTTTGATCATAAAACTGAATTTCATCTGCCTTCTTACTGAGCCAGGAATCTTGCATCTCTGTAAACTTTTTTGTACTTTGCTGTTGATGGAATTAAATTTTGCCTTCTTAGAGGTGGATTAACTATCTTGCTGGGAAATCCTGTGGAGTTCCTGTTTTTCATTAAGCAGCTTCTGAATTTCCCCATCATTTTCATCAAACCAGTGTTTAGGAGTGTACTGACCTAGATGAGCAAATGCACTGCTGTACACCATATCTTTGAAAGCTGCCTACTCCTTTTCTGTTCCACTGTTGTCAACTGTGTGTTGACTCAACTTTCCCTCCAAATCAGCAACAAATTGTTCAATCTCATAGATGAGTTCTAATTTGTTGACATTAATTCTTCTGGTAGTCATTTTGCCTTGGGCGCAGTGCTTTAAATGAATGCAAATATTTAGCTTGGAAAGGATAAGTCTATGAACAGTCCAGCATTCCGCACCATCCATTGCCTATGTCACTCACAACTTGACTGTCTTTTTTCTTACGGTCACATATTCTATGAGATGCCAATGTTTGCTTGGAGGGTGCATCCATGAAGTTTTATTGCATTTAGGTAAATGGAAGACAGTGTTGGTGATGAGAAGGTCATGTGATACACAAGTCTTCAGCAGTGAATGACCATTGCTATTACTGTTTCCAGCTTCCTTCCTCCCTGGGATTGCCTGGCAAGTCTGGTAGTCTGAGCCTACTGTAGCATTTAAGTCACCCAGAATTATAAACTTCTCCTCTTTTGGCACATTGAAAATAAGGGTCTTTAGGTCTTCATAAAGTTTTTCTTTGACTTCATCAGGGTTTGTCATGCTGGGTGCATAGGCACTGATGATGGTAGCATGGCATTTTCCTGAAAGTGGTAATCTCGTTTTCATGAGCCTGTCATTCACTGCTTTTGACAGACATACCAGCTTGCTGATTAGATTAATTTTGATTGCAAAATTCACGTCAGCTTCCCAGTGCTCCCCTTCACTACCCTCACTCCAGGAAAAAAAGCTTATCTAGCTCCAGCTTCAGCAAGTTGGTCTTCATTTGCCAACCTCATTTCACTCAGGGCTACTATTTGGATGTAATACCTCTTGAGTTATCTTGCAACAAGAGAAGTTCTTCTTTCACATCTACTGAATTTTGTGTTGTCTATTAGTGTGCGTTTGTTTTGTGTGTGGATGGTAAGTGGAATCATCTTTGTAGATGTTTTTGTACATTTTGTACATTTTTTTGGTGTATATTTCAACAGCATAGTGGGATTTCCCACCTGCTGTGGTAATCAGGCCATGGTTGGGTAAGCAGATAGTGTTTAGGGCACTTTTCTAGCCGCATTCCTCACACCAGGCAGTAAGCAGTGCAATCCTTAAAAAGTTGCTCAGACACCCAGGAGACTCCCTAGTCCTAGTGTTGCTTCCAACGTGAAATGACCATATGGCCTGGGTTGCCTTTGTGCAGGGTTGTGACTACAGCTCCCAGTGTATCCACATCTGTTGCTTCATTACTTTCCTGTAGCTACAGGACTTTGAGGCATAATAGTGAAATGATATGGGTGATGTCTTTTCATTTGTGCATAAATTGGATTTAAGTGAGGCAGAATTGCAGATAGTTATCATCCTCACTCTCTCCTCTGTCATCATAGTCCAGTGGCAGGACATAGTCAAGATGGATGATGATGACTTAGGATGCAATGGATGACCTTGGCATCTTCAGTGTGTAACCAAGCTCTAAGCGATCCTCATTGTCTGCTTCAACTGCCTTCATGGATATTGGAGCAAATTGTTCTCATCTGCCCATTCCACAAGAGAAAGTCTCCACATGCTTGAGTTTGACAACCCCCTAACTCATCAATGGGTCTGAGGACCCTTGGTTACCCTCAGCCTAGTTTGGCCTGTCTGCTGAAATGGTGTACCAGGGTGTGGTCACTGTACATGATGCAGCTTCTTGGAGCCACTGATAAGAGTTGGGTGGAACATATGGACATCAAAGATGAAAAGAGCCTTGAAAAGGGTTCTGCATCAATCACACCAAAGGTACTGGTGCTCCCTGAACACATCCCTACATCTATCTATGAACATTTAATTTGTATTCACCACAAACATAAAGTACCAGTAGCCTCATTTTGTAATATTAGCACCCCCTCATACACACAATACTCTAAGAAATTCAAATTTATCATTTTCTAATGTAGTTTGCAAGGTCATTTTCAAAACATGTCTGTATGTATATATTTGTGTACACATGTGAATTTCTGATCACTACTTGATAACATCAAAATAACAGGGTCATATTTTTAAAAAATATTTAAGTATTTGGATGTGAACTCAGGTCCTTTGAAAACGTCACTTAGTAAAGTTCAGTGGTAGAATGATAGATTAAATTTTGATTTCTTCCACTAGGTCATTGTATTTTGTAAGCTTTGCATTCCATGTAGTTTGGAAATTATTAGTATGTGTTATTGAAGCATCCATTAAAATTTAACGACCTGGTATGATACACAGAAGCTATCATTTCCTTCCATAATTGGCTTTGTTCACTAAGTCCAGGCTTCTTAAAGATAACTGGTTAATAATTTATGGTGGCAACAACTTGATCCTTAATCACCATCTTAAACCTTTGCCTTTCATATTCAAATATGCATGATGGAGTCGTTTGTCCAAAGCTTCTTTGTTGACATAATGTTGTTTTGAGTTCATGTGATGTCACCCATCTTGAATTTTCTGGTGATGCTCTTGAATTTTTGTCATCCCATTGGTTCCAAATTCAGGTAATCCACTTATGATTTTACTTTTAAAATTTAACGGACTATACATTTTATCAACCTTTCCTACTTTGTCAGTGAATTGATACCTTTTCGAAAAAGTATTTCTGAATGTTCTCAAATTGTTTGTCACATTCCCTGAAAGTTATTATATATTTTTTCTCTTTTTTTGATGAGAAAACATTAGAATTTCCTTAATTTCTTTGGGTTCCATTATTTTATCAATGTTATCTGGATCAATATGTTTTCAAAGTGGGTTATGTTACGTTTTAAAAATCAGAAAGAGACTATCCGACCTAGGTATTATTTTAAGTGTGTTGATTCAATTCAATTTTTATTTCCAGATTTCATTAAGATTCTTAAGATGAATTGGAATAGCGGCACATGCTTGTAATCTCTACAACTGGGGAGTCTGAAGTGGGAAGATTTCTTGAAATTGGGAGTACTGAAGTGTATTGAGCTAAGTCAACCTGGTCTGTACCCTAATCCTGTCACTAATGATAAGCTCCTGGGACCATGAGTCACCAGACTGGCTAAGGAGGATTAAACTTGATCAGGCTAGAAATGGAGCAGATCAAAGAAAATATGTCAATCAATAGTAGGATTAGGACCCTGAATGGCATCTACAGTTTTAGGATGGGTATGAAAGACAGACAGTCATTAAAAAAAAATATCAACAATGATAAAAAGAAAAGACTGCATACGCCACCTTTTCAGTACCTTTATGTTTGGTGGAGACTGAATTACTTATAATTATCACTGTAATTCTGGGTTCAAATTTTGCCTCTCAATTAAAGGTCAAAGCTTCCATTCTCTCTTTCCTTATAAACTAAGAATTTTTTCTTACTAAAAATGTAATTTTAATGTAAATGAGAATTTTTATGAGACAAAAAATCTGTTAGATAAAATTTCTAGATTTCTTGGTGTAGCCATGCAAATTTTTTCCATTTATGTACATTAGGAGAGTAATAAGATTTTGACAGGACTCACCCATTCAACTGGATGACTCACAGTGATGTTGAAAACAGATGATAAACTTTGGAGAGCCAAATTGGCAAAGTAAGCAATAAATGACTCTCACTCTCCCTTATTGACCTCTGAAAACCTAGAAAATATTGTCCCAGGAAAAATCATGGAAGAGCAGAGCAAGCAGAAAGACTGGACACAGCACTCTTTTAGTCCAAGAGACTTGAGGGATTAAGAGGAAATGTCTCTCTCACTTGTGTGGAAGGAGAGAAGTCCAGGACAGGAGGCTGACCAGTAAACCAGTGACAAACCCCAACTTTGCAAGCCAGCTGGAGATCCTGAACCCCAGGGTGTAGCATAGAAAAAACACTAGAACCAATATCCCATATGTTTTAGCACAGCCAGGGGAACCTGCAGATTCTAGCTCAGAGAACCACCATATGCACACATGGGCAGGTGTTCTCCAGCAGCCAAACCTTTGTGTGCTTCAGCACAATTTCAGGTGGGCAAGTGTCCTTCAGCAGCCCAAAACATCCTATGCTTCAGCTCAGCACTGGTGAGCAGGTATTCTCTATCAACCAGAGCTCCCCCAAACCCCTGCTAGTTATGAGGAAAGACAGAAAATTCCCACCTGGTCTCAGCACATGCCAATTGAATATCAGGTAAACTGTCAGACCTCTACAGTCTCCAGTTGGCAACACTCAAGACCCCAGCACACAAATGAAAGCCCCTTGACCCTAGCACAAGGAACTTGAGACAGTGCCCATTGTGCTCCAGCAAGAGAACCCCACTGTAAAAGAAAGGAAAAAAAAACCAAAATGAACAGAAATGCAGAAAAGAACACATGCCATGAAGAATAATTATGATGACATGGAAGACTGAAACACAAACTCAGAAGAGAACACAATTGCCAATACGCATCAAAGGAGAATGTGAATGGGTCTCAAACCCCAAAATCGTTCTTGAAAGAGTTCAAGAAGGATTTTAAAAGTCAAATAGAAGAGATAGAAGAAAAACTGAGAAAAAATAAGGTGCATATAAGAAGGAGTCAACATCTTGGAAAAGATAGGACAAAAATTGACTGCAGAAAACAATTCCTGAAAATCTACAATTGGTCAAAAGAAGGAAAAGTACACTGAAGAAAACAACTCATTAAAAATTAGAACTGAGCAAATGGAATTTGATGATTCTATGAGACATCAAGCATCATTTTAAAAAAAAATCAAAAGAATGAAAAAAACAATAGAAGAAAATGTAAAATACCTCATTGGAAAGAAACAACTGCCCTGGAAAATGGATCCAGTAGAGATAACATAAGAATTATTGGTAGATCTGAAAGCTAAAGAAGCAAGAGCTTGGAGAGCAAGATATCATCAAGGAAAAATCTCCTGGAGTCCTGTAACCAGAGGATAACATAACCATGAAAAGAATCCAGTGATCACCTCTTGAAAGAGATCCAATGATGAAAACACCAGGGAATACTATAGCCAAATTCTAAAATGATCAGGTCAAAGAGAAAATACTGCAAGCAGTCAAAAGAAACAATTTAAATATTATGGAACCAAAGAACTTTGTAGCTTTCGCATTAAAAGATTAGGGGCTTAGAATATGATATTCCCTAAGGCAAAGGACCTTGGATTACAACCAAGGATCAATTACCCAGAAAAACTGAGCATGAACCTTCAGGAGAGGAGATGAATATTCAATGAAATAGAGGACTTCCAAACCTTTGTGATGTAAAGACCAGAGCTCAACAGAAAATTTGATCTTCAAATACAAGACTATAAAGAAGTATAAAAGGCAAACATGAAAAAAATAATGTTATTTAATAATGTTAAACTATTTACATCCCTACATCAGAGGATTATTCTTGTAACTCTTGAGATCTGTCTTTATTATGATATTTAGCAGGATATACATACACATTCACAGAGGCAGACAGAGGATGTAGTTGTAAGTTGACTTTGGTGTGTTGATAAACACTCATTACTTGGTGAAAAGGGATTGTACTGAGAGAATAGGAAAGGAGGAAGCAGAAGGGAGTAGCTTACATTACATGAAGAGGCAAAAACGAACTGTTATAGTAAAAGGAAAAGGAGAGGGAAACAACCATCATCTGGATGTTACTCTCATCAGATTTGATTCAAAGAGAGAGTAACACAGTTAAGTATACAAATCCAACATAACCAAAGGTAGTAGAAGATGAAAGCAAAAAGAAAAGAGAGAAGGTGAATAGAAGGGAGAAAAGAAGTAGTAGGAGAAAAGGGAAAGAAAAGGGATAGGGCGGATAGGAGGGAGGCCAGAATGAGGGAGGCATGAGTCAAAAGCAAAACTAGTCAGAAGGAAAAGGGAAAAAGGAAAGACAAAAACAGGAATATGGGGGGGGGTGGGAACAGGAAGGAGAGAAAAAACACAGTAATCATAACTGTTAATGTCAGTGGGATGAACTCTCTCCTAAAACAAAAGTGGATAGGAGAGTGGATTAAAAACCATAATCCTACAATATGTTGTTCATAAGAAACATATATGAAATAGAGAAGTACACACCGAGAAAAGATAAAAGGCTGGAAAGAAGACATTATGCTTCAGTTGAAGTAAAAACAAAACAACAAACAACAAACAACAAACCAAGGGGTTGCAAACCTGATCTCAGACAAAAGAAAAGCAAAAATATGTCTAATTAAAAGAGATAATAAAGGAAACTGCATCCTGCTAAAAGGCTCCATAAATAATAAAGCAATATCATGTGGCATTGCACCAAGTGATATGGCATCCAAACTTTTAGAGAAGTTAGGTGAGTTACAGGAAGACACAGACAACAATAGTATGTTAATATGGAGCCTCTACCTCCCCCTCTCAGAATCAGATAAATCTAACCATTAAATAAACAGGAAAGAAGTTAAGGAGGTGAGTAGAATCTTAGAGAAGATAGATATGGTAGACCTCTGAAGAAATTCAATAGAGATAGAAAGGAATATACTTTATTCTCAGCAGTACATCGCACCTACACAAAATTTTCCCAGGTATTAGAGCACTAAAAACCTCACAATCCAAAGTGGAAAGGCAGAAATATTAAATGCATCCTATTCAGATCATGGTGAATTAAAAATTACATGAAATAAAGGGCAATGGAAAGATAGAGTAAGAATTGCTTGGAAACTAAATACTCTAACCCTAAAAATGAATGGATCAAATAGCAAATCATAGAAAAAAGCAATAATTTCAACCAAGAGAATCACAATAATGAGACAATATCAAAACGTATGGGATACAGTGATAGCAGTTCTTAGGGGAAATTTTAGATCTTTAAATGCTTACATGAATGAATGAGAGAAAGAGATCAGTGAATTACACATGCAAATAAAAAAGCTATAGAGAGAACAAATTAAAAATCACCAATTAATTAGCAAATTAGTCATTCTGAAAAAAGAGATGAATAAAATTGAAATTAAGAAAATTATTAAACGAATTAGCAAAATGAAGGGATAGTTTTATTAAAAAAAACAATAGTTAAGAAATGAGTAGAGAGACCTCACAAAAACCTGGAAAGATTAATATGAACTGCTGCTGAGTGAAGTGAGAAAAACCAGGAGACCATTGTACTTAGTATTAGCAACATCATGCAATGAGTAACTTTGATAGACTTATCTCTTCTAAGCAATTCAAGGAGCAAAGGCCATTCCAAAAATCTTATGATAGAGAATGCTATCTATATCCAGAAAAAGAACTATGAAATTTCAGTGTAAATTGAAGAATACTATTTGAGCTCTCTCTCTCTCTCTCTCTCTCTCTCTCTCTCTCTTTCTTTCTCTCTCTCTCTCTCTCCCCCCCTCCCTTTTTTCTTTCTTGTGCTTTTTCCCATTGGTTCTAATTCTTCCTTACAGAATGACTAATTGAAAATATGTTTAATAAGAATGCATACGTAGAACCTATATCTGATTGCATGCTGTCTTGGGGCTGGGGGGAGTGAGGAAAGGGGGGAAAATTTAGAATTCAAAATCTTATGGAAGTGAATTTTGAAAACTAAAAATAAACAAATAAGAGATATGACAAGTTTTAAGGTTAGACAAAATCATAAGTGCTCATATTGTTTTCTGAAACAAGCAGTGTTTTCTTTAAGTAGTTCATAAAGTTATGGTGCTGTGAGCATATTTTAGAAAATAATTCTCCATCTCGACATCAAATTATCTATCTTTTTCCTCTATTATTTAGTGTATTTTACATATCTGTAGGACAACAATAATCCACAAGTTAAAAATTGGATGAAAATCAATAAATGAATTATAAACATATGAATTTTAGCTTGCTTGGTAATTACAAAATAGATCAATGGTAATAAAATTGTGCCCCAAATTCCAAATCGTGTCCTCAGCCTATTTTTATATATCTACCCAACTAAGGATGATTTTTATACTTGTCTTGGTATGATCCGAGGGCCATGGATTTTTTTACATTTTCGATGCAATTATTGGGAAAAATTATTTAGATCATGACTTCCAAAAGTCGATGGCCTATGGATTGTAGTTGCTGATTTCTGACACAGACCAAGTTTTGCATTCAACTCTGGGACTTTTTGACACATTCTTCTTAGTTTTTGTTTTCTTGTCAGCATTTATAGATGTTTTTTATGCACAAGCTGGGAAAGATGTTTATAATGTGTAAAAATATGATTTTATCTTGTTTTTGGAAGGATTACTAACATTCTCATCTTTTGCTAATAATATGTAATATTTCCTGTAAAAGGTGGAAAATTAATATATTAGCAAAACTAAAACAAAGCAAAATGATGTGCTGGCAGATCTGCAGGTAAACAATCACGTTAACTCACTACGTGCAGCAGTCAAGCAGTCCAGCCATTCTGGAAAAGAAATTGGGAATTAAGCCTCCAAAGTTACTAAAATGTTATTGCTATTTAACTCTGAAGTTCCTTTCCTGTCTATACCCCAAAGATCTCAATGAGAGAAGAAAAGCATCCATATATACAAAGTATATAAAGGTTCCTTTTTTGTGAGTGATGGCAAAGAATTGTAAACTAAAGGGATACCCATCTTTTGAGAAATGGCTAAAAATTATTTATGAATATGATGGAATGCTCATTAAAAGAAATAATTGAAAGGGATGATTTCAGAAGAAAATGACATGAGAAGTGTCACATAAACGGATGCAGAATGAAATTAGAACAATTTTATAAAGAATCTGTGATCAATAGAAAGACCAACCATGATTTCAGAGTGCCAATTATAAATCGTATTATGTACTCTTTCTATAGAAGTGGTGAATTCAGGATGCAGAATAAGGTACAAGTTTTTTTTTCTTATATCCACTGTGCACCGTTTTTTCTCTTGACCAGGCATATTTTGTTTGCAGAATTTTTTGGTGTTTGGTCTGTCTTTCTGTGAATGAAGAAGATTTGACTTCAAGATTCAAATTATTCTACCTGTACTACATGTTCATTCTGTATTCTTAGTTTCATTAACTACCTCAATGATAAGATGTCTGCATCTTCTCTTTCCTTTGGATTTCTTAATTCTGTCTCTTTGATATTTTTGAAACCCTAATTTTTCTTTCTGCCATTTCACTCAATTTCTTCCTCAGTGAGGCAAAATTCTGTACATTCTCTCCTCCACAAGTCTTGAATTTGTTCTTTCTTTTTATCCTCACTGTCACTAGTATTGTGAAAAGGTTCATTAACACATGTTATGTTCCAATCTCAATGACATTTTAAGTTTTAATATCTTAAGTATCAGTTAAATCATAGTGATCAAACCTTGGAAAAAAGACATCTGCATTATGCAATACATTCTACATAAATTCCACCACCATTCTCTATACCTATAAAACCATGCTTCAAAATACTGCCAGATTTATTTTTCTGACTCAAAGTCTCGACTTCTGCTAACTATGCCATGATGACTCACTGCCATGGTAACAATATACAGTGACACTTAGTAGAACTAACGAAACCAAAAAATAACCAATGGCTCACTATAACCTAAATTACAATTCCTTCCTCAGTCTATTTCTTGAACCTAAACCAACCACCACCAACTGCTCCCAAACTCACTCTCTCCCTCTCTCTCTCTCTCTCTCTCTCTCTCTCTCTCTCTCTCTCTCTCTCTCTACCTCTCTCTCTCCTTTCACCTCTCTCTAGGTGAAACAACCTAGAGATGTAAGGAAACACAGAGGTCATCTAATAAAGACTCATTCTATAAATGAAGAAAGTAAATCCCAAGGAACTTAATGATTTACTCAAGGTTATACAGGTGTAATCATCAGAAGATGAAATTAAATCTATTCCTGTAGATCTAGAGCTCATGTTTTTTTGGAAGTATAACTCTAATACCAGCACTCTCTTAGTTCAAGTTCAATGATGAGAATAAATGAACACTCACTGATCAGTCACTACAAAAGACGGTTGATTTTACCCTAACACAGCAAGTACTTATAAAAAGGATACAGTGACACTTAGCTTCTCTAAATATGGATAGTTTCTGGTCAATAGGTCTTCAGAGTATGGTAATTCCCATGGTCTTAGAAATCCACCAAGTCTGAGAATTATAGAGCATAGATGACCAAGAATACAGTCAGGGAAGCTGGGGTCACCACTTCTTAGGGATAGCCTTGTTCTGGGTCAATCTAATGTTGTCTGACGCCAGGAGGAGAGAAGATGGTAGGAAAGAATAGGGAAAAAAAACCTGTGAGAGAAACTAGGACCAATTGTATAGGCTGTTCTAGTATTAGAAGCAATTTTTTTTTCCTTTACATAAAGCATTCTCATGTTGTGGTAAGAAAAAATAGTTTGTGTCAAGGAATGACTTGTCTTATAACAACAGTGCTATATGTGTATATACACACACACACATACATGCAAGCAAGCGTACACACAAGCATTTTTAATAAAAATTGCCTGAAGGAAAATGGATACAGATCTATAGGTGCTCACTTTTACTCTAGTGCATTTATGAAATTAGTATGCAGTTTCATCAATATGCATTAAGAATGAATGACTTTTATAAGTGATAGGCCATATAGTTTTAATGCAGAATGGAATGTAGATTATGAAGATTTTTTTGCCTCTCAAATTTTAATTGACTGTTTCATTAATGCTGTTAGTATTATACCCATGGGAAATTCTCCTTTATAAGTTGGGTTCCATTTGAAAAATATAAATGAGGATTAGTGCACTCCGAACGATTTTTATACATAAAACTCAGTTCATCCTGATTATTTGATTGAAAAGATAAATGTAGAAGTATAAAATATTCTGAGATGAGTTGTCTCTCTATTGCTGTGTAAATTCTGTATAGTAGAGTGTCCCAAGATACAGCAAGGGAAGAGGGTAATGGGGATATATAGTGAGTTTATCATGAAACAGGTTACCTCATTTTCTAGTAGTCATACAACCTTCCAGTGACTACGGGGTTATTCCTTCCCTCTACTTTTTTTTTAATTCTCCTCCCTGAGGATTAGAGAAACTTGATTGAAAGAAAGCATAATTAGGTCCCCTGCCCAAGCACCACTTAATGGTTATTTTTGGGCCCTCCAGACTCAGGTTGAATGTAAATACAAACTATTTCTCTTTTGACCAGCAGCCCTGAGTGTCTTCTCCCAGTTTCATTTATTTATCTACTTACTTATTTATTTTGATTAAAGGGGCCATCTCACTTCTTAAAGATATCTCTTCAAGGAATGTGCATTACTTCACTCAAAGTGAGAACTCCAAAAGATCTTCTCTTATAAAGGCCAAGATCTCCCTCTATATCCTAGGCTACCTCCAGTCTTCCTGATCTGTATCTGGCCACTGGACCTAGATGACTCTGGAGGAGAAAGTGAGACTGGTGGCTCTGCACAGCCCTTACTCAAATTCAGTTGAATTGTAAATCATATCCTCATCTCCCTGATATCCTGCTCATCTTGGGGAATGAAGGAAATACTATAGCCCACCACAACCACATCAGAGAAAATGTAAAGAGAGTTCTCACTTCATTTTTCTATTTCCTAGGCTAAAAAAATGGTGTTATCTCCTTCTTCTAAGAAAAATTTGAGTTGGATATATCTTACCAATAT
>CM053771.1:328344667-328383501 GCA_028658325.1 Potorous gilbertii
AAAAAAAAAAAAAAAAACAAAGGGAAAAAAAAAAAAATAAATAAATTCTAGTTGATTAGTTGATGGATTCAATATACAAAGCTGGAATGATGGTTTCTCCCTTATCCTTTTTCACAAAATTATAAGGCCTAGAATAATTTTATACTGCTTCCAAGTAATATCCTCAATGTTTTGGTCAATATAATAGTGACTCACTAATTCTTTTGAGATTTCCATATTCAAATGAATACTCCCGTGTAATTACTTCATTAACAAAATGCATACCAAAAATTCCATCAAACATAGCAATAACTACCTTCTTTGTGTGATCGTCAATTACTAAGAAAGAACTGAAATAACCCTACTGCTCAATTGCCTAAAGCTTTTGGAGGATAATTTACTGAAACATATGATTACTTTTTATTGTATTCTTTGTGGAGTAACAATTATCATAACTATTAATATACACAATTTAGACAACTATAATGTAGTTATCTAATAATTAAACAAAACTAAAGTTACTGCATAAGAGCTAATGCTATTCTCCACATATTAGCTCCCAAATCACTGTGAAGTCCAAAGCCTTTAATAAAGGAGTAACTTTTAAATCTTTATAGGAAATTTTAAACCTCATTCCTTTCCAAAATTTTTAACAGTAATAAATCTTATACCTAAAAAGTCATCCTTTTTCATGAGTGTCTCAAATGTCTAGTTCTCATGTAAAATTTTTGTCATCTGCTTCATAGAATTGTTTTCAAGAATACATTTTGTAAGTACCTAAATGTGTTACCATCATCACCATCATCATCATCATCCTCACCATGTACAATAGTGGGAAATAGAGAAGGAATAAAATTATAAATTAGAATTTACCTATTGGTTTCTTTAGGCTGAAGCTATTTCATCAAGAAGGGAGACATTTGTTTTGAAGTTACTGTTTCATTCAGAACAAGTTTCCAGCCAAAATGCTTGCTATAACAGAAACTCTAAAGCATCTTTCTCTCCTTGTTTATCTCTCTATAGTTGATTATCTTGCTATCCTGGGGCATGAAGGAACCCATTGCTGGTCCAGTAATAAATATATATGCATTGCAACAAATAAATAAATGCACTTGTTTCCTGTGCATAGTTGGAGGCTGACTGTAGGGTGGAATTTCTGCAATACTGTCCACACCCCCTGTGCCTCACTTATTTGCTAACTAATATCAGAAAGTCTTTAAACTGGATGCATCACTTAATGAGATTCTGCACTTAAAGGTCAAACTAAAATCACAAAAACAAAAACCTTTGAAAGAATGTGCATAAACATACACGTATATATGTATAGGTAGAGATATAGACATATGCATATGTATATATAGTCAGTAGTGGCTTACATAAAGAGAAAAAATGAGAAAAATCTGATTTTAAAGGAATTCACAATCTAACTGGATAAGAAACACACACATCAAACTTTAGTGTTAACCTTTATAGAAAGGCCTAGAAGTCTCATAACAGTACAGCTAAAGAGAGGTTGCAACTCAGGGTTTTTAGGCTATATCAATAACATAGTTAAAAATGTCATGGGTCCACAGGACATCAAGACTAGAGAGAAAATAAAGCCTAGCACTTTAGGTACAATTGCTTTTACATTTTCTATTACTCTCTACTCCTAGATACTCACTCTTCTCTAGGATTTCTGAAACCTCCCCAATCTTTTTTGTTTACTCTTAGACCTGGTCATGACGACCAAACATTAATGCTTTCCCTGAACATCTCTCTTTTGTGTTTCTATACTATCTCATGACCAACTTCCTTTTGGAAAACTTAAACTGCATGTTCCATATATAGACACACACACACACACACACATATATATATATATATATATATATATATATATATATATATTAAAAGCAACATATTAAAGTCATTATTTATTATCTTTCTTCACAAGCCTTCCTTGTGCTTCTCCCAACTTTCTTATTAGTTTCAAGAGTACAACCGTTCTCCCAGTCAACTGAACTTGCAACCTTACTGTTTTTCTCAATTCTTTACTCAGACACTGTTCATGTACCTGATATGTTTTCAAGTAACATCATTTCCATATTCACATCTTTCCTATTTCCAGTCAAAAAGTCATCATCCTGCTGCAAGCTCTTACCTTTTCATACCTGGACTATTTCAAACACCCTTTTAAATGGCTCAAAGTCCTCTCACCTCTAGTCTGTTCTCCACTCAACTAACAAAAGTATTTTTCCCCTCTTAGAATGTAGATCTCATCTAGTCATTACACCACACAATTAACTCCGGTGACTTACTATTGATTTTAGATACAAATATATGGTATCCTAAAAAGTCTTAGTGTAGTTTTAAGCCATTTTTAAATTTTAATAGCTTGAAACTTTAGGGAGAAAGCATTTGTTTGGTTTTTTGCAACCAAAACTCTTTCACTTTTCCAGTCTTTTTATACTTTGCTCATCTCCACATACTCTTTGTGCTTCAGCTACATGGATAACTTGTTGTTCCTCCAACAAACACCTCATTCAGTGCCTTTTCATTGGTTGTTGTCCATGCCTGGAATGTTCTCCTTTCTCACCCCTGCCTCCTGGCTTTGCTGAACTTGAAGTTCTCAGCTCAAATTTCACCTTCTGAAGGGAGCCTTCCCCAGTTCCTTCCTTCCCATCACACACACACATGCACACGCACACACACATTATTAATGTATTTCATTGAAATTCACATCCCTGTATACTGAATATATTAAATAGACAAACAGATAGATAGACTGTTCTTGTATGTACATAGTTATTTCCATGCTGTTTCCTCAATTGCGAGGGTAGGGAGACCATGAGACCAAGTGGTCACAGAGGGAAAAAAAAGAGAACTGAACATAAAGAAATTAAGATGGAATGCTTACTGTTGGCACAAAAATACAGTTGTTCTTCTAAGATCAGTCTTTTACACTAGGTTCAAAGGTTTTGTATACTTTAATGATATGTTATACTTTTATTGCATGCCCATGAGAGCTGCGTTTGTGAATACATAATTTATAAGGAGAAATCATTTATACAGAGGATTTTTAAAATACAGGACTAACTAGTAGCCACCAATAAAAAATTGGTATAAATATCAGTTCACTTAATATTGTGAAGCTATTCCCAGCTCTTACAATGGCACAACATACAATTTTAGCTTATCCTTGTTCTCTTGAGTCCAATCCTTCAATGTGTTTGTATGATCCTGCTATACAATTAATCTTGTGGCCACAAATACAGTTATCTTTGAGTAGTGGCATCACACTCAAATAGAAATGGATCCTTGTGGGCCACAAGAATCTTAGAAAATCACAAGTTAACCTTCTATTGCATTATATCTTTATTCACTTTTACTAAACATTTTCCAGCTACACTTTACTCTGTTTCTGGGTAGAACTTAGGGAATTTGGAGTTGGCATACAAGGCCTCAAATATGATAACTCTGTCTGAAGGAATCAAGGATGTGTGACCAAGTAGAAAAAGAAAAAGCTTATTTAGGTAAAGGAATAGGAAGCATAGAGAAGGAATAAGGCATAAAAAAGTATAGAGAAATATTTGTTCTTAGGATTTTTTAAGATGAAACTATTTGTGCTGTTTATAGTTTCAAAGTATTCTTCTTTGGTTACTGAAACAATATTGCAACTTGTTACTTAGTGACTGAATTTGAATCTAGTTTTGAACATTCAGTATCTATGTGACCTAGGCAAATCACTTAAACTTCTGACATTGTTTCTTCATCTATAAAATAAGGAGGTTATACTAGCTGAACTCTAATTTCTTCTCAAAGTCAACCCATGATTCTAATAAATTGAATAGACATTTGAATAGAGTCAGAATTTCAGGTCAGTGATCATGGTACATTAAGTTCAAGATAGCAAAATTCAGTTTCATAGCTTCATTCTCTTGGGAGGGGCTGTTAAGATCCCATTTTATACTTGAGGAAATTCAGGCAAACAGGGTTTATGTGACTTGTCCAGCGTGATACTGCTAGTAAGTGTCTGAGGCTGGACTTAAATCCAGGTCTTCCTAACGACATTCTTAGTACTCAATCCACTGTGCCTTCAGTGTGTTCACCCTTCCTTACCAAAGAAGACCATGCCATCAGAGAAATAGTGACATGACTTGCACTTGACTGTTTTTTGAGTGAGAGAGGGCTGTGCAGGTCACCAGCATCATTTCTCCTCCAGAGCCATCTGAATCCAGTTATCAGATATTAATTAGGATACCTGGAGATGACCCAGGATGAGGCAATTGGGGTTAAATGACTTGCCCAAGGTCACACAACTAGTGAGTGTCAAATGTCTGACGTGAAATTTGAACTCAGATCCTCCTGACTCCTGCTCTGGTGCTTTATCCACTGCACCACCTAACTGTCCCATCCACTGTGCTACTATATGCCCCAAGGTATTGGTTTCACTATTATCCTACTATTTCTGGTTATTCCTCCTCTTTTCAGATCTGAAGGTGAAAATCTTGATTCTTTCTCATCACGGCTGTCAATAATACTGAAGCTTTTTCTTCTCTGAGTCTTAGAGATCTCTTTAAAACTGTAGCTTTCAGAAGTTGTTGATCTGCATCAGAGGAGGGGATTTCCATACTTGAAATTTCATTAAGTAATATTTTGGTCTGGACTAAAGCTTTAGTAAGAGAGAGAGGGGGGAGACAAAAGGGAGGAAGGAGGGGGTAAGGAAGAAATAAAAAAGGAAGGAAGGAAAGAAAGAAAGAAAGAAAGGTGGAAAGGAAGAAAGGTGGAAAGGAAGGATGAGAGAGAAAGAAAGAGAGAAGAAAAGAAAGGAAGGAATGCAAAGGGAGAGAGAGAGAAAGAAGGAAAGAAAAGAAGGAAGAGAGAGAAAGAGAATGAAAGAAAGGAAAGGAAAGGGAGAGGGACAGAAAGAAAGGAAGGAAGAGAGAGAGAAAGAGAGAAAGAAAGAAAGAAAGAAAGAAAGAAAGAAAGAAAGAAAGAAAGAAAGAAAGAATAAAAGGTAGACAATGGCTAGACTTTTCAGACGGGGACAAAAATATGTAAATAGGCTCTGTGCAACTTCCCACTATGTCAGAATAATGGTGAGAGGAATTCATAGCAAAAGTTAGCCCGAAAACACATTGAATACATTTTAATTACTTTAATCTGAAATTTAATGCAGATACTGAAATCAATATCTTTCTTTAAAAGTATATTAGGTGAACATCGTTTTTCCCCAAACTTTAATTTTAACTTTCTGGTCATGATGAATTAATGATCTTTTCTGGGATTCTGGTGCAGTCACATCAGCTTGCTAGAATGTGTTCCTATACATCAGGGTTACAGGCACAAGAGACTGTACTTACATAACAAGTCTAGGCTGAATTGCCATGCATTTTCATGTGCTATTTATAGGAGACTGAAATGTGATAGGGAGAAAGTTTGGGGCAAGCAATAGTAAACCCCACACCATGACTCATTGCAATGACAGGCTGGGTTATGGTGCTATTTGAGTTAATACAAAGAGAAGCAAATCCCAAGCACCAAGTTACTTTCTATCATGTATTTTATTGGAATTCACATCAGAGTCATCACAATGGTAATCCATAACACACAATGTAGTGTGAATGCTGCCCATGCCATCAGAGCTACATCAATAGCTTGTTACACGAGAATGCAATACTCACTCACTCTGTGAGTGGGAAAATGAGAGCTGTGGGGTGAATTCTAATCGCTTCTGTCAAGCCTTTCTGGATGAGCGTTTGTCCAAAGGCATTGGCTTCTCATTTATCCTGCTATCACCATCTATTCATCTCCTTTTCAGCTTTGAAGGTGAAATCCTTGATTCTCCTTTATCATAGCTGACAGCCAAACCAAAGTCTTCCCTGCTATGCTACAAAACTTCCCTTTCTGAGGTTTAAAAAATTCCATTCCACCAATAATATTTTATTTATCCTTCTTTTGGCAATTTCATTAGCTTAAAAGTGGCATCTTTATGATGGATAAATAATTTCCTATCTTGTTTGTAACTTGCATTTTTGGTTTCAATAAGTCCATTTCACCATCTATTTTCTATGTATACACCTGCCCCTCAGGACCACTCTCTCATTGGAAAAAGAGCAATAACAATGAGATTGAATTCAAATGTAGATTTCTATAAATTATATCCAATGTACTTGAATGTGTTCCCTAGAAATTTTCCTTTGTAGACTAATGATGTTATTAAAATTGCAACTTTCAAGAGGAGAATTTGGAATAGGCAAATATCTTAAGAATTTATTTAATTATCTAATTCTCCACTAGAACTGTCTTATTCATATGTCTTACGCAAATAGGTAAGAAAAGAAATCCATAGATACAAAGAGAAAGGCTAAATCTGATAAAGATGCCTGATAAGGAACAAGTGAAAAATAATCCAAATATAAAGTATTCTTTAACAAAGCTAATACACTACTTGTGTGAAGAACAAAAACAGGCATTAGCAAGAGGATAGTTACTTTTCCAATACAGCTAGCACTCCTGAAACAATAACTGTTACTTTCCTCCAAGGTAAATCTTTGTCAAAATGCTTGAGAATTAGAATCAAGGTGTACACGTTTTCGTTTTACCTCATTTTGTTTTGTTTTCTTTGCTAACTGTCTTCTGTATTCAACAAAATTAGCTTGAATTGAAATTTATTTCCAACCTGTTCAGAGGTATTGGCTATATTCTCATCCAGAGTTATTTGGATTGAGATACTTTCCTATTACATATTCATTAAGAAATTATATATAAAATTTGTATTTAATTTCCATTAGTCTGAAGAAAATATCCTTTAACTTTAATGTAGGTTTTTTGATACAAAGATTTTTGATAATGTTGGCCCTGGCTCTTACTGTTGGATACTTTCATACTCTAATGGATTGGTGTTTTCATCAAAGTCAGTAGTATCTCCACAGATAAAGATGGCCACATATGAATCACATCTGAAGTAGTTCTTATTCATAGGATGACCTGCAAAATCCACCAATTTATCAAAGAACTCTTTTAGCTCTTTTGATATTTCATGAATATCGTTGCAGTGCTTGGACCCACTGCACTCAGTGCTGCTTTATTCTGACTTTTTTCTCATCATAAATATTCTTATGTATTTATAAAAAGAAGCTATCATTATCCAATATTGGATGTAACCTGTTTAGCATCTTCCCATTGCCCTTTGGGTAAATGACAATATTTATTCTTATATGATTATAGAGGTGTATGTACTGCAGCAATGTAGCATTATCAAAATATTGCTGACTTTTTAAAAGATGAGCTTTTGAAGTGGAGATCAATTTAAGATCACTGAAAGCATTGCATAATTTTCCAAACTCAATGAGTCTTGCGTTCTCTACCCTATTCAGCTCTTAACCATGGTCCATCTCGAGTATCTACAAAAATTGATTGAACTCATGGATCATTTTTGAATATACACGTATATGTATATATACATATACATATATGTATGTATATACATACATATATGTATATGTATATATACATATATATGATACATACATACATATATATATATATATATATATATATATATATATATATATATGATTCCTCTTCTCCTTGTATTTTGCATATCTCCCTTGAAAGTGGCCAGACCCTCCAGAAAAGAGATATCTTTCTAATTTATATTTTCTTAATATTGATACTCTGGACTTTTTCAAAAAGTTTATTATAGGATAATGTGGGAGAGGAGAGGAGGGGGAAGGAAAAAGTAGAGAAAGGAGAAGGGAAGGAAGAGGGTAGAGGAATCTCCATGATTTCATGATACATAAAATAACCAAAAGACATATAAAAATAGTGGGGTGCAGGAAAGGTTTGTTGTCTGAAGACTAAAAAACAAAAGAAAAATAAATACAAAGAAATAAGAATAAAGAAGCCAAAGATATTTATTCAAAGATAAATCTGAAAAGCATGAAATCTATGAAGGAAAAAATAATTTTAGTGCATACATACAGAGTCAAGGTGCAGAAATTTGGAAATAAATATCAGCCCTCAGGTCCTACAGTCATTTGCATATATTTCCCTCCCTAAATCTACCAATGAAGTAGTGATATGTTTGTTTAAAAATTGATATTCTATTTTTTTTCTGAAGAGAAAGCATCAAATAACACATATTATGCCAAATGAGTTAAGACAAAGCCAATTAAATTATATAAGAAATACAACTGAATCATTTCTATTCTCAGAGTTTAGTCCTTTAGGTCAAAACTAGGGGAAAGCTTTGATTTGGGATCACAGAATGGTTGCTTGTAGCAGATTTGAAATTTTACATTGCTCCAAAATATTCACAGCCTCCAGGCTTTCCTTCCGTGATTTTCTCAAGTTCTTTTCATGTAAGAATTGATTCAATATGATTGGCTGAAGCCACTGGGGTGTGGTGAGAGAAAAATCACTTTAAGATATTCCAGGAGTTTCACCTTGCTACAAGGTTTGAATAAGGTGTTTTGGTTGGTACTGTTGATAATCATGTTTCAGTTACTTGCTTCACATCATGAGTCGCTAGTGACTTAAATAAGGCATTAACAAGAATTTTTGGTTTAACCAAAAGGCTTCCTTCTTATCTAATCATTCTAGCTTATTTTGTCTTATAGCTCAAAAGCTGGTTGAGATATATATATGTATATACATATAGATAGATAGATAGATATAGATAGATATATAGATATATAGATACAGATATAGATAGATAGATAGATAGATATATGGAAATTTTCTTTTTGTCAATAATCTCCTTATCATAGATGCCTAGGAATAGAAACACTAGGTATTAGAAGAAGTGCAAGAAGAAGAAAGAAGAGGAATAAGCTAATATGTATAGGGTTTACAATGTACCAGGTACTAAGCACTTTGTAATCATTGCCTCATTTGAATCTCACAACAACCCTGGGAGGTAGGTGCTATTGTTACTTCTATTTTACAGATGAGCAAACAGAGGCAAACAGAATTAAGTGACTTTCCCAGGATCCCATAATTAATGAGGCCAAATTTGAACTTGTCTTCCTGATTTCAGGCATAACACTCTATCTCTTGTATCACTTCTGGATATTTTTGTCATTTACTTGCATAGCACCAAATTGTTTTTCATACTAGATTACTAATTCACAAGTCTGATAACCATTCCAAAATTTCTTTATGTGCAAGTTTTCCAACTTATCTTGAGTCACCTATCTATAAAGAGACCAAAATTTATTGTGTGACTTTAGCATAAAAATAAATCTCTTTCCTCCTGTTCTAAACATCTTTGTGACCAATAATGGGCAGTCTATTGTTAATATTCATTATGCCTCTGGGAGCACAATACATAAATAGTATTGTACACATTTGAAACAATTTACAATTCCTAAACTTTTAAATTCATAATTACACTGTTATTAATATTATTTTTTCAATTACATGTGAACAAATTTTAACATTATTTTTCACTATATTTGGGCTCCAAATTTTATAATTCTCTCTCCCCTCTACCCTCAATGAGAAAATAAGCAGGTTAATATAGATTGTACAAGTGAAGCCAGTAAGTTTATTTTAAAGAGAGCAACATCATTTGATGATCAAATCAAACAAGCTTTCCTCAAGCTATCTTAGTTGGGTGTCATATAATAAAATCTCACATTTCTTAGTTGTCATATTACACTACAGCAACCTTATAACCTTCTAAATAATCTATTTCTTATGCTTTATTCCTCATGGGAAATTTATGGTCTTTAATTCCAAACATAGTAGATAAAATCTAATGGTTTCAATGGTTAATAAAAGCTTGGTTAGGTGATAAAAGAGTAGCTTTGATGTAATATTATTTCAAATTGCTGTTTTTAAAATCAGTGTGAAGAAATGAGGCCATATATTTTGCAGCAATATTTTTAAAAGGTTAAATCTCAATGGAATTACTTAAAATCAAAATAAATAGAAATGTCAATTAATTGGTCATCTTTGAGGAAGAAGGAGGAGGAAGAAGAAGAGGAGGAGGCAAAAGAAGAAGAATCCAAAGTTTCCATTAAAAACATTAATTTCCATGATATTTCCATATATTAGAAACGAGAGAAGATGTTCATGGTCACAACAAAGGCTAGAAAAGTTGAACTTTTGAATTGAGTCTTTTCCTGTGATACATAAAGCATCACAAAATAATGAGAAAAGTAGCTTAGAATTTTATGGCATTATTTTAAAAACATATCTTTAAACACAATTTTAAAGACATATCTTTATAAATATCTCCTATTGTACTATACTAAGTGTCAAATACTAGATGCAAAATAAGGGTCATTTTGCATACTATTTGGTCCATCTTTACCTAGAGTCATAACACATTAAGCCACATTTAGTTTACATCCTATATCTACAATACTGTACAATAAGAATAGGGTTTTAGAGTGATAACAATGAAGCATTACGAGAAATTGAAAAAATATATGAGAATGTTCATAATGAAATAATTTAATTCTTTAAATTTAATTTTAGTCCCAAATTCTCTTCCCCTCATTGAGAAGGCAAGCAAAACAAAACTTATTATAAATATGTATAGTATTACAAAATAAATTCACACATTGTCTTGGGAAGGAAGAAAGGAGTAAATGAAGAAAGGAAGGAAAGAAGAAAGAAAGAAAGGAAGGAAGGAAGGAAGGAAGGAGGAAAAATAAAACAGGAGGGAGGGAAAGAAGGAAGGAAGGAAGGAAGGAAGGAAGGAAGGAAGGAAGGAAGGAAGGAAGGAAGAAGGAAGGAAGGAAAGGAAGGAAAGAAGGAAGGAAGGAAAAAAGAAAGAAAGAAAAAGAAAGAAAGAAAGTAAACAATGCATGCTTTGATTTGTGTTCTAAGATAACACTTCTTTATCTAGAAATAGATTGTATGTTTCACTGTGGGTATTCTGGAATTTTAGTTGGTCATTTTGTTCATCAAAGTTCTTAACTCATTCACAATTTATTATCTTTATAATATTAGTTGTCGTTGTTCAGTTCTTCAATCATAGCTGACCGTTTTGCAGTCTGTGAACCATAGCCCGCATAGCCTGCTGTGTCCTCCATACCATCTATAGAGTTTTCTTGGCAACAATGCTAGAGTGGTTTGCTGTTTTCTTCTCTAATAGATCACATCTTATCAATACTTTCCATTATGACCTGTTCATCTTGGGTAATACTTGACAGCATAGCTCATAGTTTCATTGAGTTATTCAAACTCCTCAACCAAGAAAAACAATGTTCCTGGAGAGGATGATATTAGTATTACTGTGTAAATGGTTTTCTTCTTTCTGTTCACTTCTGAATCAATTCATACAAATTTTCCAGGTGTTTTCTGAAATCACTCACTTCATTATTTCTTGCAACACAATAGTATTCCATTATATTCATATATAATAACTTGTTCAGTCATTTCAAAATTAATGTATATCTCTGTTTCCAATCTTTGGCTACCATAAAAAGAGCTGCTATAAATATTTTATCTATATAGGTAATTTTTCTTTGCTCTTTTAAGAAATAGTCTTAGAAATGGTGTCATTGGATCAAAGGGTATGTACAGAATAATAGCTTTGTTGGTATAGTTCCAAATGTCTTTCCTGATTAGTTGAACTCGTAAAACAAAAAAACAACTTCTCTAACAGTACATTAAAATAATCTGTTTCCCACAGCCCCTAGCATTTGTCATTTTTCTCACTTGTCAATTTAACTACCCTGATGAGTGTAAGGTAGTGGCTCAAATTTGTTTTAATCTGAATATTTCTAATTATTAGTGATTTAGATTTTTTTTATGTTATTGATAACTTAGATTTCTTTCTCTTAAAACTTCTACTTATATATTTTTACCATTTATCTATTGTGAAATTACTAATATTCTTACACATTTGACTCAGTTTCTTATGTATCTTAGAAATTGACCTCTATTAGAAGAACTTGCTGCAAACATTGTCCCAACATCCTGTTTCTCTTCTAATTTTACCCATATAAGTTTTATTTGGGTAAAACCTTTTAAAAAATGTTTAATCAAAATTGTTCATTTTACCTCCTAGGAATCTCTCTCTTGTTTTGTGATGAACTCTTACTCTTAGATCTAACAGGTAATTTCTTCTTCCATGATTCCCTAATTTGTTTATGATATTTTTCTTCATGTGTAAATCATGTATCCATTTGGGTCTGTCTTGGTGTATTGCATGAGATGTTGCTTTACACTTACATTCTGCCAAACTATTTAGCAGTTTTCCCAAAGTTGTTTTTGTTGTTATTTTAGGACAATTACAACCTTACAGTATGACTTGAGATCAGGGACTGCTGGCAACCTTCCTTTCAAGTTTATTTTTATTGAATATCTTTATATTCTTAAGTTTTTTTTCATCCAGATGAATTTTATTTTTTAGTTCTAGGAGACAGTCTTTAGAATTCCTATTAGTAATTAGTATTGCATTGATTAAATAAATTAATTTAGGAAGTACTGATATTTTTATTGAATTGGCTTGGATGATTCATGAGCAATTGCTGTTTCTGAAATTATTTAGATCTGCAATAATTTAGTTTTATTTTTGTAATTGTGCTCATAAAAATCCTGTGTGTATCTTGACAGATAAACTCCCAACTATTTTATACTGACTGGTAGTTATTTTAAATTGAATTTCTCTGTCTCTTTCTGCTAGATTTTGTTATTAATACACAAAAATGTGAATGATTTGTGTGGGTTTACTTGATATTCTACAACTTTTCTAAAGTTGTAAACCATTTCAAGTGGCTTTATATTTTCTCTCTATCATTCTGTTTGGCATTTAAAGATCTTCACAATCTAAACCTATCTCCTTTTACATTGGTTTCCTACCCATCTTTTTCACACAAGATTCTCTATCTCCAGTCTTATACCTTTTCACTGCCTGGAAGACTCTTGCTGATCACATCTATCTACTAGAATGCCTGGTATTCTTGAATTTGCAGCTCAAGTAACACCTTCTTCACAAAGCATTTTTGAATCTCATATATTGTAGTTCCTTATGTCCAAAACTGCATGTTATTCATTTTGTAAATATTCTTCAAATGCTTGTATAGGTGTACATTGTTTACCTATTAAAATGTAAGCCCCTAGACGTCAGAAACTCTTTCCCTTTCATCCTGTTGATCCTGGTACTTGGTGTAGTTCCTGGCACATAATAACTATATGTTACAACTAGGATGATTAGCAGATTGACATATAAGAGATGAAGTTCTGTCCAAACTCAAGCATTAAATTATATGAGTGTCACCAAAGTTTAACAACTTTAATAGCTCAAAACAGAACAAAGAGTCTTGGGACACCCTATATTAAAAGCAAATGTATGTTTTGCTGTATATTGTTTTTCTCACACAAATACCGAAGCAATGTGAAAGTTAGGATCTGTTCCATTAGAGTTTTTGGTTATAATACCTTAATGACACCACTGTGAAAGATTGTTGTTTGTGACAATGTTATACAAAGCTGCATGTAAAATATGTCACAGAGAAGAGAACCTGAAGCTCTGGGAAAAGACGATGTTTGCCAAAGATCACTTAGAAAACTCCCTTACTCCCCTGTGGGCACCAAATCTCTTAATATATATATATATATATATATATATATATATATATATATATATATATATATATATATGTATGTGTTTTATTTCTATAAGGCGTTTTGGTGGTCATATTTTTTTACACTACCATTGTAAAAAACTATTTTCTACATTTTAATTGACTGCCATGTTTATGATGCAAGTATTATAAAAGGAAAAGAGGCTCAGATTCAATCCAGCTCAGATTCTGTCTAGCTGGGATTGTATCTGGCCCGCTTGTGAATACAAGTGTCACAAATGCTTAGGCTCCTTAAGAGGCAACCCAAGTAGGCGAATCTTTAATAAACTTTATTTTCTTTGGCTTTAAAAAAAATAAAAAAAAAAATAAAAGGAAAAGAAATCTACTGATGTAGTGGATATCATCATGAAATATAATCTCACTCTACAAGTTCAGCATGTTATATAGTTAATGGAGTTTATGTTGCTTCTCTGGATTAATTCAAATACAATGTCATAACAGGACAACTGTAAACTAAGTATTTGAATTTGGAAAAACTTTTGTGCTTTTCTTGTTTACAATTTGCAATGCTACTTAATTTGAATACCAAGTAAAAGGAACAAAATTCATACTTCTGTGCTAGTGATTAGCTATCAGTCTATTTCGACATGCCTAATCTGGAAAAATATTTTTTGAAGAGCTTGATTTCAGCAAAATCTAAAAATTTGTGTGCACGTAATTTTTCACAAATAGTCTGATCAGTGATTATATATCTTTTTTTTTTCTTTAAGTCCTGCACACAAAAGTTTGACATAATAGGAAGAGCAGTGAAATTGGAGTTTGATGATCTAGGTTTGAGTCTCAGTCCTACCACATATTAACTGTAAGCAAGGCACCCTGAGGAAAGAATGAGGAGGAATGGACCAAACGAGTCAAACCACTGCAATTGTCTTTGTCATCAATTCCCCTCAGACTCAGATTGAGAAAACCCAGGATCCATGGCGCAAGAACAGTAGGAAGATCAACACCCCTTAGATTATCAGCTATGATTCAAGACTAGACCCCTCAATGATCTTTGAAGACCTCAAACTTTCTGGAGAAGCAGTTTGTCTTTTTCACTAACACTATCATCTACCACTGGCTAATTACTACTAATAAGATGGCAAGTCCAGGAGTCCTAGAATAGTGCTGCTCAGACCACCAATCTTATTCCTAGAATATCCCCTGTAGTCATTATCAACCTCAACTAAATGACTTTTTCGAATATTAAATCTAGTATCTATTCAATGACTGAAAATCCAGAAAAGAAAACTCTGGCCACCAAAGTTCAGGACATTGTAAAATGGTCTAATCTGAGAAATAATTGAGATTTTAGCAGTGAATGTAATACTAAGGAAGACTAATGATGCTTTTTTTCCATCATGACTTAAAGTCTACTGGGCTTCTCTATCTGACTTGTCAGTGTAACTTCCTGTGTATGTTGTCATTCAATGTGAGCTCCTTGACCACCATCTGCCTTTTCCTATTTGTATCTTCCAGTATATGGCACATGTGACTTGCATAAATAAGTGTACAATATATTCATTTTTCATTGATTAATTTATTTTGCTCACTATTTCTCAGTTTCTTCATCTGTACAGATGAAGCATAACTACATGACCTCTATGAGCTTATCTGTCTTTATATTTACGACTCTATAATCCAACAAAATAAAAATTTTGACTGCGATTTAATTCATCAAGAATCTATAGATTGCCCCTTTTCACTATAATTATCACCATCATCATCATAGAACCATACTAGGCATTGTAAAAACAAAGCATGGTTATCACACTCCCTGTTTTCAGGGAACTTGTATTTTACTGGAAAGATACCCAAAGAATACAGAGTCTGAGGGAATAATTCTGAGTGAGTTTGAACAGTTCTAGAGATGGATTTTTATAGACATCAAATGTCATACAAAATGATACATATTTTGAGAAAAAATAATACACAACGACTGAATTTTTTTTGAGGAAGGGACATAATAATACCTCAGCTTTAGATAAATGACTTTATATACTTTTAAAAGGTAGATTAAAGAGGGGGAAGATTGGAGTCTGCCAAATCAATTAAGTGGATATGGAAATAATCCATGAAAAATGTAATTGTGTTCAGTACCAGGATGGTATTCTGATGAATAGAGATAACGAGAAAGATGCAAAACGATGTTGTTGACATCAACAGAATTTGACAACTTAATAAAGAGTCAGAATGACTATGATATTGCCAAATCAAGTAATTAGAAGATTAAACCACTGAAAGGAATAAGGATGTTGTGAAGGAAAACAATATAGGAGAAAAGATATTGAGATTCACTTAAGACGTGTTGAGATTGACATGCCCATAAAAGAATCAGAGGCATGGTTATCTCCAGAAAGCATTTGGGAAAATGGGACTGAACCCCACAAAAAATGATGGCTAGATTTTTTAAATTGAGGATTATTTTCATAGGTATAAGAATTATACCCTTGGGTATTAAAAAGATAATCAACCAATGAGCACTGCAACAAATGTGCTCAGAACAGAGTCCTGAGGGTCAACCCACACATAAAGAACAGGAAATAGACAACAAGTCTCAAAATAACACAAAAAGAGTGATTTAAAAACCATAAGGAGGGAATAGAAAACAGTGACAAAAGAAGCAGAGAAAGACTGAGGCAAATACCTGACTTTTTTTTCTTGGTCGCTTTCTTGACTCATATTTATGGTTTGCTGAAGTGGCATACTGCCCAATTTCCAAACTTTATGGAATTGACTTATTATGGACTCACACATTTTCTGTCTAACAGGATGATAAAAATTATTCAACTCTCTAATTTGGCTTTATAAAATTTATAATGTGTTTAGAAATAATTCAAATCTAATCCGTAACAACTCAACATAAATCAAATTGAGTATCAACTCCAAATGTTTCAATATTTTCCTTTTCTCCTGGGCTCCCTGTTGTATCACTTCTATATGAATGACAATAAAATGATCTTATGCTGCTCATAACTCTCAGCTACAATCAACACCCACATTTTCAAATTCCAGTTGAACACATCCACTTGGCTATCCTTTGCGAATTTAAACTTGAAACAGCTAAAACTGATTTCATCTGCACCACCCCACCCCAATATCAGCCCCTCTTTCTTCCTTCCCCCTTATTTCCATTCACATCAACTATGACTCCTTCTATTATTGTTATTGCTAAAGTCAACACTACTGTGCTATTATGGAGAAGATGATGATGGATGGATTGATAAATTGAAAAAATTTGCATGTATATGGGTGATGTGTGTATACATATGTATGATGTGTATACACATATGTATGCACATATATGTTTATATGTACATACATATGTGTATGTACATGTATGTTTATGTATACATATATGTATGTACATATATGTTTATATGTACATGCATATATATGAAGATTAAAATATGAAAAATATAAAATTTTCTTAAATAGAGGACATCCCATGGCATGTCACATACTATAACACAATTTACTGAAAGATGCAGAAAATGTAAGCTTTGATTGTGTTGACTATATCCTACCTTGAGAAAGAAAGTAGATTCTGACAGAGAAACTTTTTCAGAAAGGGGTCTCTCAAGCATATATTTCATTATGAATTTCTTTGTATGACATTGGAAGAATGACTTCCTTTTTAAAAAATAGAAATTATTCATGTGAAACTAGGCAAGGGTCAGGAAGATAGCAAACATACTTCAAATCCATCATTGAATGTACCCAAGAATGTGAACACATCTCCCAGTAGAATGGGCAGATAACAACAATTTTATTTCAATGGTCATGAAAATGACTAAAGGTTCTGTGGAGGGCTCCGAACTAGCTAAGATACAGAAATCAAGATCATGTGCTTTATGCCAGGCATTGCCAGTCATCGTTACTTCTGTCTTGCCAGTGGATATGGTTGGTTGTTGTTCTTCATTCTTGAAGAGGATAAAAATGACATCACTATGCTGGAATCAAGTTTCAATGTTTCTGAACATGGCTGATAACACCAATCCGACCTTAGAATGTTCTAACACAGGTCACCACAAATTTTCTGTGTGAATATTTTGGATGGATACTCCAAATCTGTACATCCTGCATTTCCTTTGAGCTGTCTCATTTCTGCTTTGCTCATAAAGCACAGCACCTTCTCTGATGGAGGCCATGAAATTCTGGACTCTCCTGTGCCAGTGCCACACAATGAATTCCAAATTCTTAAGCGAGACCTTGAGAGTGTCCCTGTATCACTTTTTAATACCACCCCATAAATGCTTGCTCTGTGTGAATTCTCCATAAAAATATTTTTGGCAAGTGTACATTTTGCATTCGACCAATGTGTTTAGCCCATCAGAGTTGGTTTGCAGTTTAGTTCTAGTAAGGACCTCAGTGCCTGATACCCTATCCTGCCAGGTAATCTTCAGACTCTTCCTAAGACAATTCAAATGGAAGTGATTCCATTTCTTGGAATGGCCCTCATATACTGTCCACGTTTCATGGGAATACATCAACGAGGTCAGCACAACAACTCTGTAGAACTCAGGTTTGGTACTCAGTCTAATATCTCTTCTCTCCCATACTTTCCTTCAGAACCACTCAATCACTGAACTGGTTCTGGCAATGCATGTGTCAATCTCATTATCACTGTGTATATTCCTGGAAAGTACACCTCCAAGGTAAATGAATTTATCCACAGCATTCAGAACTTCTCAATTTGCTGTAACTTATGGTTCCACATATGGATGGTGTGCTGGTGACTGATGGGGTACCTGTGTTTTCTTGGTGTTAATTATTAGGCCAAAATTAGCACAAACAGCAGAGAATTGATTCATATGTTCTTGCATCTCACCTTTAGAGGCTGCACTAAGTACACAATCATCTGAGAACAGAAAATCATGCACCAACGCTCCCTCCACTTTAATCTTGGCTTGTAGCCTTTTCAAGTTGTAGAATTTACCATCAGTGCAGTAGCTGACCTTGATGCTATATTCATTCTCATTGAAAACATTTGACAACATGACTGAAGACATCATGCCAAAAAGTATAGGAGCAAGCATACAGCCTTGTTTCTCTCCACTGATGACTGGGACCCAGATGATCAGGAGAAGAAAGTAAGGTTGGTGACCTTGCACAGCCCTTCTTCACTCAAATCAAAGTCAACTGCAAGTCATGTCATCACCTTGATGTCATGGTCCTCTTCAAGAACAAAGGAAAAATACAACCTGTGAGTGAGTAACAGATCCTCTCCTCCTTCTCTTCCTCCTCCTCCTTTTTCTTCTCCTTCCCCTCTCCTCTGGTATTCTATCCAGGAGAAGGTACACTCTATTCCCAAAAGCTGCCTTTTTTTCCTCTGGGTCTACTGACTACATTTCTGCTTAAAAATTAAACCTTACACCCAATTCTCTCTGGAGGTCAGAGCCTGGACAACAAGTCCCCATCCACCTAGCACAGAGTGATTACAATGACTAAATAGTAATTGTCTTTTATCCAGGATAACTGAGGGTCTTCCCCTCCCAGTTTGATTTTTGTTTTTAATTAAAGGGACTATCCCTAGAGTAACTACTTAAAGAAGACTATTCATGGAATGAGCATATCTCACTCAAAGTGAGAATGTGATAAGACCCCAGCCTGAAAGGGCCAAGATCTCACAATGCATCCCAAGTCATCTATAGTTCTCCTGATGAATATCAGGATACTGGACCGGGTGACTGAGAAGAAAAAGTGAGGTTGGTGATCTTGCACAGTCCTCCCTCACTAAAATCAAAGTCAACTGCAAGTCATATCATCATCTTAGTGTCATGACCCTCTTCAAAAACCAAGGACAAACACAACTGGATGACTAGGAAAGTGTGAGAACATTGTCCATTATCTAGAAGCTGGGCCAGTCTGCCATCATGAAATTGATATACAATGCTGATGACCTTCTCTGGGAAACCAAATTTTGACATAATTTTCCCCAGACCCTCATAATTAACAGTATCAAAGGTCTTCGTCACATCTACAAATGTTGTATACAGACCTCTGTTCTGCTCCTGGTATTTCTTCTGAAGTCTTCAGGCAACAAACACCATATCGAATTTTCCTCAATTATTTCTGAACCCACTCTGGCTCTCAGGTAGATGACCATCCAAGTGAAGTGTCAGTCTATTAAGGCAAGAATCTTGCCAGCAATGACTAAGAGAGAAAGAGAGATCCCTGTGGTGGTCACAGGACTATCTATTTCCTTTACCTTTATAGAGCTTGACTATTCAGGCATCCTTGAACTCATGGGGGATTTTACCACCCAACCTGAAAAATTTCAGTCAGTTTTGGTATTAGTAATAAATCCCCTACGTTGTAAATCTCAGCTGGAATATAATGAACACCAAATGCTTTGTCACATGAAAGGAGCCAAATGACATTAACAACTTCCTCTTTGGGTGGAACAGATGGACAAAAAGGTAGAAAGCTATCCTGAAAAGGGCTTGTCAGTCATCACACAAAAGGTGGTAATCTTCCCTAAACACACACTACGCCCCACCCTTGAACATGGATGACTTTGAAAGACACAATGAGGTTAATGACTCTGTATAACATTGCATCAGTTAAATCAAATTCACATACAAGGCAAGATGTCACTCATTATCCACTAATTCATCTACAATACAATGAAGTCCTGTGGTAACATATGAGTAAGGAAATAGAAGCCATTGAATACTGGAAGCTGTAGTGGCAACTTTGCACACAGGTAGTTCAAGGCACTGGATCCTAATCTCACTGAACTGCAGCAGCAGTGATATTTAGCAGCCCTCTGAGTCTTTGAGTAGCCTTTTGAAAGACTTCACTGCTTATGTCCTGAAAGGAGGAAGGAACTAGACAAGAAACCCGCAAAATCTTCTGCATTATCCAAAACCTGTCCTGCTTATTGTGACAGGCAGTGATTGTTCTCTGCAGTCAAAACACAAAAATCAAAACAAAATGAAAAATTGACACCATATTCTGACTCTAATACAATGATGTCATTTGTCTTCTTTGAAAATAAAAGATGAGTGGAAAAGTAATGCACTATAGATAACCATATGTTAAGTCTGTGGATGACAACATGATGGTTGCACTAAATCCTAGGTCATATAGAGATTTTTAGATGAGGGATAAAATTACTTGAAAGAGTTTAATCTAATAATCAAGTGAATGAACAATTCTTATTTTTCGGATTTCAATTTGTACTTGGATTAACAATTCAAAGAACTTCTCTATCACTGCATATATCGTAGAAGAAAAAAAAATGAACAGTAACCTTGTCCCTGAATTGCACCAAAGGAAGAGAGCAAGCTAAACAATCTTTGTAAAACTGGAAAGAAAAAAATTTATTTAATAATTTTGAACTTCTCCCTGAAAAAATGTTTTTTTCCTTTCCTTTACATTTTATTTTATTTTTTTAAATTTCTAAACTTGACTAAAGTCTGGGCATATATTCTTTCAAAATAATATCCATGACCTACTTAAGCTTTCTTAAACTTTCTGATCATGTTCATGAGTGAACAGGAATTTTTGTATTAGTGTAAAAATATTCTCTTTTTATGTTTATTTATTTTTAGTTTTCAATATTCATTTTCACAAAATTTTGAGTTTCAAATTTTCTCCCCATCTTTTTCCTCCCCCACCCCACAAAGACTTGCATTCTGATTACCTCTACCCTCAATGTGCCCTCTCTTCTATCTACCCCTTCCTTCCTTTATGGTCAACTTCTCTCATTTATTGTAGGGCAATATTTATTTCTGTACCCCATTACCTGTATTTCATATTTCCCAGTTGCATGCAAAAACAGTTCTTAACATTCATTCCCAAAACTTTGAATTCCAACCTCTCTCCCTTCCTCCCTCTCCACTCATTCCTACTGAAAAGACAAACAATTCAATATGGACTATATATGTGTAGTTTTTCAAAAGACTTCCATAGTAGTCGTGTTGTGTAAGACTAATTATATTTCCCTCCATTCTATCTCCCTTCCCCATTTATTTTACTCTCTCTTTTGACCTTTTCCCTCTACAAAAGTGTTTGCTTCTAATTACTTCCTCCTCCTATTTTCCCTGTCTTCTATCATACCCCACCCCACTTATTCCCTTCTCCCCTCCTTTCCTGCAGTGTAAGACAGATTTTTCATATCAAAAATTGTGTATGTTATTCCCTCCTTATGCCAAATTTGATGAGAATAAGCTTCTCTCTTTACCTCTCACATCTCTCCTTTTTCCCTGAATTGAGTAGTTTTTTCTTGCCTCTTTTATGAGAGAATATTTGCCCCATTCCATTTCTCCCTTTCTCCTCCTTATATATTCCTCTCTCAGCCCTTAATTTTATTTTTTAGATATCATTCGTTCCTACTCAACTCACCATGTGCCCTCTGTGTGGTGTGTGTGTGTGTGTGTGTGTGTGTGTGTGTGTGTGCATGCGTGTGTGTGTGTGTGTGTGTGTGTGTGTGTGTGTGTATAAGCCCTCCAACGACCCAAATACTGAGAAAAGTTTCAAGAGTTACAAAAATTTCCATGTAGGAATGTAAACAGTTCAACTTTAGTAAGTCCCTTATGATTTTCCTTTCTTGTTTACATTTTCATACTTCTTTTGGATCTTGTGTTGGACAGTCAAATTTTCTTTTCAGCTCTGGTCATTTCAACAAGAATGTTTGAAAGTCCTCTATGTCACGAATGACCATTTTCTCCCCTGAAGTATTATATTCAGTTTTACTGAGTATACTCTTGGTTTTAATCCTGGTTCCTTTTATTTTTGGCATATCATATTCCAAACTCTGTGATCCTCTAATATAGAAGCTAATAGATCTTGTGTTATACTGATTGTATTTCCAAAATACTCGAACTGTTTCTTTCTAGCTGCTTATAATATTTTCTCTTTGACCTAGGAACTGTGGAATTTGGCTACAGTATTCCTAGGAGTTTCTCTTTTGGGAACTCTTTCAGGAGGTGATTGGTGCATTCTTTCAGTATTTTTTACCCTCTGGTTCTAGAATATCAGGATGGTTTACTTGATAATTTCTGGAAAGATGATGTCTAGGCTCTTTATTGGATCATGGCTTTCAGAAAGCCCCATAATTTTTAAATTGTTTCTCCTGGATCTGTTTTCCAGGTCCGTTGTATTTTCAATGAGATATTTCATATTATCTTCTATTTTTTCATGCTTTTGGTTTTGTTTCATAATTTTTTGGTTTCTCATAAAGTTGTTAGCTTGCTTCTGTTCCATTTTAATTTTTAAAGAACTGTTTTCTTCAGTGAGCTTTTGAACCTCCTTTTCCATTTTGTTAATTCTACTTTTTAAAGCATTCTTCTCCTCATTGGATTTTTGGACCTCTTTTGTCAATTGAGTTAGCCTATTTAAAAAGTGTTATTTTCTTCAGCATTTGAGGTCATTTCCTTTAGCAAGCTGTTGACTTGCTTTTCATGATTCTCTTACATCACTTTCAATTCTCTTCCCAATTTTTCCTGCACCTCTCCTACTTGATTTTTAAAATCCCTTTTGAGCTCTTCCATGACCTTAGGCCGTTGAACATTTATCTTGGAAGTTTTGGAGGTTTTGGATGTGGAAACCTTGACTTTTAGGTCTTCCTCTAATGATAACCATTGTTCTTCCTCATCTGAAAGGATGGAAGGAAATACCTGTTCACCAAGAATGTAGTCTTTTGTAGTCTTATTATTTCCATTTTGTTGGAAATTTTCCCAGTCAGTTACTTCAGTTTTGAGCCCTTTGCCAAGAGGGGGGTATACTCTGGGGACTAGTAAGTTTTTGGTTACTCCATGGTAGCACAATCATGGAAGAGGAGTTACTCTTCTTCTGGCCTGCACTCTGGTCTGAGAGCAACCCCAAGCACTCTTCTGCCCATTATCTACAAGTAAGATTCCCTCTCCAGAGCCTCCACCTCATCCACAAGCCAGCACTCACCCTCACCTCATCACTGCCCCTCAGGGCTGAGACCCAGATCAGCTTTTAAATCCCCTAGGATCTTTAAGCCAAGGGCTCCAAAAGTGGATGATTCCACTGTAGTGGCTGCTGCTGGCAAGGCCAGACTGCATTCCATTCTCACTCAGGTAGAAGAGCTTTCTCACTAACCTTTGAAGTCTTAGCATTTGTGGGTTGAACATTCTGGGAATGCTGCTGCTGGTAGCACCCTGAAGCCTGCTCTGGTCCTGTCCTTGCTGCATTGCATGACAAAGGCTGGTCTGTGCTTCACTCTGAACCTGATGCAATAGATCTTTCCTGTCAGTCTTCCAGGCTGTCTTGGGTTGGAAATCTCTTTCACACTAGCGTTTTGTGGCTTCTGCTGCTCTAGAATTTGTTTGGAGTCATTTTTACAGGTATTTTATGGGGCATGAGGGTGACCTTCTACAGTACCAGCCTTCTACTCTGCCATCTTGGCTCTTATGCCCCCATCCAAGATTCTTTTTGATCATAGCTTGGAGGTAGTCTAATTATTCTTATGTTTTCTCTCTTTGATCTATTGTCCAGATAAGCTGTTTTTTTCTTATGAAATACTTCACAGTCTCTTCTATTTTTCAATCTTTATATTTTGTTTTATTATTCTTCGTCTCTTTTGACTTCACTGGATTCCCTTTGCCCAATTCTGCTTTTCAAGGAGTGATTTTCTTCCATGAGATTCTGATCTCCTTTCCTAATTGATTAACTTTCTCTTTGTAATCATCTTGGCTTTTCTGAATTTTTCTTTTAGTTTTTCCTCAGTTTTTCTCATTTGATTTTTAAGGTCATTTTTTAAGTTCTGTGAGTTCTTTTTTGTAATTAATTAGTATTTAATTTTTCCCAATTACATATAAAAACTGCTTTTAACATTTTTTTAAAATTTTGAGTTCCAAATTCTCTCCCCTCCTTCCTCGCAACCCCCCCTCACAAATGAGAAGGCAAGAAATTCCATACGATTCATATATGTTTGTCGTCCAAAACGTATCTATAATGATCATGTTATGTCGGAAAACAGACCAAAAAAAAAGAAAAAAAAAGAAAAACCTCAAGAAGATTAAAGTAAGAAAAACAAAACAAACAAAAAAACTTCCTTCCATCTATATTCAGACACAATGAGTTTTTTCTCTGTGTATGGATAGCATTGTTCATCCTAAGTCCTTTAATATGTTCATGTATCTTTGTTCTGCAGAGAATAACTAAGTCATTCACAGCTCATGATCTTACAATATTGGTGTTACTTTGCACCCACTACATTTCACTTTGCATTAATTCATGTAAGTATTTCTAGTTTTTTTCTGACATCATCCTACTCATCATTTCTTATAGTTATATATCACAACTTATTCAGCTGTTCTCCAACTGATTGCATCTCCTCAGTTTCTAACTCTTTACCACCACAAAAGTGTTTATGCTATAACGATGTTTGTACATATAGGTCGTTTTCCTTTTCGAGTTTTATCTCTTTTGGCATACATACCTAGTGGCAATATTACTATGTCAAAGCATATGCATCGTTTTATTGCCTTTTGAGCATAGTTCCAAATTGCTCCATAGAATGGTTGAATAAATTTACAACTTTAACAGTACATTGATGTCTCATTTTCCTCTCATCCCTTTACATATTTGTCATTTACCTTTTCTGTCCTGTTAACTAATCTAATAGGTATGAGGCAGTACTTCAAAATTGTTTGAAATTGTATTTCTTCAATCAATAGAAAGTTAGAATATTTATTCATATGGCTATAGATAGTTTTAATTACCTCATCTGAGAACTAATTTTGTCTTTTGATCATTTATCAATTGGAGAATTATTCTTATTTTTATAAATTTGACACTGTTTTCTATGTCTTAGAGAAATGAAGCTTTTATTGAGAAATTTCTTGCATTGTTTTCACAATTACTTTTGCTAACTCCATCCAATTCTCCCATTTTATTCTATTCTCACTCTCCTTTCACCCTGTCCCTCCTCAAAGATGTTTTGCTTCTGTTTACTCCTTTCCCTAATCTTTCCTCCCCTCTTATTTTCCTTCTATTTTCCTGTACGGTGAAATAGATTGTCTGTATATCTTCTTTCTCAGTTGCAAGTAAAAACATTTTTTTAAACATCAATTTTTAAAAATTTGAGTTGCAAATAATCTTCCTTCTTCTCATTGGGAAGGCAAGGAATTTGATATAGGTTGTACATATGTAGTCATGCAAAACACTTCACTTCTATAATAGTCATACTGTGAATGACTAACTTTATATCTCTCCATCCTGCCCTGTCTTCCATTTATTCTATTCGTTCCTTTCACCTTGTCTTACCTCAAAAGTGTTTGCTTCTCATTACCCCCTCCTGGAATCTGCCTTCCCTTCTATTAACCCCTGTGTCTTAACTCCTTGGTCCTCTACTTTCCTTAGGATAAAATAGACTTCTATACCCAATTCAGTGGGTATATTTTTCCCCACTTAGGCCAATTCTGATGAGACTAAGGTTTACACATTCCCTCTTACCCCTCTCCTCTTCTCCTCTACTGTAAAAGCCTTTTCTTGCCTCTTTTATGTGAGATATTTCACTTTGTTCTATCTCTCCCTTTCTCCTACTCCCAGTAAACACATTTAGTCAATTTTGCTTTTAAGACATGCTTCTCCTAATTGACTTTTTGCCCTTCTTTTGTCATTTGGTATTGTCTATTTTTTAAGGTGTTATTTCCTCTAGTATTCTTTGGGTCTCCTTTATCAACCTGTTGACTTCTTTTTCATGATCATCTTGCACCATTCTAATTTCTCTTCTCCTTTTTTCCTATAGTTTTCTCACTTGATTTTCAAATCCTTTTTGAGTTATTTCATGTTCCAAGAACAATTCACATTTTTATTGGAGTCTTTGGATGCAGGAACTTTGACTCTGTTGCCTTCTTCTGAGTGTATGTTTTGATCTTCCTTGTCATCAAAGTAAGTTTCTATGAGTTTTTTTTTATTTACTCATTTTTTTGTCATCCTATTGCATGACTTAATAACTTAATAACTCTTTGTTAAGGTATGACTCTGCTTCCCATTTGGAAACTTCAGTATTTTTGTGCAACTCTTTTCATGGATACTTCTAGGGACCTGTAAGTTTTCAGTTCTTCCAAGTTGATATGATCTAAGAAGGGGTGTTTACTCCTCTCCTGGCCTCTGCTGTGATCAGTGAGTGCCCTCAATCAATCTTTTCTGCCCTCAGACTGAGAGGAAGGTTCCCTCTCCCCTCCTGCCACAAGCTCTGCTATGCTAGTGGCCCTCCTT
Source organism: Potorous gilbertii (assembly GCA_028658325.1). Classification (NCBI taxonomy): domain Eukaryota; kingdom Metazoa; phylum Chordata; class Mammalia; order Diprotodontia; family Potoroidae; genus Potorous; species Potorous gilbertii. The sequence goes on from CM053771.1 coordinate 328,371,421, forward strand.
GCCCCAGGACTACCACCCAGGATTATGGTCCAGAAGCAAGTATGGGCAAAGCAACAGAGTCCTGCCTCAGTGCCAGCAAAGAGATCCATGTAATCTATTTCTGGCCAGTTCTTCACTCCCTTTACCATCTATAGGCTGAGTGCTCAGGAAGTAGCCACTGCCATTACCACCACCATCACTACCACTGTTGATTCAGCGACTCCCAAGGCCTGCTTCTGATTTGCTGAGATGGGGGCTGCACTGGGGCTAGGGATGGATAGTTCTCCTCTCTTACCCAGGTCTGATAGACCTTTCCTCCTCACCTTTTAAGTTGTCTTTGGCATTTGTGGATTGAGAAATCTGGAAAGTACCACTGCTGTCAGTAAATCAGTCCTTTGAGGCCTGCTCCAGGTTTCCCAGGCCCTGGTCTATGCTGGCATGGACTGTGGTCTTCTCTATTCCCACAGTAACTTTCTAAGGTTACTTTGTCCTCTGCCATTTGTATTTTTATTCGAAGCAGTTGATTTTGTGTAATCTACTCTAATCCTGGCATATGGCAGAATGGTGCCTGTGACCTCTCAAATCCTTCAGTATTCCCCTCTGACCTGGAACTGAAACAAAGACCTCCAACCTCTGATAAGTGCCCACAGCCACTGGCATCTGAACCCCACTATTTCTGCATGTACTGCTACCTCCTCATACAGGGTCTTCTCTCCACAGCACAGCTGAGTTTGGCATTCCTTGTCAGCAGAGGGTCCCTCAATCTTCCCTGACTCAGAAATCCAACTCCTGTAACTTTCCCTGGGGTAAAATTTTCTATTACTGGGACTGAGGTTGCCTCCCAACCCAGTTAAACCCAGAGATGTCTACTTATTTTTTTAAGTCTAACTAACCTGGAGGTGTTCACATTTCACAGGGACACTTATCCTGAGAATTTTTTTTCATATCTCTGATTACCCCAGGAGGACCACCTTTTCCCCTTACTCATTTATTTTTACTAGTCTGTCTTCACCCTGAGGTGCTATTATCTCATTTGTAGAGGAAATCTGGGCAGCTTGAAATTTTCTGACCTACTCACCATTTTCCCAGTATCTGCCCCAATTATTGGTCTTAAGATATAGATCACTGCTTATAAAATGACTTCCACATCATCAAGTTCTAGTTTTCAATAAATTAAGGCAGAGGTGTTAAATATGAAGTTGGAGGTTTCAATAATCCTAAGTGCCTTAGAACCAAATTTAAATATAATTAAGAGATGCTTAACAGAATAAATTAAAATACCATAAAACATTAATAACGTTAGCATGTGGTTTTCTAAATCAATATGTGACCCAGAAGGATTTTTATATAAGCTTATTGACCCTTCTTTTTATTTGAGCTTGATGCCATTGTTCTTAGAGCCATAAGGCACTTTTAGTAGTGGTTTTTGGTCATGCCCTCTCGTGCCTTCCAAATCTTCAGTTGAAGAAAATGTTCCTGATATTGAATGTGGGGTCCCTTGACAGTCTCTAAGATTTTGAGCTCTTTCACTTCATAGTTGTAAAATGTCATTTTATATGTTTTTCATGGTGTTCCTCCCTGCTCTTCATTAATGTATTACAAAATAAAAAATTATCTCATTTTTGACAATATTTTCACAATTCTTGTATACTATTTCTACTTATTCACCCTCTACAATGCATCAATAATTATCTATAGCCTATATGTGATTGAGGTCTTCATCAGGAGTTAAAACAAGCAATATTTCTTCTTGATAGAATACACACACCCCTCTTTATCTCTCTACTTTCCTCCCTCAGAGAAATTCATCCAACATAACAAAAAATTCAAATATAAAAAGGATTATGGTAACAATAACAAAAATAGTTAAAATTTTTATATAATACTACTATGTGCCAGTCATTGTGCTAGCAACATTACAACTATCATCTCATGTATTTCTCACTATAATCCTAGGAGGCAGTCATAATTGTTAACCTTATTTTAGAAAGGAGAAAACTGATGATAATCACGATTGTGACTTGCTCAGTGTCATATAGCTGATAAGTTTCTAAGAAGATGAAGAAAGGGAAAATCAGTAAATGTAACTGATATTTCAAAGCATATGACCTCATAAGCAATAATTCATACTTGGGGACTCTGTAACTTTAACAATATGAGGGAGGATATATGCACATATCTCTTCTTTGGGGCTAAGTTTTTTTGTGGTTTTTTTTATAAATTCACAACATTTTCTTTTAATTTTTCTATGGTTGATTACTAATTCAGTTTTTGCTTTTAGATATTAGATAAAGTGTTTCTTGACCCTATCTACTTCACTTTGTATCAGTATCCCCATTTGTCTCTTAATTTTATTCATCATGTTTGTCATTTCTTGCAGCACATCAATATTCCATTACATATGCACACAACAATTTCTTTAATCATTCCCAATTGAGGAGCATAACCTCACATCCCATTCTCTGATATCAAACACACACACATACACACACACACACACACACACACACACACACACGACACTATAATATTGAGGTAAATATGGAATTGTTTTTATTTTTTTTGTTTTAAATCAGTGATATCCAAGGAGTATATGCCTGAAAATGGAAATTCTGGGACAAAGAGTTTGGAAAAGTTAGCTACTTTAATTGCATAATTGCAAATTCTTTCCCAGAATAATTGTCCCAATTCACAAATCCACAAACAATTCCTTGGTATGCCTATATTTTTAAATTGTATCTAGAATTAACTGTTTATATCTTTACTAATCTTTGCCAATTTTCTTGGCATTAGGTAAAAAATGTACCATTTAAAAATTTCCATTTCTTGAACTATTATGATTTGGAACAATTTTTCAAATAGTTGTTATTTCTTTAAAATTCTTTTGATTACTGTTTGTTCATATATTTTGATGTCTTCTCTGTTAAAAAATACCATTTGGATGTATATTTCTGATTATGTCTTATTAAAGCTTTATCCAAAAAAAGTGATATAAAGATCATTCTTCAGTGATCTCTTCCCTTCTTACTTGAGGTGTATTCACTTAAAAGAATTTTCAATGTCATATAATTGTAAATATCCAATTTCCTTTTTTGTATCTACCTCTATCATTTGCTTAAGAATCCTATAGCTTCTACCTTTAGTTTTGGAAGGTATATGATTTTTGTTTATGATATAATCTTTAACATTGAGGTCACCTGTCTGTTTATATTGGTCTTGTGTAAAAAGTAGGACTAAGCTGAATATCTATAAGAATACTTTGCAATTTTTTCTTACAGATCTTATCAAAGAGAGTTCTTTTTCAGGTAATTAATGTTTTCAGGTTTGTGTACCAATGGTTATTCAGTTAAATTGTTTCTTATTTGCCCTTATTTATCCAATTTCACTGATCCATTGCTTTTGTATTTTTAATCAATACTAAATGGTTGGGAAGGTGATGATTTATAATATAGTTTGAGATTTAGAAATACTATTCTCCCTTTCATTCATATTTTTTCACTTATTTCCTTTGATGATCTAGATCTTTTGTTACTTTAAATGATGGGTTTTTAGCATTTTTTTTCAAGATACTCAAAGCTTATTGAATCTCTGAGTTGGGGATATCCTGAATTGGGTATCAAACAAGGAGATAGATTTCCTACTATTAATTGCAACCTCAATGACTTTTTTTTTTTAAAACAATGTGGTTATTTTCAGTTGTGTCCAACTTATTATGATCCCATTTGAGGTTTTCTAGGCAGAAATGCTGTAATGATTTGCCATTTCTTCTCCAATACACCATACAGATGAGGAAACCGAAGAAAACAGCGTTGACTCACTAGCCCAGGGTCACATCACTAGTAAGTGTCTGAGGTTAGATATAAATTCAGGTATTCCTGAGTCCAGGTCTGATACTCTATTTACTGTGCCATGCAGCTGCCCCTAAAATCTGCAGTGGCTTTCCATTTCTTTGTCCAGTGGATTATGGCAAACAGAGATCCCAGAGATTTCCCCAGAGTCACACAGATATTAAGTGTGTGAAGCCTTCTTTGAAGACAAATATTCCTTATTGAAGGCCCAGCATTCTATCCATTAAGCCACCAAGCTACCACCATGACTATAACTTTGCCAAAATAAACTAACTCAAAATTTATCTGAAAAGGAATATAGATGGACTACTTGTGACTTAACATGTCCCTGTCCTCCTATTAGTGCAGGTGTCCCAACAATAACAATAAGTACAGGAATATGAGATAAAATTAGAAAGTCAATATGTGAATGACTTTGAATATCAGATTAAGACTAATCTTCACTCACTTCTACTGATACTTGAAAAATCATGTAGACCTAGATACGTTCTATGGAAATGGAAATTAAAAAAATAATTTTTTTTAAACGGAAGATTGTAAGGTCCTAAAATTTTAAGGTAGTAAACTTTGTTCCTATACTTATAATTCTTTTGAATGTATTATTAAAATGATAGCAAAAATTTGGAAAAGAACGTATTGCATACTAAAGACAATTATGTAGTCATTTTCTTTTTTGCCATATTTATAAGACCCTCAATCAATCAACAAGTACATTTTTAATGCCTTCTATGAACTAAGCATCATGCACAATGTGAGGAAAAGCAATACAAGAAATGAAACAAATCTTATTTTTAAGGATTTTATATTCTAAGGGAGCAGCAATGATTTGCTAGGTAACATGACACATTACTTGTTATGTTAAAGTGTTAGACTTATAGTTAGGAATGCCTGTGTTCAGATATTATTAACAACAATAACTAGGTGACCATGGATAATTTAATTAACTTCCATGACCTTCAAGAACTTTTCTAGGGGAGTCAGTGAGAGGAGGAGTTATAATGCTGATGAAATCACAGGTTCTTGACATATTGACATAATAAGCTAAGAGAGCAAGGGGATTGTTAGATTTACCATGTCTGGATATCAGAAAGCATAACACAATATCTCTCATCATATTGTTTGGGATATTGTATGAAGTCATGTACTGAGTGTAATAAAATTATATTCATTCAGTATTATTGAATGGTAGTACTCAAAGTGTAAAGGCAGCTAGATGGCTTAGTAGGTACAGAATTGGGTCTGGAATTAGGAAAATATGAATTCAAATCTGCATTCAGATATTTACTAGCTGTTTTACCTTGGGTAAATCACTTAAGGTCTGTTTGCCTTAATACACTGGAGAAGGAAATAACAAACCACTCCAGTATCTTTGCTAAGAAAACCCCAGGGACAGTGTGGTCCACAGATCCATGAAGAGTTAGTCACAACTAAATGATTGAACAATATTGTTCAGCCCCAAGAATAATCACTGTATCTATGCCAACCTACAGAGATTCTTCTACTCGAGTGTTCAGGGATTTGTAGCCCTAGAGTATTCAATTATTTTCTTAATCAGAAAAAGGCATAACCTGTATGATCATCAAATACCCAGATGATTATGGAGCTGGGAAAGCTATCACATAAAATGACAAAATAAGGAACAAAAAAATCCCAATAGATTATGAATATAGTTCAGATCTAATGCAATTTTTCAAGCTAAATAAAAATTCTCATATTTGGATGCAAATGATCAACTTTATAATTACAAGGTTGGAGAAACCTTGGTAAACAAGAGACAACGTGAGAAAATATCTGGTGAATAACTAACAAGTTCTGTGTAAGTCAACAGGACGAAAATAATTACAGTAACAACAGCCACAATAATGACAAAACAGCAAAAATGCAAAGAGTAATAAACAAGACTCATTACTCAACACTTAAATGTCATGACTTACAGCATCCAGAACTAAGGAAATGTTGTGCTGTACATTGGGAAAAGATCACATCCATAATATTGTCATCTGGAATGAAGACTAGAAGTTTCTTTCTTTAAGGCTACCCTGAAAACCAAGCAGCATAATTTGGAAGGAGCTAACATCTATTTTTAATCTTAACAGATTATAGTATCTTAAGGTATTTTAAGACATTCAAATATTGTTGGGACAATAAATTTTCCTGATAGGCATGAATGTTTTCTTACTTTAAAAAAATTGATTCTTATACCAGAAAAGGAGTGCTGTGCTTAACCTGATGTTAGACTCAGATGCAGAGTTTATGGGCAATACTAGTAAAGAAAAGAATGGTTTTGCCTTCAAATCATCTTATAGTGCCACTACATTACTAGTAGCAAACAGTGGGTGCCTACCATAATGCTCCATTAGTTAATCATTTGGAAGAGGTGAAAAATTAAAATTAAACCAAATAAACTAAAGTAAATTTGGCATCACAACCAATGACCTTATTGGCTATGTTACACCTGACATTATATCCAGTGCCAACACTCAGTAAAAATTCAGTTGCTGTTGTTTTCTCCAAAGCATTTAGCTCATTTAGCTTATTAACTGTGAGATAAGCTGTCATGATTTTATAAAATCCTTACCACTTTGATGGGATAGTACCACAATATTCATTGCCCTTGGCCATTTCTTAGTAAAGATGTTTATTGCAAATCCAAAAATCCTGACTGCCCCACATATAATATTTTCTAAAGATGTTTTCATTTTTTCTCTGCTTATATGGACCTTCCCTACAGATTATCTTGTATGAAACTCATTGTTTGCAACCAAACTCTGGAACAAATTCCAAAAATGATTTAGGTTTGAGTCATATTTGTTTTCATAGCCTACCACCAGCAGGCTAGTGAATAGGGAGAGAAGTCCTATGATGCTATAATGCAAATTTTCAGTAGTTCTGACTCCAGTTCTAACAGTTGTTAAAATCTAAAATCTTCCAAGAATAAAGCAGGGAAATTTGTTATTGACTGGTCACCTTTTCAGGTTGCCTGCATTTTCTTGATGAATGGATAACCACTTTGCAAGGGGAATTCAGAGAATTCAATAACTAAGGAAAGACTGAAAGCAGTGAAGTAATAAGGAATGACAAAGGCTCAATTGAAGGAACCCAGAGACCAGGTCTAGCTAGCCCACTCACAAGTTAGATTATTCCTCACCCTCAGCTTTAGAAGGTGAATATTCGGATGTGTTTAATTTGTTATCACTTGGCAATTAACCTTATGCCTTCTAAATTGGAAGATTTACCTTGTTCTTCCTTTTCCTGCTTAAACAAATGTGTTTCCCATAATTCCCCTGAGTGTAGTGGGAGTAACCCCTATCTACCTTCCCAAGATGGTGGAGTCCAAAGACAGAAGAAAATTAAGGCTGCTTGGGGAAAAAAATATAAATAGTATTTCTTAATTAAAAAATTTTTAAAGAAGGAATATGAATGAGTGATAAGATCATTCATTTGGGTATTTGAAGACTTCCATGCCTCTTCCTTGGTTAGGAACTTAAGTTATTAGAAACAATTCCAGAGGACCTTGCCAACACTCTAGGTTTTGGGAAGAAAATTCTAAGAAGTGGATACTACCAATGCCATAAGGAATGGAATGGGATTATTAAAAGGTGACTCTATGACAGCAGAGTGCAGGGAAGACTTGCGTGCATTAGAATACCATTTTGAACATGGCATGCTGTGTAGTAGTGAGATGATAGGAAAAGGGAATATGGTGACAATAACAATGGTTTTGCAGAGGTTCATTTCCTTCTTGAAAACCTTTTGGCATCAGTAAAGGCCTTGGGTATGGTGGGGAAGGGTGGAAGAGTAAAGGCATAGACTCGGCTGAACCCTCCCCCAAACCTCTCCAACTACCTTTAAAAATGTCTCTAAATGTATTAGAGCAGCAGAACCCACAAAAAGACAGGGTGAAACAAATTTCCAGCGCAAGATAACATGGAAGATCAGCAAGAAAGGTCTACTGATTCATGGTGAGAGAAGAACACAGTCAAACACAGCCTGACTCAGCCCAGACCAGGCCCCAGCAAGCGTAGAGTAGGGCTTGGGACCACTGAATCAATAGCAGCAGTGGTGGTTTGCAGGCCACTAAGCTCACAGGTGCCAAAGACAATTAAAAGATCACCAGGAAAGGTATGTCACACTTGTCTGTCCAGCTTTGTCTAGCGCAGGCCATGACATCACAGCCAAGGCCCAGCAAACCAGGAGCAGGTCTTGGGAGTAACTAAATCAGCAGTAGCAGTGGCTGCTTCCAAAACTCTCAGTCTATACAGAGGAAGGGAGTTGAACAACTGGTCAGAAGGATGCTATAGGGAACTTTTTTGCTAGTACTGAGGAAAGATTTTGTTGCTTTGCCCATACTCAGGTCTGGCTTGCAGTTCTAGGTGAAGGCCCCAAGATGATGGAGAACAGTATCATAGAAGAGCTTATAAACACAGTGAAGGAGGGAATCTTTCTCCCAGTTCCAAGGCAGAAAAGAGGACTTGTGGTCACTCACAGATCAGAGCAAAGCTTAGGAGAGTAATAAACCCCTTTCTTTAGAATATACCAAATTGGGGCAGAGCCAAGATGGCAGAATAGAAAGACACATATACACTATATCTTCACCCACAGCCCTTAAAATACCTGTAAAGAAAGACTCTTAAAAAATTCCAGGGCATCCAAAGCCACAGATCAACCGAGTGGAGGAGATTTCTAGCCCAGGGTGACCTGAAAGGCTGATGGGAAAGGTCTATCACACTGGACACAGAGCTGAGCCCAGCCCAGCCTTAGTAGCATGTCACTGGGAGAAGCAATAACAAGCAGATTTTGGGGACAGAATCCCCAAGGGCAACAGCACAGATCCCTCAACTCACAGGCACCAAATGTAAGTGAGAGGGTTTTTTCAGCTGGCCAAGAAGGGAGCAGGGTATCCCCATAGATCAAGCTCAAGCAACGACAGCAGAGGCAGCACTGCGCAGGGGCTCCCAAGACAGTCAGCAGCCTGCATCCATTGTTGAAGACTTCAGTGTAAAGCCCCTAGGGGAAATGAGCCTCTTATCTCTACCTCAGTGCTGTGTGGCAGCCCTGCCCCTGGGGGAATTGAGCAGATAATCCAAATCTCAGCCCCTAGTGTAACTTTGGCAGAACTGGAGGCCAGGTGTTTGTGGAGAGGAAACTCTACTACTCACAGATTCTGGGCACAAAAGTTTCTGATTGTGCCCAGACCAGTGAATAGGCTTGATTGTGCCACCTTGCAGGAACTGAGATCTTACAGATACCAGAGTAGATCCGATTCTTGACAAAGGACTCACCCAAAAAAGGGAGAAAAATTAAGACTATAGAAGATTATTTTATTGGTGAACAAATATCTTCTCCTCTGCTTTTGTTTGATGAACAACAATGCTTCCACCAGGGAAACACATAAAAGTCAAGGTTTCTGTATCCCAGACATTCAAAATAAATATTCAATGGTCTCAAGTCATGGAAGAGCCCAGAAAGGATTTTGAAAATAAAGTAAGAGAGGTGGAGGAAAAATTGGGAAGAGAAATGAGAGAGATGCAAGAAAATCATGAAAAGTGAGTCAACAACTTCGCTAAGGGAGACGCAAAAGATACTGAATAAAATAACACCTTTAAAAATAGGTTAACTCAATTGGCAAAGAGGTACGAAAAGCCAATGAGGAGAAGAATGCTCCAATAAACAGAATTGGTCAACTGGAAAAGGAGGTTCAAAAGCTCACTGAAGACAACAGTTCTTTAAAAATTAGAATGAAACAGATAGAGGCTAATGACTTTATGAGAAACCAAGAAATCACAAAACAAAACCAAAAGAATGAAAATAATGGAAGATAATGTAAAATATCTCATGGAAAAAACAACTGACCTAGAAAATAGATCCAAGAGAGACAATTTAAAAAAGTTACAGACTACTTGAAAACCACGATAATAAAAAAGAGCCTAGGCATCATCTTTCACGAAATGATCAAGGAAACCCCTCCCCCGCTGATATTCTAGAACCAAAGTGTAAAAGAAATATTAGAAGAATCCCCGATCACTTCCTGAAAGAAATATAAAAAGGAGAAACTCCTAGGAACATTGTAGCCAAATTTCAGAGTTAATACATCAAGGGAAAATTATTGCAAGCAGCTAGAAAGAAAAAATTTGAGTATTGTAGAAATGCAATCAGGATAACACAAGACTAAGCAGCTTCTACAGTAAGGGATCAAAGGGCGTGGAATATGATATTCCAGAAGTCAAAGGAACTAGGATTAAAACCAAGAATCACCAACCTAGCAAAACTGAGTATAATGCTTCAGAGGAAAAAAATGGTCTTTCAATGAAATAGAGGATTTTCAAGCATTCTTGATGAAAAGACCAGAGCTGAAAAGAAAATTTGGCTTTCAAACACAAGAATTGAGAGAAGCACGAAAAGGTAAACTGGGAAGAAAATCATAAGAAACTTACTAAAATTGATCTGTTTACATTCCTACATGGAAAGACAATATTTGTAACTCCTGAAAGGTTTTTTCAGTATCTGGGTAGTTCGTGGGATTATACACACACGCACACACACACACACACACACACATACACACACGGAGAGAGAGACAGACACAGAGAGCACAGGGTGAGTTGACTAGGAAGGGATCATATATAAAAAATAAAAATAAGGGGTGAGAGATGAATATATTGGGAGGAGAAATGGAGAAATGAAATGGGGCAAATTATCTCTCATAAAAGAGGCAAGAAAAAGACTTTTCAATGCAGAGAAAAAGGAGGGAGCTGAAAGGAAAATCATGAAGCTTACTCTCATCACATTTGGCTCAAGGAATGAATAGCATGTACACTCAATTTGGCATGGAAACATATCTTACAATACAGGAAAGTGGGGGAGAAGAGGATAAGCAGGGAGGGAGTAGGATGGAAAGGACGGCAATGGGAAGAGGGAGCAATTAAAAGGAAAAAGTATTGGGGAGGTACAAGGTCAAAAGAGAGAGCAGAAGAAATGGGGGGCAGGATAGGATGGAGGAAATGTAGTTAGGCTTACACAACATTAATATTTTGGAATTCATTTGCAAAAGACACATATATAGCCTATGCTGAATTGCTTGCCTTCTCAATGGGGATGGAAAGGGAGGGATGAAGGAAGAGAAGTTGGAACTCAAAGTTGGGAAATAAGAAATACAGGTAATGGGGTATAGAAATTTATCTTGCCCTACAGGACAAAAGAGAATATGAGGATAAGGGAAGGGATGGATGTAAGAAGGGAGGCCAGATTGATGGTAGGGAAAATTAGAAAAATCACCGTTCTGGAAGCGGGAAAGGGGAGAAATTGGGAGAAAATTTGGAACTCAAAATTTTGAGGAGATTAATGTTTAGAACTTAAAATAAATAAATAATTTTTTAAAAAAAGAACATACCAACTTGAAAGAATGGAAAATTTGCAATTGCCTAGAAGTATTTCTGAAAATAGGTGCACAAAAACACAAAACCTTAGAACAGCGCGCTCTCCAACCTGAAAGGAGAACTTTACTTTAACGAAGAGCAAAGGGTAAAGAAAGTGAGTGAGAAAATGAGAAAACAATGGGGAAAAAACAGAAAAACTCTGACTATAAAAAATTATTATGGTGACAAGGAGAAATAAAACACGAAGAAGAAAACAAGGTCAAAGCTCCTACATTCAAAGCCTCCAACAAAAATATGAATTGGTCTCAGGTCATGAAAGAGCCTAAAAAGAATTTAGAAAATCAAGTAAGAGGGGTAGAGGAAAATTTGAGAAGAGAAATGAGAATGATAAAAGAAAATCATGGAAAGGAGTCAACAATTTGATAAAGAGGACACACAAAAAATATTGACGAAAATAACACCTGAAAAATAGAGGAGAACAAATTGCAAAAAAAAAGTCTGAAAAGCTAATGAGGGGGGGCGGAGCCAAGATGGCGGAGTAGAAAGACCCACCTATGCTAGGTCCGAACCAAAAGCCCATAGATTTCCTGTAAAAAGAACTCCTGACAAATTCTGGAACAGTGGAGGCTGCGCAGAAACACAGTGAAGGAGATTTGCGTTGCAGAGAGCCCTGAAGAACCGACCGCAAAGGTACCCGGACGGGAGCCGAGTCCTGTCCTACCGAGCGCTCCCCTCCCCCAGCCCCGGCCACGCAGCACTGAGAGGAGCCAGCAGAGCCCAGCGGGTGTCGGGGACCTGAATCTCCGGGCGGCCGAGAAGGTCCCTCCACACACAGACGCACAGGTCAGTGAGAGAGACGGGCTGAGAGGGGAGCGGGG
>CM053771.1:328384001-328405427 GCA_028658325.1 Potorous gilbertii
AAATGGGGAGAAAATTTTGGAACCCAAAATCTTGTGAAAATGAATGTAAAAAGTTAAATAAATTTATTTAATAAAAAAAAAAAAAAAAAGCTAATGAGAAGAGGAATGCCTTAAAAAGGAAAATATGGGAAATGAGAAAAGAGTTCCAAAATCTCACTGAAGAAATCAATTCCTTAAAAACTAGAATTGAGCAAATGCAATCTCATGACTTGTTAATAAATAATAAAACGAAAACAGAAAAATGAAAAAAAAGGTAATATGAACTATCTCATTAGAAAAACAACTGACTAGGAAAATTGAACAAAAAGATATTTTAAAAACTATTGGCCTTTCTAAAATTCATAGTAATAAAAAAAAGTCTAGATATCATTTTTTCAAATGTATCTATTTTCAGTTTTCAGCATTCACATGCACATAGTTTTTAATTTCAAATTTTCTCCCCATCCTTTCCTTCCCCTCACCAACCACGGATTCTGATTACCCCTTCCTCCAATATTCCCTCTTTTCTATGATAAAATTCCCATTCCTTTCCCTTCTCTTTTCCTGTAGAGCAAGATACGTTTGTATAGACCATTGTCTCTACATCTTATTTCCTAGTTGACTGTATAAACAATACATAATATTCATTTCTAAAGCTTTGAATTGCACATTCTCTGCCTTCCCCTCTTCCCACCCACCCTCATTGAGAATGCAAGCAATTTGATATAAGCTATACATGTGAAGTCATGTAAAACACTTCCATAAACTCATGTTGTGAACGACTAACTATATTCTTTCTATCCTGTTCTGCCCTCTAATCTGTTTTCTCCTTTGTCCTGTCCCTCCACCAAAGTGTTTACTTCTGATCACCTCTTCCCATGTTCTGCCACTCCTCCCCCATCACATCCCCTTCCTCCCCTGTTTTCCTGTAGGGTAACATAAACTTCCATATCCCTTTGAGTGTGTATGTTATTCCTTCCTGAATTCAAATGTGATGAATCATCCACAGGTTATATATGTATAACCAATATCAAATTGCTTGCCTTTCAATAAAGGGGTGGAGAAGGGGGAAGGGAGAGAATTTGGAACTCAAAGTTTTAAAAATAAATATTAATAACTGTGTTTACAAGTAACTGGAGAAAACAAAATAAAAAATGAATAGAAAATAATTGAAAAAGTGATGACAAAAACAAAGAACTTGGGACACAGGGAGAGAATAGGTGATTGAGGGCCTCAGAAAAATTAATTGAATTGGGTGTATTTCTTCATGGTTTTCATGGTACATTGCCACTTGAGAGGACAACTCATAATAGAAGAGAGATATGGCTATATACTATACCAATATTTTCTTTCTATTAGAAATATGAGTTCTTGGACTATTCTTGGTACAGGCTCTCATGGAAGATTTGGGTGAGGATTTTATGGGACAGGAGAGTCTATAATGATGATGTCTTGCTGAGCACGCATAAACCTCAGATCATGTTTTGGGTCTAAGGTGAAACATGTTACTTTACTTGTTAAGAAATTTTCATCCTAGCTCTTCTGTTAAGCAGTTTCTTCTACTTCTGCTAGCCAATATTTCAGTGTAAGCAGTAAATAACTGTCATTCTCCCTTATTAATGCCTGAAGAAAACAGAATTGGCACCCTTAGAAAAAAATCATACAACAGCAAATTCAGCAGAAAGACATGGTGGAGCAGTCCATTTGGCCAGAAGTTGAAGCATTAGCAAAATGTGTCTGTATCACTTCAGTTAAGGGGGAGTGCATCTCAGGACAGAAAGTGTCCACCCAACCCAGAAGAAAGCCCTACCTTAGCAAACCAATGAAAGATCCTGAAATGCAGGCAGACAGCCATACTCCAACAGCACCCCCCCCCATGTGTCTCAGTGCATCCCCAGGAAACCTGAGGAAAAACCTTACCTGGCCTCAGCACACACCAGACACTCCCACTGGGAACCCAGCTTACCAGAATGTAAGCTACTGGACTCCTACAACCTCCAACTGCCAGCACCTGAGACCCCAGCATATAAAGCCAGTGACCAGGCCCCTAACCTCAAGTAAAAATGCTTGAAGAAGTGCCCCATATTATGCAGCAGGAGAGCTCAACTTACAAAGCCAAGAACTAGGCAATCAGAATGATCAGGAAACAAAAAATGACCTTTGTTCATTGAGAATTATTATGATGACAGGGAAGATTAAAACACAAACTCAGAAGAGGACATCGTTATCAATATATTTGTATCTGAATCCTCAGATGGGATATGAATTGGCGTCAAATCCAAAAAGCCTTCTTGGTAAAGCTCAAGAAGGATTTGTTTTAAGATGAATAAAAGAGGTAGAAGAAAAATTGGAGAAAGTGAGAGGTGTGAAAGAGGCAACAACTTGAATAACAATGGAAAAGAATACCGAAGAAATAGTTCTTTAAAAAATACACTTGGCCAGGGTCGAGTCAAGATGGCAGAGTAGAAGGGTGGGCCTGCTCTTACTCCTACCCCCAAAAACTCATAAAGTACATCTAAAAATGACTGTAAACAAATTCTAGAGCAGCATAAGCCACAAAACGATAGAGCAAAAGAGATTTCTAACCCAAAACAGCCTGGAAGGCTGACAGGAAATGTCTGTTGCATCAAGTTCAAAGCAAAGCACAGTTCAGCCTTAGCCATGCAGCACAGCAGGGACAGGACTGGAGCCGGTTAGTGGGATCGTTAGCAGTAGCTGTGGTTCCAAGATTGCTCAACCCACAAATGGCCAAAGACAGCTTCAAAGGTCAGTGAGAAAGCTTTTTCACCTGAGTGAGAAGGGAGGAGGATCCAGCACTAGTCCCAGGGACAGGATGGTGAAAGTCACTGCAGCACAGCATCCATTTTTGGAGTCCTTGCCTAAAGACTCTGGGAGAATTGAGGGTCTGTTCTAGGTCTCAGCCCATAGCGGTGGTCCTGAGGAGAGGAGGAGCACTGATTGGTGGAGCTGGTGGAGGCTCTGAAGAGTGAATCCTACTCACAGATCTTGGGAAGAAAAGCTTGTGGTTGCTAACATACCAGAGCGCAGGCAAAGAGAGGAGTAAACTCCTCTCTCTTGATTGTTCCACCTTGGAGGAATTGAGAACTTACAGGAACATAAAGTATACCCTCTACTTGACAAAGGACACAAAATCTAAGTAGCTGGCTGAGAAAATGCCCCAAAAGGGGGAAAAATGACTATAGAAAGTTAATTTTTTGGTTAATGGGTATTTTCCTCTATCCTTTCAGATGAGGAAGAGCACAATATACCATAAGAAGAAGACATCAAAGTCAAGGCTGCTGCATCCAAAACCTTCAAAACAAATTTACAATGGTCACAGGTCATGGAAGAGCTCATAAAAGATTTTGAAAATCAAGTAAGAGAGGTGGAGGAAAAAGTGAGAAGAGAAATAAAAGCAATACAAGAAAATCATGAAAAACGAATCAGTAGCTTGCTAAAGGAGACCAAAAAAAATGTTGAAGAAAATAACATCTTTAAAGATAGACTGACCCAAATGACAAAAGAAAATCAAAAAGTCAATGAGGGGGAAAATGCTTTAAAAAGCAGAATTAGTGAAATGTTGAAAGGAGGTTCAAAAACTCATGGAAGAAAATAATTCATTAACAATTAGAATGGAGTAAATGGAAGCTAATGACTTTATGGGAAACCAAGAAATCACAGAACAAAACCAAAAGAATGAAAAATTGAAGACAATGTGAAATATCTCATTGAAAAAGCAACTGACCTGGAAAATAGATAAAAGACAATTTAAAAATTATGAGGCTACCTGAAAGTAATGATCAAAAAAAGATCCTAGAAATCATCTTTCATGAAATTATCATGAAAACTACCCTGATATTCTAGAACTAGAAGGTAAAATCTGTGTGGGTTCATCTTCTGTTGCAAAACAAGACCATGCCATCAGAGAAATAATGACATTACTTGCACTTGACTTTTTTTGAGTAAGGGAGGGCTGTGCAGGTAACCAACCTCACTTCTCTAGAGTCATCTGAATCCAGTGACCAGATATTCATCAAGATCACTGGAGATGACCTAGGAAGAGGCAAGTGGGGTTAAGTGACTTGAACAATGTGATACAGCTAGTGAGTGTCAAGTGTCTGAGGTGAGATTTAAACTCAGGTCTTCCTGACTCCTGCACTAGTGCTCTATCCACTGCACCACCTAGATGCCCCAGAGGGTAAAATAAATACTGAAAGAATTCCCCAATAACTTTCTGAAGGAGATCCAAAAGGAAAATCTCCTAGTAATATTTTAGTCAGATCCCAGAGTTCCCAGGTCAATGAGAAAATATTGCAAGCCGCCAGAAAAAAACAATTCGAGCATTGTGGAAATACAATCAGGATAACACAAGACGTAGTAGCTTCCATATTAAGGGATTAAAGGGCTTGGAATATGATATTCCAGAAGTCAAAGGAACTAGGATTAAACCCAAGAATTACCTGTCCTGCAAAACCAAACATAATATTTCATGGGAAAAAACGCTCATTCAGTAAAACAGAGGATCTTCACACATTTTTGATGAAAAGATCAGAGCTGAATGGAAAATTTGACTTTCAAACACAAGAATCAAGGGAAGCATGAAAAGGTAAACAGAAAAGACAAAATATAAGGGGCTTACTGCAGTTGAACTGTTGACATTCCTACACGGAAAGAAAACATTTGTAATTCTTGAGACTTTTGTCAGTATTTGGATAGCTGGATAGTTGGAGGGATTATATAAATACACACACACACACACACACACACACACACACACACACAGTATATAGAAACCTATCTTACCCTATAAGAAATAAGAAGGGAAAGGGAAAATAAAAGAGAGGGAAACTGATAGAGTGTGAGGTTAATAAGAAAGGATGATACCTAAAAAATGTAAAATTAAGGGATGAGAGAAGTATATATTGGAAGGAGAAAGGGAGAAATAGAATGGGGAAAATTATCTCTCATAAAAGAGATAAGAAAAAGTTTTTCCAAAAGAAGGGAAAAGGGGAGAGGTAAGAGGGAAAAATGAAGTTTACTCTCATCACATTTGGCTTAAGAAGGGAATAATATGCATCCTCAATCCAGTATGAAAATCTATCTTACCCTATAGGAAAGCAGGATAGAAGGGGATAAGGGTGGGGGATGACACAAGGGAGGGCAAATGAGAGGAGGGTGTAATTAGAAGTAAACACTTTTGGGGAGGGACAAGGTCAAAAGAGAGAAAAAAATAAATGAGGTACAGGATAGGATGGAGGGAAATATAGTTAGTCTTTCACAACATGACTATTATGGAAGTCTTTTGCATAACTATATATATATACAGCCTTTATTGAATTATTTGTCTTCACAGTGGAGATGTGTCGGGAGGGAGAAAATGGGGATAATGGAAGGGGGGTGTGATAGAAGAGAGTGAAGATGGGGGAGGGGTATTCCGAATGCATAGTCTTGGGGTGGGGGATGGGAAATATGGAAAGAAAATTTGGAACTCAAAATCTTGTGGAAATGAATGTTGAAAACTAAAAGAAATAATTGAAAAAGAAAAGAAAAAAAAGAAATAGAGGAAATAACCTAAAAAAAAAAATACACTTGGTCAAATGGAAAAGGAGATACAAAAAATTACTGCAGAGAACTCCTTAAACATAGAATTTTCCAAATGGAAAAGGGTGTACAAAATCTAATGGAAGAAAACCACCTTTAAAAATTATAATTAGACAATTCTATGCGACATCAAGACTCAGTTAAAAAAAAAGAAAAAGTACTGGAGGGTTTGGAATAGGATATCCTGGAAGACAAAGGACTTTGGATTGCAACCAAGAATAAATAACCCAGAAAAAATGAACATAGTCTTTCAGGAAAAAGGGAGCTTAATAGAAAACTCAATCTTCATATACAATACTCAAGAGAAGAATAAAAAGGTAAACAGGAAAGAAAGAAAATAAAACATGTTATTCAATAAGATTAAACTGTTTAAATCCATACATGAGAGGTGATAATTGTAACTCTTGAGAACAGTATCTTTATTATAACATTTAGAAGGGATATACACAGATAGAGTTTGTGGGTGTAAATTCATGGCTGTGCTGATAAAAAAAAGAATTTTACCAAGAGAAAAAGAAAAGGGGAGGCAGAAAAGGGAAAATTATGCCCCTTGGTGAGAAGCAAAGGCTTATTATAGTACAGGGAAAGACGAGAGAAAGGTGAGTATTATTTGAACCTTGCTCTCATTGAATTTGGCTCAGACAGAATAAGATACAAACTCAATTTGATATAGAAACCTATCTTACCCTATAGAAAATAGGAAGGGAAGGGGAAAATAAAAGAGAGGGAAGCTGATAGAAGGGAGGGCAGATTGAGGGAGGTGGTAATCAGAAAGAAAATACTGAAGAGGAAGGAAAAGGAGAAAAGAGAGAGAAAAGTATGAAAGGGAGGTTAGGATGAAGAGAAAAAAATAGAATTGGATGAACCCTCCCATGGTTGGCTGCTGTCCTTCATTTGTAAAAAGGACCAAAATGATATCACCATGATAAAGTGAAGTTTCAGTCTGTCCAACTGTGGTTGATCGGACCAATATGAGCTCATAATGCTCTACCACAGATTGCGCACAGATAGCCCGTGTGAATATTTAAGGTGGATACTCCAAATTTGCACATCCTATGTTTGCTTTGGGTTATCTCAATTCTGCTTTGCTTATAGAGCACAGCACCTGTTCTGATGTGGGCACCCCATGCTGAGCAGTGCTGTACCCATGGACCACAATCAAATCCAAAGTTCTTGAGAGAGACCCTGAGTTGTCACACAGGAAAAATCATATCAACTGTTCGTCTGCCCTTTCTGACCATCTTCCAGGTGAAGGATCCAAGAGGACTCTAGCAAGAATCTTGCCAGCAATGACTAAGACAGAGAACTCCTGTGATTGTCACATAACAATATATTCCCTTTATCCATGTAGATATGGACCACGGAGGCATCCTTGAACTCCTGGACGATAACCTTCTCTTGGCATATAACCTGGAAAATTTAAGTCAGCTTTTGTATGAGCAATGATTCCCCTACACTTCCATCATTGTTCAGTCGCATCTAACTCTTCACACACCCGTGAGGGATTTTCTTGGCAAAGATGTTGGAGTGTTTTTCCATTTTCTTTTCACGTTTATTTTATAGATGAGGAACTGAGGCAAACAGGGTTAAGTGAATTGACCAGAGTAACATAACTAGCAAGTGTGTGAGATCAGATCCGAACTCAAAAAGAGGAGATTTTCTGACTCCCAGTCTGGCACTCTATCCACTACACCACCTAGCTGCCTTCCATTTGTAAAGGTGGAAGGTGAGCAAAAGTAAAGTGGCCAGAACAATCATGAATAGTGTAGATCACTTTGGTTATGGGAGAGGACTCACAAGGGATGAGCAAAAATTGGAGGCAAAATTTTTTAGAGTTCATCTTGGGCAAATCTTACTTTTCATATACATAGATATGCACCTATGTTACATATACATTATATACATATGTAACACTTGACTACATAATATCTTAGAAATAGTCTTAATGATTTCTGACTGTGAAATAAGCTTACAGTAGATTATTTTTGTTGTTGCCTTTTAAATTATGCAGTCCGTACAAAGCTTTGGACATCCTTATCCCAACTCCTATTCATACTGATAAGGTAGATACAGAAAACAGATAATGCTTTTCCTCTAGGCTCTAGAGTTAACCTGAGGAACTAGGAGTTGTATTTTTTAATGCTGTAGTTCACCAGCTCTCACATACTGTAATGATTATTAGCTTATATCAATATTTAACTTTTAGAAATGAATATTTACTACAGTGGGGCAATTGGGTGGCACAGCAGACAGGGCGTAGGCAGGAAAACTCATCTTCCTGAGTTCTTATCTGGTTTCAGACACGTATCAGGTGTGTGACCTTGGGCAAGTCACTTAATCCTGCTTGCCTCAGTTTCCTCATCTGTAAAATGAGTTCGAGAAGGAAATGGAAAGTCATTCTAGTATTGTTGCCAAAAAGAAAGAAAACATCAAATGATGTCACAAAGAGTCAGACACTACTGAAACAACTGAAATATAAATACAGCAAATTTACTATAGTGGCATAATTCATAAATAAATAAAAATCTCTTCAAGAGTCACATAAAGACCAAAAAAATTTGGCCTCAAGCTTATATCATGTATACCAAAGGAATAACTCATAATCCCTTGAAAACATTTTCCTGTATTGCTCAAGCTATTAAGAATAAGAATAGTGTAGTTTATTTTCTGGGTTGTTTATGGAGTCTTGAATCTATCTTACTTCATCTCATTCAGTTTGTCCTTGGTACCAAAGTATTTATTATTTATAACTCTGCTAGGGATGTTACTTGACAGTTGAAGAAAGTTCAAAATGTTCTAGATGCTTAAAGGATAGCTTGATCCTCCTGAGACCAAGGCAGGAGGGAAGAAGACCTCCTAGACGGACCCCAAAGCATTCTCTTCTCTTCCCTCTTCTCAAGTTATTCTTCTAAAATGGAAATGTTCTCTCCTATTCTCTTCTCTTCTCTTCTCTTCTCTTCTCATTTTGTCTCATCTCTCTCTGTCTCTTCTCTCTCTCTCTCTCTCTCTCTCTCTCTCTCTCTCTCTCTCTCTCTCTCTCTCTCTCTTTCCTCCTCCTCCTTCTCCTCCTCCCTACTCCTCTCCTCTCTTCTCTACCACCGGTTCAATAATTTCAAATTCATCCCAGAAAGCTTTACAAAGTCTTTTGTGTAATCTGAACACATTGTGGCAGGTAGGGGGTTGTTCCAGAACTTTTCCTCATTTAGTGAAGAGAGAAGTGTTCTCACAGAATAAATTTATCACTGCTTTCAAGCAAAATGAAACACTCAATAAATCCCAAAACCCTCATCAGGACTATTTTTCAACTGTTATGATCTATAGCTAAACAAATTATTTTGATAAGGGAACCAGTCCTCACACTTTCTTAGTTTTAATGTACTTTAGTAGAGAGTCAGGATCCCGTGGATTCAAAATAGATTTTCACTCTCTACCAGGATCAGCTAAACATATTTCTCTATCAGCAGAAAATATGTTCTTTAAAGAAACCAACAGAGTTCAGAAGAGCTCAGTCATAGCTAAATGGAAATGCTTTCCCTGTCCATAACTGAAATTAGACATGGAAAACTATTAATTAATGCTTCCTGAACACTTCGTTGCTAAGAGATCACAAAAAATACCAGTAGCATTGTAAAAGGCAATTTATATGGGAAAAATACTTTATGAAAGGAAGCATTAATAATATTTCTTCTGAATTATTTTTTTCATATATACACTTAAAAGAAATGCTTCTCAATGAACAATGTGGCAGTTTGTTTTTTGAATAGGAGACATAATGTCAAACGGATTAATAGTGGCTCTCATCTACAGAAATTAACCACATTCTACTGACCTGTTAATATTAGAGCTGTTGAATAGACCATTAGGTTAACTGTGCGCTTTGAATATTGCATCTATATATAACTGCCTTCCATTTACTATTTGCAATAGATACTACTATGCCATTTCCTCTCATAACTTTGGGCTAAATGAAGAACTCCATATCTGATTACTACACAAAAAATTGATCTGTTTATTGTTAATGTTTTCTAGCAGGCCACACAGAAACATTACAATAAGTTGAACTTCAACATGCCTCTATTGTGTTTCTCTTTTCTGATTTCCATACAGTCACCCTATTTCAGCTGTCCATAAACAAATGACTGAGATATTTTGTAACAATCCATCTTGCACACATGACAGGTCTGAGCTTGAGCAAATGGAACACCAATGTTGCCAGATTAACAATTTCAAGCATGCGATATTAGTGGTACTATTTGAAAATTTAAAGAAGTATTTGGTTATGGCTAAAACTGAAGAAACTGAAAGATGAGAATAACATCTTAGATATCTGAGTAACTTGCAAAAAGCAAATTACCTGAAGAAACCACTGGAAATGGGAAAAAAAATGAAACAAGCTTATATACTCTTCTTGCTTTGATAGAGAAGTGACTGGATTAAAAATCAAGATATCTTGATCCTAGAAATGCAACTTAATATAATTTTGACACTGCACTATTTAGAAGACTTGAAAAACTAATATATACATATGTTTGTATGTATTATTACTAATATGAATGAATGAATATTAAATAAACTACTTTGTTTAGTATTCATGATCAACAATGTATTTAGGCAAGTCTATATGGTTGAGTCAAGTTTGGTATGTGGAAGTATTTTGCTATTATATTATATCATTATTTTAACATATCATATATCAAATATATTACCATATTATTAAGTATTTTCATTTATTTAACTGAGAAGAATCAGGAGCAATGGATGGAAGTTGTAGACCCCAATATTTGAGTTGAATTCAAGGAAGGACTTCATAATTATTTATTCTTTCTAAAAGTAAAACGTCCTGACTTTTAAGACGGTGAGTTCACCATCATTTGCTATATAGATAAATGCTTATTTTCCTAGGATTGTTGTGAAGTGTGAGTAGATGTAAAGAGCATTTAAGGTGCCTTCTACTTATGAGCTTAAAAAAAAGTTAAGTTATTTGAATCAGTTTCAATATTCATAAAGTGGACATAATGAAAATTCTCAACATAGTCCTGAAGTTTTGGTTGGATTAAATGACATTGATTTGTAAAAGCGTTTTGGAAAATACTTGAAAAAGCGACAGACAAGGAATAGAAATGCATAAATATATGTGGAATGAATATAGGTAGGGCAGTCATTTTAGCCTCAACTTCCAATGAATTTCATATTGGGACATAATGTCTTTGAGTCATTCTGAGAAAAATTACAAAAATATATTCACATTTTAAACATGCAAAATTATGTTCTCATTCTATTTTTGGATCTGTTCCAAAATAAACAGTGTATTAAAATTGTGCAGATACATTAAAAAATTCAAAATGCTTTCAGTATAAAAATTAAAATATTAATTTTGAGAAATTATTTTTGTCTGCAACAGCACCTCCTTCATTTATTAGATTGCCAATAAATCTATACACACATAATTGCTAAAGCCTAAATCATTAAAAAGTTACAATTTGCTAAAATAAAAAAAATCTTTTATAACTTTACTTATTTCACATAGAAAATATAAATATCTCGTTTTAATTGGAAGTTAATATGTATTTCTTAATTAGAATTTAAGTTTTAATTTTAACAAATTATAACGCTCTTTGTGCAGCTGTTGCACAATAATAGAATATGATGGATATATTTTAAGAACAGGAAAATAATTTGAAACTTTTGGTCAAGAATTTTACAGAAAAGTTAAAAAAAATTATGCAAATAAAAGATTACTTGAAAATTAGAAGAGATTAAGCAGAAATTTAATGACTCCCTCAGACAAGTCAGTGAGTCAATAAACATTTAAGTGTCTGTGATGTGCCAGGCATCTTGACAGGTTCTGGGGATAAAAAAATGTAAAACAAAAAGAAATACTTTCTCCCAAGGATCTGGTAATCTAGTGGAAGAGGCAACATTGAAAGAACTATATACAAAAGAGCGATGTGTAGGATATATTAGAAACCATTAGCATAAAGGAACTAGCATCAGGCAAGATGAGGAAAGTCTTCTTGTAGAAAGAGGATTTTATCTGAGACTTGAAGGAAACTGTAGAATCCAAGAGATGAAGATGAAGGAGACTCTACCAGGCATGGAAACAGAGTGCAAAGGAACAGAATAGAGAAGCACCTTTTTTGTTAGAGGAAACACTAGGAAGTCAATATTACTAGACCAAAATTGTAAAGGCAGACGAAAATTATAAAGAGCTTTACATTTCAAATTACATTTCAGTCCAAAGAAAATAGAGGAATAGTTAAGACATTTCAAGATCAAAAAATAATAACTGACCTGGAATGTAGATCAAAGAGAGATAATTTTAAAAACACAGTATTACTTAAACCCTTGCTTTCAAAAAAGAAGATGCTAGATATCATATTTTGTAGGGGCATTAACAAAATTTGTGCAAATGTATTAGAAGATATTGTGGAAATAGTAAGTATCTGCCAATAACGTACAGAATGAAACTACGGGATGAAAATACTTATATCATTGCTAAAATCCAGAGCTTCCAAACCAAAGGGAGAAAATTATAAGCTGTCCAAGAGAACAAATTCAATTATCAAATAAACAAAATTAAGATCCAAAAAAATGCTGAAGAAAATAACACCTTGAAAAATAGGCTAACTCAATTGGCAGAAGAGGTTCAAAAAGTCAATGAGGAGAAGAATACTTTCAAAAGCAGAATTAGCCAAGTGGAAAAAGAGGTGCAAAAGCTCACTGAATAAAATAGTTCTCTCAAAATTAGAATGGAACAGATGGAAGGTAAGGACTTTCTGAGAAACCAAGAAATCATAAAACAAAACGAAAAGAATGAAACAATGGAAGGTAATATGAAATATCCTATTGGAAAAACAACTGACCTGGAAAATAGATCCAGGAGAAAAAATTTAAAAATTATGGGACTACCTGAAAACCATGATCAAAAAAAGTGCCTAGACATCATCCTTCATGAAATTATCAAGGAAAACTGCCCTGATATTCTAGAACCAGAGGGCAAAATAAGTATTCAAGGAGTCTATCAATCACCGCCTGAAAGAGATCCAAAAAGAGAAACTCCTAGGAACATTGTGGCCAAATTCCAGAGTTCCCAGGTCAAGGAGAAAGTATTGCAAGCGGCTAGAAAAAAACAATTCCAGTGTTGTGGAAATACAATCAGGATAACACAAGATCTAGCACCTTCTACATTAAGGAATCGAAGGGGGTGGAATAGGATATTCCAGAAGTCAAAGGAACTAGGTCTAAAAGCAAGAATAACCTTCCCAGCAAAACTGAGTATAACACTTCAGGGGAAAATATGGTCTTTCAAAAAAATCCTCCCACCCTGGAATATCCATTTCTTCCTCTGTCTCTTCTGCCTTTCTTTCTCCAAATAGAGATATGGTATTTTATGATTCCATCCCTGTTGCCATTTACAGTGCCAATGCAATATTCACAGTACCCACAGTGGCCATGGATATCTGAGCACAATTCTGAATTGTGAAATACAACAGACTCTCCATATGGAAGACAGCACTAAAACCTTTATTCAGACACCAGAAAGTTAAATCCATCATAGTAACAAAAATCTATACACAATAACAATGCAGAGAACAACACCAGCCCTAAACCGAAATTCCCCCTTGCTAGGCTTCCCATAAACAAATTCCTTTAAATCACAAGCAGGCTCTTAAAAAAAATCACAAACAAGTTCTTCCAATCATGCTAGCCAGCAGTTTCCATGCCAGTATCCTTCCTAGCTCTGACTATACTGACCAATTTCCTCTCAACTCTGCCCTAGCTCTGCCTCTTCCTGTTCCACCCATTCAGCAAACTCCTCCCACCACAGGCTTCATGTGACTCAGACTTGCATGTGACCCAGGCAGATCACACAGGTCTATTAATAGATGGAAAAGATCTTCCCACTATGAAGCAAAATTCCATTAACAGTAAGCAAAAATATGTAATCAATATACCTCCACACTCAACATTTCCCTCCCTTAGATGATAATGACTAGGAATATTTCATACCTTATTCCTATTAAGCAAGTATACATTTTAATTAATGACAAATCTTTAAAATAAAATATTGAGTACAATTTCAAATGTCAACAGAAAAAGAGGACAATACTCAGTACAAGACTTCCTCAAATTAGTGTTAGGCTTTTCCTATTCAGCTCACATATGGATATTTTTTCTTGGCCATTTGCAGTTAAACTTCTCTGCTCAGCATCCTATCCTTCAGCTGTTCACTCTCCTAAGTGGCTTCCTGTTAATCTGTTCGTATACACTTAATTTGTCTTTCAAACTCCAGTTTCTCCTCTCTCTAATCCAACTGTCGCATTATTGATAGTTTTCTATCTAGTTTTACTCCCTCTTTCAGAAGTGTTTCATAACTACCCATTTCTTTCTGAATAAAACTCCTTAGTATGACATTCAAGAACCACTACAATCTGTCTTATATATTCAGTCATATCTTACAACACAGATATTTTTCATGCCCATTATTCCATCTAAATTAGATTATTACTCATTTTTGTCCATTGTTTCCTTGTCCTTTCCATATTACATAACTTTACATATGCTAGGGACAGCTAGGTGATGCAATGGATAGAGTACCAGTGGAGGAGTCAGGAGGACTAGAGTTCAAATCTCACCTTAGAGATTTGACACTCACTAACTGTGTGACCTTGGGCAAGTCGCTTAACCCCAATTGCCTCATCCTGTGTCATCTCCAGTCATCCTGATGAATATCTGGTCACTGGATTCAGATGTTTCAGAAGGAGAAATGAGGCTGGTGACCTGCCCAGCCCTCTCTCACTCAAAACAAAGTCAAGTGCAATTCATGTCCTTACTTCTCTGATGGCATGGTCTTCAGCAACAAAGGACAAACGCACCAACATTATATACACTATTGAAAAGGCTCCAGTAAAGGTCTTTGATATTTCTGCATCCTGGAGTATATTTTACTTCTTTTCCATCATAATTGAAATGTTGTCATGCCTACAAAATATTCTCTAATCCTAGCTGAAAGTGATCTTCAAAGTGATCTTATCCTGGATGATATAATGCTGTAGAGAGGAAAGAGCCCTTGATTTTGAGTCAGAAATTCTGAATTCAAATCTTGACATTACCATTTACTACATATGTGACATTAAAAAAAATCACTTCATGTCTTTGGAGCTTACTTCCCTCAATTGCAAAAAGGAGGAGTTTAGACTTGATGGTCATCATGGGCCCTTCCAACTCTAATTCTATGATCCTTCTTACAATAATATTTTTGAGCAACTCCTATGCACTTATCATACCAACCTATTTGTCTTCTTCTTCTACCATAAAGTCATTTCTTTTCGGTACAAACAGTGTCTTTCTTTCATTTCCTGGTTTAAGTTGTTTTATTGTCTATTTCTCACACCTGGATTTTTCTCAATCTTTATTTCCTTTTCCTATTTTACCTGATATTCTTTAAGACTCAAGTAATATCTCATCTTCTAAAAGAAGCTTTTACAATATTCCCTTAATGCTAGTGCTTTTCTTCTGAAACTATCTCCAGTGTACCATGTGTGTGTGTGTGTGTGTGTGTCCCATTTTTATATAGTTTTGCAGGTGTTCTCTTCCCCGTTCAACTATGAGTTCCTTGATATCAGGGACCTTTTGAACTTTTTTGGTGTTCCCTGCATTTAGCAAATTTCTTAGGATCACTTGTTGAATTGACTTTTTGATTTGAATCACCAATATCAATATCAATGCATGACAGATTAAGTGATTAGTAAGTAGTCATTGAATCAATTTGAACTGAACAAAGATCTATGTACCTAACTGATAACAAAAGTTCAAGCAGAGTAAAATTCAGGTAGATAGTTGACACATCTTCCCACATATCTATTTCTTGACTTGTGATTTCATCACTATAGGAACCCCTATTATAGAATTTCTAATTTTAACTTTATTATATAACACTAAACCTCTACTGATTCAAAATGACTACAAGTCCATAATTATATAATCTTAGTTACTGATATTTTCCCATGATCACATACCAGAGACAGGTCTTGAACCTCTGCCATTCTACTTCAAAGGTCAACATTTTAGCCTCTATGACATACTGGATCTTACCAGTGTAAAAGCAATTTAAATGTAAAGATTTTTCTCATTAATTAATAGGCCCATGGGACTTCCTTAAATACCTGGAAACCTAAGTCATGTATAGTAGGAGTAGTTTGCTGAATGGGAAGAAGAAGAAAGGTGGAGGAAAATCAGGAAGGAGTTGGTGAGAGCTGTCAGGGTAAAAGAGAGAGGATGCAAGCCAGCCAGTATAGAAAGGCTTGTGAGTGTTTGCTTATGAGAAGACCCAGGAAGGATGGGAGAGGTTTAGGAATGACTTTGTCCCCAGAAATGCTGATATTGTAGCTACATCTTGGTTGCTATGATGGATTTTGGTTTCGGGTTCTGGGATTTGGTTTTCTGGTGTTTGAATAAATGTTTTTCTTCAGCCTTTTATATGGATAATCTTTTATATTTTGCAATTGAGAACTACACCAGCATATTCATAGCCACCACCAGTGTTCTGAATGTTACCTTGGCAATAGAACGGGGTAAACTTTTGGGAAACAGAATGATGTCAGAACAAACGAAAAAAAATATGAAAATCTTTTCCAATCAATTCTTATTTGGAAAATAAGAAGTATTGAATTAGTAAAAACACCATTCAATAAAAGCAAAGAAAGAATCTAATTAATTGTTACAAAGATGCCAAAGAGCTACACTTAGAAAAGATCTTAGAGATCATCTACTCTGAAGCCTAATTTTATAGATGATAAAACTAAAAACAAAAATGATAAAGTGAATTGGCTATATAAAGATAAAACTGGAATGAATTCTTTGTCTAATCTACTATATCCTTTTAATTTGACAGTTGTAGTAATTGAGTCCAAGAGAAGTTAAGATGATTGCTTATGCTCCTATACATACTAATCTATTGGTCCTAGAATCCACATTTTCAGTTCAGCTCTTCACTATACCCCTCTGCCTAATACTAGATATAATATATAAATAATATATACTCTTTTTTATGTCAGTCATGGAAGACTTTGAAAAAGAGAAGAAAATACATGAGAAATTCACAATCTCACATACATTTGAATAAAACAGAAAGGGATGTCAAAAAAGTATGTGTGCAAAAGACAATTGCTTTCCAGATTGTCCATATTTAACAAACTGCTAAAGAAGACTATTGATATCAAATGACAAAGTATATACTGCGTGGTGATGATGTGCCCTACAACAATGTGAATTATGAAAATATTCAGAGCAGGGCCAAGATGGCAGAGTAAGAGCAACAACTCCCCTAAGCTTTTGAGAAAACTCCTTCAGATATCTCTGAAAAGAGAATATGATCAAATTTTGGAGGTGTGAAATCCAGTGGGAGACAGATTGTGACAGATTCAGAGCCCAGGTTAGACTGGAAGTTCCATGGGAAGGATCTGTTCCTTACGGGTGAGCCCACAACACAATGCAGCATGTCCATTGCAGCAGAGCAGAAGGGGCCCCAGGAAATTTGACAGGGCAAAACTGGCAGAACAGCACCCAAGGGCTGGAGACAAGCCTAGCCGAGTCGGTGAGAGCCGTTGAGCATGAGATATCAGCATAGCAATTCCTGAGACTTTCAGTCCGAAGATTAAACATCTGTATGTCACCTACTTGAACTTCCAGCACCCAGGATGGCTGAGTGATCAGGAAATGCTCTCTCCTGCCCTCTTGATGACAGTGAAAGAACCATAAGCTATTTCCCCAGAAAAATCCTGGATCACTAGAAACAGCAAAGGGGCCAATAGTCTCACAACACCTGAAAATAGCTAAGGGGAATTCCTCCAACTGTGGTGGAGGCAAATCGGAAGGACAGTAGACCCAGGGCAGAGAAAATTCGCATTAGGACCCAGGCAAGACTCAGCAGCAGGAGAGGAGTGCCAGGAGGGGTGAGAACACGCATTACGATCTAGGCATGCCTCAGCACTCCAGGGAAATCAGAAAGACAATAGGGAAGCTGGGATTACCATCCCCTGAGCTTGCCTTTGCCTTGGATCAGCTGAGTAGATCTCCTGTGACCAGACCACTCCTCCACTATACTTAACAAGCTAACCCCAGGGCTGATCAGAGAAACACAAAACAAAAAACTGCTTTTAGCTTTTTCACACAACAGCTCAGCACAAAGTTCTGTAGCTTCTGACTGAAAGAACCAGAAGGCACAACACTCAATCAATACCATGAACAAGAAAAAGTGGAAGGGAGAAAAACCATAGAATCTTTCTATGGGGATAAGGACCAAAGGACCAACACCAAGGAGGTCTGAGTTGACTGTACCTCCATCTGAAATGAATTGCTCTCAAGCACAAGCAGGTCTCCTGGAACAGTTGAAGAAGGAAATAGAAGATAAATTGGCCAATGATTTTAAAATTATGAAAAATGAATTCACTAATGAGAACATCTCTTTGAAAAGGAAAATTGAACAAATGGAAAAGGAAGTTCAAAAATTAACTGAAGAAAATAACTCCCGAAAAGGAAGAATTGGTCAAATGCATAAGGAAATACAAAAATTAACTGGAGGAAATAGGTCCTTAAAAGGAAAAATTGGATAGATGGAAAAGGAGATGTAAAAATTAGCTGAAGGAAACAATCTGATAAAGATTAGAATTGGGCAAGTAGAAAATAATGATTCAATGAGACAGCAAGAATCAGTCAAACAAAATCTAAAGAAAGAAAAGATAGAAAAAAATGTAAAATATCTAATTGGAAAAACAACTGACCTGGAAAATATACACAGGAGAGAAAATTTAAGAATTATTGGCCTGCCAGAACCCAAGATGAAGAGAAGAGCCGGGACAAGATCTTCCAGGAAATCATCAAGGAAAACTGCCCAGAAGTACTAGATTCAGAGGGCAAAATAGTCATCGAAAGAATCCACCATTCCTCTCCTGAAAGGGATCCCAAACTCAAAACCCCAAGAAATAAAGTTGCCAAATTCCAGAGCTATCAAGTGAAGGAGAAAATATTACAAGCAGCCAGAAAGAAACAATTTCTATATCAAGAAGATACAATCAGGATTACATAGCACTTAGCAGCTTCTACATTAAAAGACTGAAAGAATTGGAACCCAAAATTCCATAAGGCAAAGTAGTTGGGTCTACAACTAAGGATCAACTACCCAGCAAAGTTCAGCATAACATTACAGGCAAGGAGAAAATCATTCAACAAAGTAAGGGATTTCCAGAACTTCCTGACCAAACAACAGAACTTAACAGACAATTCAATCTTCAAATACAAGTCTCAAGAGAATCATAAAAAGGTAAACAGGGAGGGAAAAAAAAATCAAAAACTTGTTACTCAATTAGGGCAAACTCTTTACCTCCCTATAGGGGAAGATAATACCTGTTAATCTTGAGAATTGTGCAACTATTATGAAACATAAAAGGGATATGCATAAGGGGAACGGGTATAAATTAAATGATATAATGATAAAATATGATTTAAGTATGAGAAGGGATTGTAATAGGAGGTGTGAAAAGGAGGAAGCAGAAAATGGCAAATTACATCACAAAAAAAAGTACAAAATCATACTAGAGGGAAGGGAGATGAGCATTGTGTGAGAGGTACTCTCATCTGTTTGGTGTAAAGGATGGAACAATAAACTTAAGTAGATAATCCTAACTAGCTCTATAGGCAGTAGGAGAGGAAGAGGGAAGAACGGGAAGGGAGGTTAAAAGGGAGGGAAGAAGCAATAAGAGTAAAGAGAGTAAAAGGGAGGAGGGTTAAAAGAAGGAGGGGAAGGATGCAGGAGGAGGTGGTGAAAAGTGAATACCAATGAGGATGAGAAGGGAGACAGGAGAGATAAAAGCAGAAATAGTGAGAAAGAAGATGGAGGGAAATAGATAGATTGTAATCATAACTGTGAATGTGAATGAAATGGATTCTCCCATAAAACGGAGATGGATAGCAAAATGGATTAAAAACCATAACCCAACAATATGCTGCTCACAAGAAACACATTTGAAACGGGGGGATACACATAGGATAAAGGTCAAAGGATGGAGCAAAATATGTTGTGCTTCATTCAGCTGATGTAAGAAAGGCAGGAGTAGCAATTCAAATCTCAGACAAAGCAAAAGCAGAAATAGATCTAATCAAAAGGGATAAGGATGGAAACTATATTCTGCTAAAAGGCAGCATAGAGAATGAAGCATTATCATTACTAAACATGTATGCTCCAAGTGGTATAGCATCCAGTTTCTTAGGGGAGTGGTTGGGGGAGTTGAAGGAAGAAATTGACAGCAAAACTATACTAGTGGGAGACCTCAACCTCCCTCTTTCTGAACTTATTAAATCTAACTTCAAAATAAACAAGAAAGAGGTTAAAGAGGTAAGTAAAACTCTAGAAAAGGTAGATATGATAGATCTTTGGAGAAAATTGAATGGGAATAGAAAGGAATATACCTTTTTCTGAGCGGTACATGGAACATTTACAAAAATTGACCATGTACTAGGACATAAAAATCTTACAATTCAGTGCAGAAAAGCAGAGATAATCAATACATTCTTCTCAGATCATAATGCAATAAAAATTATATGTAAAAAATGTCCATGGAAAGATAAAGCAAAAATCAATTGGAAACTAAATAATTTAAATCGACAGAAGGGGTGACTTAAAGAAGAAATCATAGAAACAATCAACAACTTAATTCAAGAGAATGACAATAATGACAATATTGAAACAGCCCACCAAATCTTATGGGATACTGCAAAAGCAGTTCTTAGGGGAAGTTTTATATCTTTGAATGCCTACATAAATAAAATAGAGAAAGAGGAGATCAATGACTTGGGCATGCAGCTGAAAAAGCTAGAAAAAGAACAAATTGAAAATCTCCAAGAAAATACTAAATTAGAAATTCTGAAAACCAAAGGAGAGATTAATAAAATTCAAATTAAGAAAAGTGTTGAACAAATAAATAAAACCAACTGTTGGTTTTATGATGAAATCAATAAAATTGATAAACCTTTGGTCAATTTGATTAAAAAAAGAAGAAAATAAAATTACTAATATTAAAAATGAAAGGGGTGAACTCACCTCCAATGAAGAGAAAATAAGAACAATAATTAGAAATTACTTTGCCCAACTTTATGCCCACAAATTTGATAATCTAAATGAGATGGATGAGGATTTTAAAAATTATAAATGGCCCAGATTAATAGAAGAGGAAGTTGAATACTTAAACAACCCCATCTCATAAAAAGACATTGAACAAGCCATCAATGAACTCCCTAGGAAAAAATCTCCAGGACCAGATGGATTCACAAGTGAATTCTATCAAACCTTAAAAGAACAGTTAATTCCAATACAATACAGACAATTTTTGAAAATTGGGGAAGGAGTCCTCCCAAATTCTTTCTACAATACAAATATGGTTTTGATACCCAAACCAGGAAGAGACAAAACAGAGAAAGAAAATTATAGACCAATTTCTCTAATGAGTATAGATGCAAAAATTTTAAACAAGGTTTTAGCAAAACAAATACAGCATCTTATCAAGAGAGTAATACATTATGATCAGGTCGGTTTCATACCAGGAATGCAGGGCTGGTTCAATATTAGGAAAATTATTAGCATTATTGATCATATCAACAACAAAACTAACAAAAACCATATGATTATCTCAATAGATGCAGAAAAAGCTTTCGACAAAATGCAACATCCATTCCTATTAAAAACACTGGAGAACATAGGAATAAAGGGAACTTTCCATAAAATAATAAGCAGTATCTACCTAAAACCCTCAGCAAGCATTATATGCAATGGGGAGAAGCTAGATGCATTTG
>CM053771.1:328405927-328449778 GCA_028658325.1 Potorous gilbertii
TTTTTCAGGGCTCTCTGCAGCAGAAATCTCCTTCACTATGTTGCTGCGCGGCTTCCACTGTTCCAGAATTTGTCAGGAGTTCTTTTTACAGGAAATCTGTGGGCTGTGGGTTCGGACCTAGCATAGGTGAGTCTTTCTACTCTGCCATCTTGGGTTCTTTTGTTTTTAAAGGCCAAGTTTTCTATTGCTTCTGATATCTTGGCAAACCTCACTTCCATATGAGTGAGGTATTTCTAGACTTTATTAGTCTGCATTACACATAATCATTTAGCGATGTTCAGTAAGTGCTACAATTAGTAGGTCATGGGGTGGAAACAAGATGACAGAGTGAAAGCAGGGACCCATCTGGGCTCATCCACAAACACCATCATATACGTCCAAAAAGTGAATCTGAATGAATTTTAGATTGGCCGAATCCACTGGGGACAGTGTGGCAGATATCCATCCCAGGATAGCCCAAAAGATCGATGGGAAGGATCCATTACACCTGGGAGGAACATAGATCATGTGGAGAGACCAGCACAGATGTGGCCATAGTAGATTGGGAATGCCCCCAGGTGGGCTCAATCTCTAGCAGCAGGTCAGATTCCCAAACCTCTCAGTACAGAATGAGAGTCAAGCAGAACTAGGTGACAGAGAAGCACAGGGTCCATGATAGGTGCAGCATCCGCTTCTAAATGTTTGAAAGTCACCTATTGGAATGTCTAGGAGCCAAGATGGCAGAATAAACTCTAAGTGCTCTCATCCTCCCTGATTAACCTTGAAAACCCCAGAAAACATCCTGGAAAAGTGGAGCCAGAAGAAGGGGTAAACAATTTTATAGCTTATGAGACTGAGGAGATCATTGAAAAGGGTTTCTCTGTGAGTGAACAGAACCAGTGAAGAACTGTAAGTGTTCCAGCACGCCCCCACTGGCCATGCCAACAGGAGATTCTGATCTGAAGGAGGGTAGAGCCAGTAAGCACCAGCACCAGGGCCCCAGGTGTGCCCTAGCACAGCAAGGGGAATTGGGCAGACATCAGTGCAGACTGCATTAGTTCAGCCATAGAAGAGTAGGAGACCAACAGCAGATAGACTACCCCTCCACCATACCACATCCTGTGAGTTTAAATGTAACCCCCGAGAAACTCAGACTTCACTTGAGCTCAGCCTTGGCACACACCAGCCAGCTCAGCACCAGATAAGCTGAAGCATTAAATAGCTTCTAGTTGAAAGAACCAGAGGCCACAGAACACAAAGCTAGTGAGCAGGACTTTTGTTCCTAGCATAAGAAATGTGGGTTAGAGCCCCATGGGCCACATAAGCAGAATTCCACTTTAAAAGAGATGAAAAAAAGCAGTCACCATGAGCAAGAAGCAAATTAGAAAAACAAACACATAGAATTGTATTATGGAAACAGGAAAGAGCAACATAGTAATTTAGAAGAGGACAACAATGATACTGTGCTCACATCTGAAACCTCAAAAGGGAATATTAACTGGTCTCAAGCCCAAAGGGCATTCTTGGAAAGGAGAAAGAAGGATTTTAAAAGCTAAATTAAAGAGGTAGAAGAAAAATTGATGAAAGATTTTAAAAACACATTCAGCCTCATAAAAAGTAAAATTGGCCAAATGAATAAGGAGATATAAAACTTAACTGGAGAAAATAATTCTTTAACAAAAGAGGGACAGGAGGCAGAGTCAAGATGATGGAGCAGAAATATGTACTTCTAAAAGCTCTCCTCCCATAGCCCATGAAATATCTGTAAAAATGACTAAATAAATTCTAAAGCAACAGAAGTCACAATATGGCAGAATGGAAGAGATTTCCAGCCCAAGGCAGCCTGGAAGAACAATAGGAAAGGTCTATCACATCGGGTGTGGAGCAGAGTGCAGCCCAGAATTGACGTCATGGCAAAGACAGGACTGGAGCAGGCTTCAAGGCACTACTGGGGCCAGCTGCAGGTCCCAGTTTTATCAACTCACAAATATCACAACCGGCT
The DNA here is from genome assembly GCA_028658325.1 of Potorous gilbertii. Lineage (NCBI taxonomy): Eukaryota > Metazoa > Chordata > Mammalia > Diprotodontia > Potoroidae > Potorous > Potorous gilbertii. The sequence goes on from CM053771.1 coordinate 328,407,909, forward strand.
TCAAAGTTGTTGAGAAAACTCTTTCACCAGCATGAGAAGGGAATGCAGTAGTCTAGCCCTGAGCCCAGGCAGTGGCAGCTTCCATTGTTGAAGCCTTGGTCTAAAGACCCTGGGGGAATTGAGCTGCTGATCAGGGTCTCAGCCCTGAGTGGTGGCACTGGGGGGAAGAGGAGTACTGGTTGGTGGAGCTGTCAGAGGCTTTAGAGAGGGAATTCTACTTACAGAAAAACGTACTTGCAGTTGCACCCAGACCAGAGTTCAGGTCAGGAGAAGAGTAACTCCTCTCCCTTGATTGTGCCACCTTGGAGGAACTGAGAATTTACACGTCCCCACAGTATACCTTTCTCTTGACAAAGCACTCAAAAGTCAAGTAACTGACTGGGAAAATACCCCAAAAGGGGAAAAGAAAAGGCAATAAAAGGTTACATCCTTGGTGAGCAGGTATTTTCTTCAGTCCTTTCAGAAGAGGAAGAACAATGCATACCATCAGAGGAAGATTTAAAAGTCAAGACTTCTGAATGCAAAATCTCCAAAATAAATATGCAAAGGTCTCAGGCCATGGAAGAGCTCAAAAAGAATTTTGAAAATCAAGTAACATAGATGGAAGAAAAACTGGGAAGAGAAATGGGAGTGATAGAAGAAAATCATGAAAATTGAGTCAATAGCTTGCTAAGGAGATCAAAAAATGCTGAAGAAAATAACACCTTTACAAATAGACTAACTCAAATGGCAAAAGAGGCTCAAAAAGCTCAATGAGGAGAAGAATGGTTTAAAAAGCAGAATTAGCTAAATGGAAAAGAAGGTTCAAAAGCTCACTAAAGTAAATAGTTCTTTAAAAATTAGAATGGAGTAGGTGGAAGCTAATGACTTTATGCAAAACCAAGAAATTACAAAACAAAACCAAAAGAATGAAAAAATAGAAGACAATGTGAAGCATCTCATTGGAAAAACAACTAACCTGGAAAATAGATCCAGGAGAAACAATTTAAAAATTATGGGAAAGTCAAGATCAAAAGAAGAGCCTAGACATTATCTTTCATGAAATTATTAAGGAAAACTTCCCTGATATCCTGGAACCACAGGGTAAAATACATTTTGAAAGAATCCACTGATCACCTCCTTAAAGAAATCCAAAAAGTAAAACTCCTAGGAATATGGTAGCCAAATTCTAGAGTTCCCATATCAAAGAGAAAATATTGCAATCCGCCAGTAAGAAAAAATTCAAGCATTATGGAAATACAATCAGGATAACACAGAATCTGACAGCTTCTACATTAAAGGATCAAAGGGTTTGGAATGTGATATTCCATAAGTCAAAGAACTAGGATTAAAACCAAGAATCACCTACCCAGCAAAACTGAGTATAATACTTCAAGGGAAAAAAATCGTCATTCAATGAAATAAAGGACTTTCAGGTATTCTTGATGAAAAGACCAGAGCAGAATAGAAAATTTGACTCAAACACAAGAATCAAGAGAAGTTTGGAAAGGTAAACAGGAAAGAGAAATCATAAGGGACTTACTAAAATTGAACTGTTTACATTCCTACATGGAAAGATAATATTTGAAACTCTTGAAATTTTTTTCAGTATTTGGGCAGTTGGAAGGATTACACACACACACACACACACATACACACACCCACACATTTACATATTCACAGGAGGCAAGGAATGAATTAATAGGAAGGGATGATATCTACAAAAGTAAAATTAAGGGGTGAGAGAGGAACATATTTGCAGGAGTAAGGGAGAAATGGAATGGGTGAACTATCTCTCACAAAAAGGCAAGAAAAAACTTTTTCAATGGGAGGGAAAAGGGAGAGGTGAGAGGGAAAAAGTGAAGCTAATTCCCATCACATTAACCTTAAGGAGGGAATAACATGCACACTTAACTTCATATGAAAATCTGTCTTGCACTGTAAGAAAGCAGGGGACAAAGGGCTAAGTGTGATGTAGGGAGATGATAGAAGGGAGGGCAATGAGAGGATGGGGGTTATTAGATGTAAACACTTTTGGGGAGAAATAAGTTCAAAAGAGAGAATAGAATAAATTGGGGGCAGGATAGGATGAAGGGAAATATAGTTAGTCTTTCACAACATGACTATTTTGGAAGTCTTTAGCAAAACTGCACATATATAGCCTATATTCAATTGTTTGCTTTTGGGGGTGAATGGTGAGGCAAGAAGGGAGAGAAGTTGGATCTCAAAGTTTTTGGACAAATGTTGAGAATTGCTTTTGCAAGTAACTGGAAAATAAGAAAAACAGGTAATGGGGTATAGAAATCTCTCTTGTCCTACACGTAAAGAGAGAAGATGGGGATAAGAGAAGGGAGGAATGTGACAGAAGGGAGGGTGGATTGGAGGAGAGAGTAATCAGAATGTCTCGTGTTTTGGGGTGGGAGGAGGGGAGAAATGGGGAAAATGACTGTTGAAAACTAAAAAATAAATGAACTGGAAAAAAGTAAAATTAAATTTAAAAGGAGTTGCATAATCTAACTGAAGGAAACAGTTTTTAACAATTAGAATTGGGCAAGTAGAAACTAATGACTCCATGAAACATCAAGAATCAGTCAAACAAAATCCGAAGAATTAAAAAAAATGGAAGAAAATGTAAAATATCTTATTGGAAAAACAACTTACCTGGAAAATAGATCCAGGAGAGAAAAATCAAAGAATTATTGGTCTACTGGAAAAATCCATGATGAAAAACAGAAACTAGACAGTATCTTCCAAGAAATCCTTCAGAAAAACTGCCCTGAAGTGCTTGATGCAGAGGGTAAAATAGTCATAGAATGAATCCATTGATCACATCCTGAAATGGAGGAATATTGTTGCCAAATTCCAGAATTACAAGGTTTAGGAGAAAATATGGCAGGCAGCTAGAAAGAAACAATTCAACAATCAAGGAACTGCAGTCAGGATCACACAGGGCCTTGCAGCTTTTGCATTAAAATATTGGAGGGACTGGAATATGATAGTCCATAACATAAAGGAGCTTGAACCACAACTATCAAAACAAAGTCAAGTGCAAGTCATGTCATCATTTCTCTGATGTCATGATCCTCTTCAAGAACAAAGGACAAACACACCCTATGAGCAAACTGAACTTCCTGAATGGAGATCCAGCTGGTGCAATGTTAGGAAAACTATCAGTATAATTCCTCAGTTTTTTGCTTCCCTCCTAAAATAGTTTTTAGTAGTTTGATTGTTATGGTACTGAATAAACAAATTAATTTAGGTAGAAATATCATTTTTATTTTATTAGCTTGACCTACCCATGATCAACTGATGTTTTTATAATTATCTATATCTGACTTTATTTGTGTGAAAGATGTTTTGTAATTGTGTTCCTATAATCCCTGTATTTGTTTTAGCAGGTAGACTCTCAAATATTTTATAGTGTCAATAGTAACTTTAAATGGGATTTCTCTTTCTATCTCTTACTGTTGGGTGAGTAATATAGAGAAATGAGCATGATTTCTGTGGGTTTAATTTGTACCCTGATACTTTGCCAAAGTTGTTTATTAATTTGAGCAATTTGTTACTTCATTCTCTAAGTATGTCATCATATCTTCTACAAAGAGTAACAACTAATTTTATTCTTTGCCTATTCTATTTCCTTCAATTTCTTTTTCTTCTCTTATTGCTAAAACTAACATTTCTAGTACAATAGTGAATTGGTGACCATGAACATCCTTGCATTAGCTCCCTCCCCAATCTTATTGGAAATTCATTACCATTAAATAAACTGTTTGCTGATGGTTTTAGGAAGATGCTACTTATCATTTTAAGCAAGACTTCATTTATTCATATGCTCTCCAGTGTTTTCAATAGTAATTGTTGTTGTATTTTGTCAAAAGCTTTTATTTTTACTGTTGATTATACTGATTATACTGCCCTGATATTCTAGAACCAGAGGGCAAAATAAGTATTCAAGGAATCCCCCGATCACCGCCTGAAAGAGATCCAGAAAGAGAAACTCCTAGGAGCATTGTGGCCAAATTCCAGAGTTCCCAGGTCAAGGAGAAAATATTGCAAGCAGCTAGAAAGAAACAACTCCAGTATTGTGGAAATGCAATCAGGATAACACAAGATCTAGCAGCTTCTACATTAAGGGATCGAGGGGGGTGCAATAGGATATTCCAGAAGTCAAAGGAACTAGGTCTAAAATCAAGAATCACTTACCCAGCAAAACTGAGTATAATACTTCAAGTGAAAATATTGTCTTTCAATGAAATAGAGGACTTTCAAGAATTCTTGATGAAAAGACCAGAGCTGAAAAGAAAACTTGCCTTTCAAACACAAGAATGAGAAGAAGCACGAAAAAGCAAACAGCAAGAAGTCATAAGGGACTTACCAAAGTTGAACTGTTTACATTCCTATATGAAAAGACAATATTTGTAACTCCTGAAATTTTTCAGTATCTGGGTAGTTGGTGGTATTACACACACACACACACATGTACACACACATGTACAGGCATGCACACACACATGCACACATGTATGAACACACAGAGACAGAGAGCACAGAGTGAATTGAATAGGATGGAATCATATTTTAAAAGAGATCAAGGTAAATGGTGAGAGAGAAATGTAGTGGGAGGAGAGAGGTTGAAATGAAATGGGGTAAATTATCTCTCATAGAGGAGGCAAGCAGGAGACTTTTTAGTGGAGGGAAAAAGAGGAGTGCTGAGAAAAAAATAACATGAAATTTACTCTCATCACATTCGACTAAAGGAAGGAATAAAATGCACACTCATTTTGGTATGAAAATCTATCTTACAATACAGGAAAGTGGGGGAGAAGGAGTTAAGCAGGGTGGGGGAGATGATGGAAGGGAGGGCAATGGGAGGAGGGAGCAACTTGAAGTCAACACTCGGGGAGGGACAGGATCAAAAGAGAATAGAAACATTGGGGGTCAGGATAGGATGGAGGGAAATATATTTAGTCTTACACAACACGACTATCATGGAAGTCACATTCAAAACTACACAGATATGGCCTATATTGAATTGCCTGCCTTCTCAAAGGGAATGGATGGGGAGCGAGGGATGGGGAGAAGTTGGAACTCAAAGTTTTAGGACCAACTGTTGAGTACTGTTCTTGCTAGTAGGAAATAAGAAATACAGGTAATGGGGAATAGAAAGTTATCTGGCCCTACAGGACAAAAGAGAAGATGGGGTAAGGGAAGGGAGGGATGATAGAAGAGAGGGCAGATTGGTGATATGGGTAATTAAAATGTTCAGTGTATTGGGGAGGTGGGAGGGGACAAATGGGGAGAAAAGTTTTTGAACCCAAAATCTTGTGAAAATTAATGTAAACTTTTAAATTAATAAATTTATATTAAAACAAAACAAAAAAAAGTAATTACAGACAGGTTGACTTCAGAAATACCTGACTAAACTTATATGAATTGATGTTGAGTGATGTGTACAGTACCAGGAGAACATTATACACAGTAACAGCCACAGTGAGTTAGGATTGTTTTTGTTAGAGTTAGTCCTCCACAGGAATGCAAGAGCATAAAATATTTCCAAAGCACTAATCATGCAAAATTCCATCCACATCCAGAGAAAGAACTGTGGAGTCAGAATGCAAAATGAAGTAGACTATTTTGTCTTGTATTATGTTTGGTTTTGTTTAGTTTTATTCATGGTTTTCCCTATGCATTTTTTATGCAATATGACTGATGTGAAAATGCGTTTATTAAGAATGTATGTGTAGAGCCAATATAAAATTGGCTGCCGTCTTGGGGAGGGAAGGATGATGGAGTGATGAGGAGAAATTTTAAAACTTATGGAAATGATTGTTGAAAATTGAAAACAAAGAAATAAATTTGAAAATAAATTAAAAGATACAGTTATAACCCTGTTCTGTCTCCCACAGTGTCTAGCTTAGCTCTAAGCCCACAGGGACTATGGTAAGTACTTGCTAACTATCTTATTTTATACTTTCCAAGTGAATAAAGTACTGAAATTGTCATGTGAAATACATACTTTTACCTACTGGCTTCTCAGAAATTTATTATCTTTTTGACCCTGGACAAATATTTTAAACTTCTATACATCCCAGATATCTCTTGTATAAAACAAGAGAGTTGTATTTAATGGATGCTTATATCTCTTCCATTTCTGTATTTATTACTCTATAACTAGTGATAATCTTCAATACAAGTCCTTCTCTGATATGGATATTCAAAATCTATACCAATGAATCATGGCCCGAGACTAAACCTGGCTAAGTTTAGAGCGTCTCCTCTATAGAAGATTGGTCACTTATTGGTAGTGATTTTTCAGCATCAGAAAATCCCAAAGTCTATCTCCTTAAGTGTAAAAGCTTTATTCCTTGTCAGTAATGAACTATGGGCTTCTGGATACCAATTAAACAATAGGTATTTGAATTATAAAAAAGTAATGTCATATTTTTGTTATAGTCATTCTATAAGTATTTATTCAAATGTTTCTTCTGGACATACTAATGAGTTTCTCTATTTGCTACCATGCCTCAGAAAACTCATCATATTTGGAACTTACTGTGGTCTTGGAATTCACATATTGGAAATATTCTTTGGAATTGGTCTTTGGGACAGAGCCAAGATCATGGAGGAAAAACAGGAAATTGACTGAGCTTGACCCAAATTTCCCTCCAAATTACATTAAAATAACATTTCAAAAGAAATTATGGAATGATACAACCAACAAAAGGATGGGGTGAATTAATTTTCAAGCCCAAGACAACTTAGAATGGTGGCAGGAAAAATCTCTCTTATTAGGGAGAGGGTGAACCATACTCAATTGCAGGCCACAACAGACAGTGATCCACAAGTTAGTAGCAGGGCTTGGGGGTGACTGAATCAGGGCTCTGACTTCCAGAGCTCTGATAACACAGATGCTAAGGGAATTAGACAACTAGTCAGAAGGAGATTACAGGACACCCTTTGCCTTCACTGGGAGCAGGACTGTTGCATTATGCATATGCAATTTTCGGTCACAGGGCAAGGAAAAGGATTAGCAGGAGTGGGAACCCTTGTCATAATTTCAGGGTATTGGTCACTCACAGACTAAAACAGAGGCCAGTAGAGCAGTGATCACAACTCTCATTCACTCATTCCATCTTGGAAAAATTGAAAACTGAAAATCACAACTACCTCTGAAAACAGCAGCACCAAAATCTTGAAGCTTGGGGCATTGTCACTTACACATAAGGAGCAGAGTTCAACTTTAATATAAAGTTGAAAGTCAAGGAAAAGGCTAGAAAAATGAGCAAAGAGAAGATGAAAACACAAACTCTACAGAAGACAACAAAGACAAAACAGCAACACAGAGGCACACAAAAACATAATTTGGTCTCAGATCATAGAAGATCTCAAAGAGGATTTTAAAAATAAAATAAGAGATGTAGAGTGAAAAATGGGAAAATACATAATAATATCATAAGAAAATCGTGAATAAAAGGTCAACAGCTTGCTAAATGAGACATAAAAGAAATTATTGAGGAAAATACCAACTTGAAAAACAGAAAAGGCCAAATAGTAAAAACGGCAAAAAAAAAAATCCACAGAAGGAAAGAAACTGCAACGCAGAAATGGCCAAATTGGAAAAAAGAAAAATGTACAACAATTTGTGAAAAAAAAGAAATCTTTACAAAGTAGAATTGATCAAATGGAAAAAGGAGGTACAAAAACACACTGTAGAACATAATTCCTTAAAATAAGAATTGGGCAAGTGGAAGTTAAACCCTTCATGGGACATCAAAAAACCAATAAAATCAAAGCATAACAAACAGAAGAAAACGTTAATATGTCATTCATAAAACAATATACCTTGAAAATAGATCAAAGAGAAATAGTTTAAGAATCATCATACTACTTTTAAGCCATATGATTAAAACTAAAAGCTCCTAGACATTATCTTTCAAGAAGTTGTCAAGGAAAACTGCCCTGATGTTTCAGAATCATGGTGGTAAAACAGAAAATGAAATAGTTCACCAACCACATTCTGAAAGAGATCTCAAATGAAAAGTCCCAGAAATTTTTTAAACTAATTCCAGAGGTCCTAGGTAAAGGAGAAAAGATTGCAAGTAGTCAGAAAGAAACAAATCAAATACTGTGGATCCACAGTCAGGATAACCCAAGTGTTAGCAGTTTCTAAAATAAAGTATCAGGGGGCTTGAAATATTATATTCCAGAGGGCAAAATAGCTAGAATTACAACCAAGAATCACCTATCCATCAAAACTGAGAATAATCCTTTGTGGTGGAGATGGGGAATGAATGTTCAATGAATTAGAAGGCTTTCAAGCATGCCTGATGAAAGGACAAGAACTGAATTCAGAAAGTTTGACTTTCTAACACAAGACTCAATAAAAGAATAAAAAATAAATAGGAAAGAGAAATCGTAGGGAATTTGGTAAGATTAAACACTTTATATTCCTACATGGGAAGAAGATACTGACAACTACTAAAACCTTTACATTATTAGTAAGAAGAAGTCTATATAGACAGAGAGAATGGGTGTAATTTGCATATAGAAGCTGATATCACCCCAAAATAATTAAGGGGTAATAAAAGGATGAACTGGAAGAAGGGGAAATCAAGAAGTAGAATGAGGAAATAGCTCACATAACAGACGAACAAAAGTGCTTTTAAAGGTGAGGGAAAGAAGGAAGGGAAGGTGGGAAATATTTGAACCTTACTCTTATGAGATTTGGCTCAAAGAAGGGATACCAAATACATGCAGTTTGATATAGAAATCTATCTTACCTCATAAGAAAACAAGAAGAGAGGGGAATTAGAAAAGGATGGGTGATAGAAGAGAGGGCAGATTAGGGAAAGTAGTAGTATGAGGGCAGATTAGGGGAAGTGGTAATCTGAAGCAAAATGCTTTTTGAGCAGAACAGGTGAGAAAGAAGAAAAAGAAGAAGAAGAAGAAGAAGAAGAAGAATAAGAAGAAGAAGAAGAAGAAGAAGAAGAAGAAGAAGAAGAAGAAGAAGAAGGAGGAGGAGGAGGAGGAGGAGGAGGAGGGGGAGGGGGAGGAGGAGGAGGAGGAGGAGGAGGAGGAGGAGGAGGAGGAGGAAGGGAGGAGGGGAGTGGAGAAAGATAAATTTGGGGGGAAGTTAGGATGGAATGGAATATACAGTAAGTAATCCTAACTGTGAACGTAAATGAGATGAATTCACCCATAAAATGAGACTGGGCATCAGCATGGACTAAAAATGAGAATCTCACCATATGTTGTTTACAAGAAACATACTTGAGTGTGAGCAGATCATGTTTGTGTGTGTGTGTGTTTTAGTGTATTATGTTTTGATTTGTTATATGAGTTCTTCTACTTATGTCAGTGTGACTACATAACATCACTATAGTGAAAATATGCTCAATAGGAAAGTATATGTCGAACCTATACAGAATTGTATGCTGTCATGGGGAGGGAGGGGGGTGGGGGGGAAGGTGTGGGGATATAAAATCTTAATTTTAAGGAAGTGATTGTAGAACATTTATAAATAAATAAAATAAAAAAATAAAAAATAAAAAAAATAAAAAAAAATGATCCATTTTGCACTTCAAAAAAAAAAAAAGAAACACACTTGAGACACACAGAGTAAAGGTAAGGGACTGAATCATAATCTATTATGCTCCAACTGAATTAAAAAAACAGGGTTAACAATCATGATCTCAGACAAATGAAGTGCCAACATGCTATTCACAGCATCTATTACAGCCATGGATAACTCAGCACAATTTTGAATTGCGAAATACAGCAGACTCTCCACTGGAAGACAGAGCTAAAGCATTTATTCAGACACCAAAAAGCCAAATTGATCATAATCTATACAGAATAACAAAGTAGAGGACAAGAGCATCTCTAAGACTTCCTGATATTAGACTTCCTACAAACTAGCTCCATTAAACAAATCACAAATAAGCTCTTCCAATCATGCTAGCCAACTACTTGCTTGCCTGCATCTTTCCTAGCTCTGACTGCTTTCATGATTAACTTCTCAGCTTTTCTGTAGCTCTGCCTCTTCTGTTCCATCCTTCCTGCACTACCATGTGACTTAGACTCATATGACTTTGGCACAAGTAGGTCACATGGGCCTATTAATGAATAGAAAAGATCTTCTGATTTAAATTACTATTACATGTGACCCCCAAAATGCTCATATTCGTCACATTGTTCAGTTTGGTGGGACAATAGGTGTCAACAGAACTTTACCACAACAACAGGGATCATACAAAATAAGCACATAAAATAATATCTCAAGGTGGATCTGGAGCACAAGCACCCCATCATTCCGCCCTTGAATGAAAGAGGCCTAAAACCTTGGGGTAGGGACAAAAATCTCTTCTTCCATAACTGCTTCCTGCTGAGATTGGATATAGAGCTGTCTCTGCCCCAAGAGGTCCCATTCGAGGGGTCACTTCCTCAGATGACATCCAAATCTTGATCAACACCAGATTCAGGAGTGACAGCACATTGGACAGGGGGTAACATCTGATTTAAATGATCAGGCATCTACAGGTGGAGGATATTACATCTAAAGTAAACAAATCAGACAAACAAGTGAACAAACAAAAAGCTAAAAAGAAACAAGGAGACAATAACCAGAAGGAGGGTAGTTAGGGACAGTGATGCTTCTGGAGTCCATGAACCCACTAATGTAGCCTCATTAACTGTTGTTTACGTTTTCTAGCTTGCAGTTTGGAGGATCATCATTCTGGCTAGAGGTATACTTTCTTTGATTTGAGCTGAGTCCTGACCAATCTCCTATTCTCCCTGCAGGGGTCACAAACTTGGACATAATGTTAATTTTTTGCTTCTTTTTCTGAGCTAAACTCACAAAACTAAATCTAAAAAGACATGAAACAAAAGTTAAACTCACAATTTTTCTTCTACCACCTGAGACTTTCTAGCTTGCCCTTCTAAAGGAGAATTTCAATACTTCAGCATTAAAAAACTTCTCATGCAAACCAGCCAATTCACTTTCCATCTGAGCTTCCTCTTCCAGTAACGTGTCTCTGTTTTTACAAATAATTTGACCGCTTGTTAACAATGCCCACCCTTTTCTACATACCCCTGCCATTTTTTTGCCTCAATCTACTGGTATTCCTTGCAAAAGTCTTTCTAAGTCCCTGGATTCTCCCTTCTATATGCTTGGTTTCCTGTTTTCACAGAGCCCTGTGCTTTTAGCCCCTTCTCTTGCTAGGGAGGAATAAGGTAAATTCTCCCAACCTAGGATATCCTTTCCTCTCCAAGTTTCAGGTTTGTTCATACTGCTGTTTTCAGAGCTATTTCTAGTGGGCTACAAATGTTTCTCACTCCCAAGGTGGGATGATTTGGCGGGAGGTGTGGTCACTGCTTATCTGGTCTTTGTTCTGTTGTTTACCCAAAAAAAGACTCCTTTTCCCTTGCTGCTGCACTCCTTTTAACTCTGGAATTGTAAAGTAGGTCCTCTATTCTGCCTGGAACTGTGACATAAAACTGTGTATGGGCAATAGAGTTGCCAGTCAGTACCAGTTATACTCTCTGCCACCAAAAGGTCTCATGAAATCTCTTTCTCGTCAGCTATCTGACCTCTTTACTGTTTCTGGACTGAGAGCTCCCAAAGCTACTACTGCTGTCACTCCTACACTTGCAGTTTCTACCTTAATACTTTTTATAGAAGGACAATGGGGCAATTTGTTTTTCCATATTATGTATATTAATTATGAGCTTATTTTATTTTTAATTTTTCAAAGGGAGAGGGGAAGGGGGAAGGAAATATAAGTATCTTTAAAGATAAATAAAATGCACAAGCATTTTATTCACTTAGTCCTCTACTTCTCATGTCTTTGTATTATTTTTTTCCCCAGATAGTTCTATCAGCTGACCACTTTGGAAAGCTTTCACTGTATCCCTCATCATTCTCTACTTAGCCACCAATATTATTATATTTCTTATAATACTGAAACCTGCATCTTTAAAATTAGAAGGATGCTGGTGCTAAATTATCTGGAATATCTGGAGCAATTGAGTAAATTGATTGAATAAACTACCTTATGTACACTTTTAAGGGTTCTCTATAAAATATATCTTTGTTAGCTTGCTTTACATTCTTAAACTACTATGTATGATATATTAAAACAAAATGTCCTTTTATCCCACTTAAAAATAATTATTTTCTATATTAATAGACAAAGTGAAAATAAATCCTTGAATTAAAATGCATTTAACAATTAACCTCATGAAACAATTTGATAAACTATACCTATTATCCTAACAACTGTTGTACAAGTGACACAAATTAAATAAATCTAGAGTGTCTATTTTTCCACCACATCAAGAAAGATCAAGGTTAAGGTTAATAACATGGAAAAGGAGAAAATTTGCCTCCAAATGAAATATGGTCTGTAATTAGAAAGCATGAACTTGTTACAATTTATGACTCATCCAAGGAAAATAACAATTAGTGGACAAATGCAGTTATTCAAAATAGCAATCATTATAAGGCATATATTCATAATATATCTATATATAGTATCACGAAACCATAAGCTGTAAAGTTGGAAAAGATAGTATGGGTTTAATTTCTTCATTTTATTAATGACAAAACTAAAGCCCAGAGAAAAAGAATTGATTTTTGTTCCCCATGCTCTTTTGCTTCCTTCTTTCCTTTCTTCCTTTCTTCCCTCACTCCCTCTATTTGATATAGATTATACATATGCTATCACGTAAAACTTATTTCCGTATTAGTCACAGTTGTGAAAGAAGAAACAGACCAAAAAAAACACAAAAAAGAATAAGGTAAGTGACAAAAAAAATGCTTTTATCTGCATTAAGAGTCTATCAGTTCTTTCTGTGGATGTGGATACCATTTTCCTTCCTGAGTTCTTGGATCATTGTGCTACTGAGAAGAAGCTGAGTCATTCAAAGCTGATCTTTCCATCTCTCTCTCGCTCTCTCTGTCTCTCTCTCTATCTCTATGTATGTGTGTGTGTGTGTGTGTGTGTGTGTGTGTGTGTGTGTGTGTGTGTGTGTAAAATTCCACTAACGACCCAGATACTAAAAAAAGTTTCAAGAGTTACAAATATTGTCTTTACATGTAGGACTGTAAACAGTTCAACTTTAGTAAGTCCCTTATGCTTTTTCTTTGCTGTTTGCCCTTTCATGCTTTTCTTAATTCTTTTGCTTGATAGTCAAATTTTCTTTTCAGCTCTGGTCTTTTCACCAAGAATGCTTGAAAGTCCTCTATTTCATTAAAAGACTATTTTTTCCCTGAAGTACTATACTCATTGTTGCTGGGTAGGTGATTCTTGGTTTTAGTCCTAGTTCCTTTGACTTATTCCATGTCATTTGATCCCTTAATGTAGAAACTGCTAGATCTTGTGTTATCCTGATTGTGTTTCCACAATACTGGAACTGTGTCTTTCTAGCTGCTTGCAATATTTTCTCCTTGACCTGGGAATTCTGGAATTTGGCCACAATGGTCCTAGGTGTTTCTGTTTTTGGATTTCTTTCAGGCAGTGATCAATGGATTTTTCAATACTTATTTTGTCCTCTGGTTCTAGAATGTCAGGGCAGTTTTGCTTGATAATTTCATGAAGGATGATGTCTATGCTCTTTGTTTTGATCATGGCTTTCAGGTAGTCACATAATTTTTAAATTTTCTCTCCTGGATCTACTTTCCAGGTTAGTTGTTTTTCCAATGAGATATTTCACTTTATCTTCCATTTTTTCCATTCTTTTGGATTTTTTTTGTGATTTCTTGGTTTCTCACAAAGTCATTGGCCTCCATGTGTTCCATTCTAATTTTGAGAGAACAATTTTCTTCAGTGAACTTTTGAACTTCGTTTTCCATTTGGCTAATTCTCCTTTTTTACACCATTCTTCTCCTTGTTGGATTTCTGATCCTCTTTTGCAACTGACTTAGCCTATTATTTTTTATACCTTCATTTATTTAACTTCTTACATCCATTTTCCCAAAATTTTGGGTTACAAAATTTTCTTCCCATTTCTCCCCTCCCCCCACCCCACTACACTGAGCATTCTAATTTCCCCTATCACCAATCTGCTCTCTCTTATACCGTCCCTCCCTTTCCTTATCCCATCTTCTCCCTTGTCCTGTAGGGCCAGATAACTTTCTATTCCCCACTACCTGTATTTCTTATTTCCTAGCAGCAAGAACAATACTTGACAGTTGTTCCTAAAACTTTGATTTCCAACATCTCCCCATCCATCCCTCCCTACCCATTCCCTTTGGGAAGGCAGGAAATTCAATATAGGCCATATCTGTGTAGTTTTTCAAATGACTTCCATAATAGTCGTGTTGTGGAAGACTAACTATATTTCCCTCCATCCTATCCTGCCCCCCATTGTTGCTATTCTCTCTTTTGATGCTGTCCCTCCCAAAGAGGGTTGACTTCAATTTGCTCCCTCCTCCCATTGCCCTACCTTCCATCATCCTCCCCAACCCTGCTTATCTCCTTCTCCCTCACTCTCCTGTATCGTAAGATAGGATTTCATACCAAAATGAGTGTGCATTTTATTGTTTCCTTTATTCGAATGTGATGAGGGTAAATTTCATGTTTTTCTCTCAGCTCTCCTCTTTTTCCCTCCACTAAAAATCTCCTGCTTGCCTTTTTATGAGAGATAATTTACCCCATTCCTTTTCACCCTCTCTCCTCCCACTACATTTCTCTCTCACTGTTTACCTTGATTTCTTTTAAGATATGATCCCATGCTATTCAGTTCACTCTGAGCTCTCTGTCTCTGTGTGTGCGTGCATGTGTGTGTGTGTGAGAAACTCCTAGGAACATTGTGGCCAAATTCCAGAGTTCCTAGGTCAAGGAGAAAATATTGCAAGCAGCTAGACAGAAACAATTCCAGTATTATTGAAATACAATCAGGATAACACAAGATCTATCAACTTCTACATTAAGGGATCAAAGGTCATGGAATACGATATTCCAGAAGTCAAAGGAGCTAGGTTCCAAGAATCACCCACCCAGCAAAACTGAGTATAATAATTCAGGGGAAAGTATGGTCTTTCAATGAAATAGAAGACTTTCAATCATTCTTGATGAAAAGACCAGAGCTGAAAAGAAAATATGACTTTCAAACACAAGAATGAGAAGAAGCATGAAAAAGTAAACAGCATGGAGAAGTCATAAGGGACTTACTAAAGTTGAACTGTTTACGTTCTTACATGGAAAGATAATATCTCTAACTCTTGAAACTTTTCAGTATCTGGGTAGTTGGTAGGATCACAGACACACAGACATGCATGCATATACAGAGACAGAGAGCACAGAGTGAATTGAGTAGGAAGCGATCATATCTTAAAAAAATGAAGTTAAGCAGTGAGAGAGAAATGTATTGGGAGGAGAGAGGGAGAAATCGAATGGGGTCAATTATCTCTCACAGAAGAGGTGGGCGGGAGACTTTTTAGTGGAGGGGAAAAGAGGCGAGATGAGAGAAAAACATGAAGGTTACTCTCATCACATTTGACCAAGGAAGGAATAAAATGCACACTTGTTTTTGTATGAAAACCTATCTTACAATATAGGAAAGTGGAGGAGATGGGGATAAGCAGGGTGGGGGGGATGATGGAAGGGAGGACAATGGGAGGAGGGAGCAATTTAAAGTACACACTCAGGGAGGGACAGGATCGAAAGAGGAGATAGCAACAATGGGGGGCAGGATAGGATGGAGGGAAATATAGTCAGTCTTACATCCCACGACTATTATGAAAGTCATTTGCAAAACTACACAGATATGGCCTATATTGAATTGCCTACATTTCCAATGGAATGGGTGGGAGGGAGGGATGGGGACAAATTGAAACTCAAAGTTTAAGGAACAACTGTTGAGTATTGTTCCTGCTACTAGGAAATAAGAAATATAGGTAATGGGGAATAGAATATTATCTGGCCCTACAGGACTAAAGAGAAGATGGGGTAAGGAAAGGGAGGGATGATGGAAGAGAAGGCAGATTGGTGATATGGGTAATTAGAATGCTCAGTGTATTGGGAAGGGAACAAATGGGGAGAAAATTTGGAACCCAAGTTTTGTGAAAATGAATGTAAAAATTTTAATAAATAAATTTATTTAATAAAAAAATAACTCCTTAGTTCCTGTGTATTTCACGCAAACACATACACACACACTTACACATATTCTTTTCTTTTAATAGATATGCTTCAATGTAACAATAATACCCCTAGACACACAGTAAATCAATGAAACAGATCAATATAATTTTAGTATATTACCCTTTTCTTTTAGGGTAAAAAGAGTGTAGTCAGTTTTTTTGTACCTTCTCTTGCTCACCTCAAGACCAGCATCTCAGTCTTCTTTGGAGAGAGGTGGATACAGGCACAGATATATCTATCCATATCTTACAAGCTGCATTTAAATAATGTATGTGGATATACATACCCTACATGGGCATTTTACACTTTATTTTGTAAGTAACAGAAAAAAGACAGTGGAGTGGAACTTCATTGATGGCATATGTGAAGATGGAGAGCTAAAAAATTAGGGTAGATGAAGAAGGAGCTTCAGCAAATAGCAACTGAGGTGTCCAAGTATAGCAATATGTAAATCTTCACATCCCCTAAGGATCAGATTCAGAAAGGAATAGCAGTGGCATGGGAATGTCTAGATAACACCAGCAACCTGCAGTTAAGAATCTATATCAGTAATCTCTCATAGATTTGAGTTATGAGAATTGAAGAGTGGACTTCCAATCAGAATACGAGACAGGTAACACCAAAATCTAAGTATTCCCTTGGCTCAAATAATAAATTTTGTTGGGATATCCTTTGGGAGAAAGTTCAAAACTTCCTTGTGTATGTCTTTCAGTGACTGAAAATTGTATTCAAGATGCTAAGAATAATTCTATTATATGCTTATTATTTTCCTTGATTCTCTGATCATTTCAATATTTTACTCCAGGTTCTAAGATTTGTACAAGGTCTACCCTCAAACTTACTAATGTATTTCAGAAGGAAATTAATTCCTGTAATTATTCCAAAATCTCAAAAATTTTGTTCTTATAATTTAGAAATGACTAATTGATAAACCCATTCTTGATTAATCTCCAGACCTCCAGAGCTTGTTAAGAGGTTTTTAGTGATTCTACAACTGATTTTCTGACTTTATTTCTGTATTTCCTACTTGGCCAATATTGATATGACAGGAAAAAATTCTTAGAGTTTTTTCTATTTTCTTATAACCTAATCTCCGACAGAAATTCTAAAGTTAATCCTGCTTACTGGGACAATTTCTTCAGCTATGAAAGTTCATTAATCTTCCCCACTATTATAAAATTCTCTGGCTACAGCCCTCACAATTTTTTTAATCTGGCTTCAATTTTAATCTGTCAAAGTAATAGAATCTAGTTCACAGAACAAACATAGCACAAGCATTCTACATCTTAGAAAGACACAGACAAAGACAAAATTAGAAAACAAATAAAAGCAATAAAGTGAACAAATCTGATTTTCCAGGTACACAGAACCTGAGTTATGCAGAAACAATCTTAATAAAACCCAGAGGTACACAGAGACCAGAGATAGGAATAGAGACCAAATGACAGAGGTGTGTAGTTCATGGAACCTACTGAACATTCTCTTAGAAATCAGGGCTCCAAAGCTGGAACAGAAATATGTAATGACTTCCTAGCCTTGGAGACAGAAGTTAAACAAAATAGGCAAGAAGAGTTGGTTATGAAAGGCCTATGATGCTGAGGTAGGGAAAAATGGCACAAAGCAGCAAATTTAAGAGCTGCAAGAGAACGAAGATGTGCACAGGATTCCCTTACCAGAACAAGGTCAAGGGGTGGGTCCTGGAATTTTCCTTATGAAAAAAGACGAGTTCAATCAAAGGGTCAGTCCAGGAGATTGGAGCAGGAATAATGGGCACTCATGAGATGAGTGGGGTCAGAGTGTAGAGAAATAAATCTTCTGTGCAACTAGTCTGTCACACTGGTTCTGGTGAGTCCAATGACCTATTTCCACATCCAATCCCACTTCTGACACAAATTATTGGGAACCAGGCTGGAACGAGTCTGTAACCTGTGAGTGGTCAGAGTCATACAGAGAAACTAGAGACAGGAGATTCAAAACACAAACAGAAGTTTGATCTATTTAAAAATGAGGATAATGACTTGCATTAAGGACATGCACTAGAGCCTGACTCCTAATGGGAGAAACCTAATGATGTATGAGGAGATCTCAATATTTATGCCTATGGCTATGTGGTAAGGTTTAACCCTGCTGTTGAGGGGTCACAGTAACAATGTGACAAGTATGATTCATAGCAAGACTTTATGACCAGAAAATGAGTAGTACAGGTGTTTGATGCTGATGAAAAATAATTCTAGGACTTTGCTGTGGATGAGATCATCCAGAGGATGAATATAAAGGATTGTTGTCATGCCAAGCTCAGAGCACAGTCTGCTTACTTGGCCTTAGCTCTTTAAAACAGGGTGTCCTTAAGATCTTGATATTGTATACAACACCATATGTGCATGTTGGTTATACATAGATAAAACTAAAACAAAACCAATACCTTCCATTTTTCAGAAGGCTTTGAAATATAAATTCGCTCCCTTTCTTGTTTCCTTCCATTCTCCATTGAGAAGGTAAACAGTTTGACATAGGTTATACATGTGCAGTCATGCAATACATACCCATGATAGATATGTTGTGAAAGAAAACATAGACAAGAAGAAAAATCAAGAAAAATAAAGTTAAAAAGTACACTGCAATCTGTATTCAGGCACTATCATTTCTTTCTCTGGGAATGGAAAGCATTTTTAATGATAATTTCTTCATGGTTGCCTTAGATCATTATAGTGCTGAAAATATCTGAATTTTTCAGAATTGATCATTTTACAATATTGCTGTTACTTTGTACTCTACACATCTCATTTTGTGTAAGTCAATGCAAGTCTTTCTGAGGGCATCCTGCTCATCAGTTCTTATAACACAATGCTATTCTGTCCCAATCACATACCAAAGCTTGTTCAGCCATTCCTCAATTGATGGTCATCTTCACAACTTCTAATTTTTTACCACAAGAATAGAGCCAATATGAATATCTTTGTACATATAGATACTATTCTTTTTGTCTTTTGTCTCCTTTTCATATAGACCTAAAAGTATTATTTCTGTGTCAAAGGGTATACTCAGTATAGTTCCAAATTGTTCTACAGAATGGTGGATCTACCAACAGGGCAATAAAAATCTCATTTTTTCCTTATCCTCTTCAACACTTTTTATTTATCCTTTCTATCCAATTAGACAACCTGAAAGGTATGAGGAAGTACCTCAGAATTATTTTAATTGTATTTCTTTAATCAATAGGGAGAGTGTTTTACATATGTTATGAAACAGCTTTGATTACTTCATCTGAAAACAGATCATATGCTAACTGCGTCTTCCTCCACTGTATTGCCTATTCCACTTATTCTATTCTCTTTCTTTTCATCCTTTCCTCCTCAAAAGTGTTTTGCTTCTGACCTTCCAATCTCCCAATTTCCCCCTCATTGTATAACCCACCCTTCTTTTACCCCCTTCACTTCCCACTTTTCTGTAAATTTAGGTAGATTTCTATGCCCAACTGTGTGTGGGTTACCTTTCTTGAGTTCTCTGAAGAAAATTGTTCTTCAAGAATTAGAACAGAGCAGATAGAAGGTAATGACTTTATGAGAAACAAAAATTACAAAACAAAACCAAAAGAATGAAAAAAATAGAAGATAATGTGAAATACCTCATTGGAAAAACAATTGAACTGGAAAATAGATCCAAGAGAGACAATTTAAAAATTACGGGACTACCTGAAAGTCATGTTCAAAAAAAGAGCCTAGACATCATCTTTCATGAAATTATCATGGAAAACTACCCTGATATTCTGGAACGAGAGTATGAAATAAATATTGAATGAATTTACCGATCACTTCCTGAAGGAGACCAAAAGTGAGAAACTCCTAGGAATGTTGTAGTGAAATTTCAGAGTTCCCAGGTCAAGGAGAAAATATTGCAAACTGCTAGAAAGAAACATTTCAGGTATTGTGGAAATACAATCGGGATAACACGGTATCTGGCAGCTTCTGCATTAAGGGCTTGGAATATGATATTCCAGAAATCAAACGAACTAGGATTAAAACCAAGAATCATCTACTCAGAAAAACTGAGTATAACATTTCGGGGGAGGGGGTGGGGAATGGTCATTTAGTGATATAAAGGACTTGCAAACATTCTTGATGAAAAGACCAGACCTGAAAAGAAAATTTGACTTTCAAACACAAGAATAAAAGAAGCATGAAAAGGGAAGCAGGAAAGAGAAATCATAAAGGACATTCTAAAACTGAACTCTTTATATTCCTACATGGAAAGATAATATTTGTAACTCATGAAACTTTTTTGAGTATTTGATAGTTGGAGGGACAACACACTCTCACACACACACACACAGGCTAACTATATATATATATATATATATATATGTATATATATGTATATATATATACATATATATGCACATATAGACAGAGAGCATAAAATGAGGTGAATAAAAAGGGATGATATCTAAAAAAATAAAATTAAGGGTTGAGAGAGGAATATACTGGGATGAGAAAGGGAGAAATGGAATGTGAGAAATTATCACTCATAAAAGAGGTAAGAATAAGCTTATTCAATGGAGTAGAAAAGGGTGGAAGTGAGAGGGAAAAAATTAAGTTTAGTCTCTTCACATTTGGTTAAAGAAGGGAATGACAGGCTCACTCAATTTGGTATAAAAATCTATATTACACTAAAGCAAAGTAGGGGAGAAAAGGACTCATAGGATGAGGGGAATGATAGAAGGGAGGACAAATGGGAGAAGGGAGTAATTAGAGGTAAACACTTATAGGAAGGGAGAAGGTCAAAAGAGAGAATAAAATAAACGGGGGGCAGGATAAGACTGAGGGAAACATAGTTATTCTGAAATAACATGACTATTATGTAAGTCTTTTGAAAAGCTACACTTATATAGCCTGTATTAAATTGCTTGCCTTCTCAGTGGGGATGGGTGGGGAGGGAGGAAGGGAGACAAGTTGGAATTCAAAGTATTAGTCAAGATTGTTAAGAAACGTTTTTGCATACAACTGGGGAAAAAGAAATAGGAGCAATGGGATACAGAAATCCATTTTATCCTACAAGAAATGAGAGAAGGTGGGAATAAGTGAAGGGAGGGGTGTGATAGAAGGGAGGGCATATTGAGGGAAGAGGCAATTGGAAGGCAAGGTCTTACGGGTTGGGGAGGGGAGAGATTGGGAGAAAATTTGGAATTCAAACTTTTGTCGAAATGAATATTGAAAACTAAAAATAAATAAACATTTAAAAATAAATTGGAAGAAGAAAAACTAAAGAATGATCAAAAGTCCTCTATCTCATTAAAAATCTATTTTCTCAATGGACAATATTTTGTTTTGTTGAGTAGGTAATTCTTGCTTGTAATCTTAAGCTCCTTTGCACTCTGTAATATATTCCTTTAATTGTGTCATCCTAACTGTGGCTCTGCTTTACTAGAATTATTTCTTGATGACTGCTTGCAGTATTTTCTCCTTGACTTAGGACCTCTGGAATTTTACTATAATATTCCTGGCAGTTTTCATTTTAGGATCTTTTTCAGGAGATGATCAGTGGATTCTTTCAATTTCTATTTTGCCCTTTGATTCTACAATATTTTGGCTGTATCCCTCAATAATTTCTTGAAAGATGATGTCTATGCTCTGTTTTGATCAGGGGTTTCAGAGAGTTCAATTTCTTTTTTTCTTTTTATTCAGGTGCAATCTGTTGTGCTAAAAGAAATACCGATGGTGAGGAGGTCAAAGATACATTGACATATAGTATTGGAGAAAGGGTATAGAGCAGACAGAGTAGTTATGTTGGGGAGGAAGGGCACACAAGCAGCTGCTTCATCACCAAAGCAGGGTGCAGTAGCCCTTGCCCATGGAAACACTTAGAGGCTCTAAAAGAAAGGTCAGAGGAAAGAGCTTCAATAAAGAAACCATTTCTCCTATCCTTTGTGGTTTCAAAAGCATTTTACCTAGGCAACAGCTTATTTGATTTCTGCAATGGAGAGCTAATATGAACAACATTCCCTCCTGGCTAAAGAGTGATTATCAATAGTAACCATTGCTGTTTCTCTCCCAGCCTGAGTTAGTATTCGTTGCCTCATTAAAGGGATCATGCCCTGGCTACTTCTTTTTTTTTTTTAATATAAATTTATTAATTTAACTTCTTGCATTCATTTTCACAAGATTTTGGGTTCCAAAATATTCTCCCTATTTGTCCCCTCACTCCCACCCCAGTACACTGAGCATTCTAATTTCCCCCATCACCAATCTGCCCTCTCTTCTATCATCCCTCCCTTCTCTTGTCCCCATCTTCTCTTTTGTCCTGCAGGGCCAGAAAACTTTCTATGTCCCATTACCCGTATTTCTCATTTCGTAGTAGCAAGAACAATACTCAACAGTTGGTCCTAAAACTTTGAGTTCTAACTTCTCCCCATCCCTCCCTCCCCACCCATTGCCTTTGGGAAGGCAGGCAATTCAATATAAGCCATATCTGTGTAGTTTTACAAGTGACTTCCATAATAGTGGTGTTGTGTAAGACTATATTTCCCTCCATCCTATCCTACCCCCATTGTTGCTATTCTCTCTTTTGATTCTGTCCCTCCCCGAGTGATGATTTCAAATTGCTCCCTCCTCCCATTGCCCTCCCTTCCGTCATCCAACCCACCCTGCTTATCTCCTTCTACCCACTTTCCTGTATTATAAGATAGGTTTTCATACCAAAATGAGAGTGTATTTTATTCCTTCCTTTAGTCTAATGTGATGAGACTAGACTTCATGTTTTTTTTTCTCAGCTCTCCTCTTTGTCCCTCCACTAAGAAGTCTCCTGCTTGCCTCTTCTATTAGAGATAATTTACCCCATTCCATTTCACCCTCTCTCCTCCCACTACATTTCCCTGTCACCGTTTACCTTGATTTCTTTTAAGATATGATCCCATTCTATTCAAATGTCTCTGTGCTCTCTGTCTCTGTGTGTGTGTGCATGTGTGTGTGCATGCATGCATGTACAAATGTGTTTGTGTGTGTGTGTGTGTGTATGTGTGTGTGTATGTGTGTGTATAGTCTCACCAACTACCCAGATACTGAAAAATTTCAGGAGCTACAAATATTGTCTTTCCATACAGGGATGTAAACAGTTCAACTTTGGTAAGTCCCTTATGACTTCTCTTTGCTATTTACTTTTTCATGCTTCTTCTTATTCTTGTATTTGAAAGTCAAATTTTCTTTACAGCTCTGCTCTTTTCATCAAGAATGCTTAAAAGTTCTCTACTTCATTGAAAGACCATATTTTCCCTTGAAGTATTATACTCAGTTTTGCTGGGTAGGTGATTCTTGGTTTTAGACCTAGTTCCTTTGACTTCTGGAATATCCTACTCCACACCCTTCGATCCCTTAATGTAGAAGCTACTAGATCTTGTGTTATCCTGATTGTATTTTTACAATACTGATATTGTTTCTTTCTAGCTACTTGCAATATTTTCTCCTTGACCTAGGAACTCTGAGATTTGGCCACAATGTTCCTAGGAGTTTCTCCTTTTGGATCTCTTTCAGGCGGTGAACGGTGGATTCCTTGAATATTTATTTTGCCCTCTGGTTCTAGAATATCAGGGCAGTTTTCCTTGATAATTTCATGAAGGATGATGTCTTGGCGCTTTTTTTGATCATGGTTTTCAGGTAGTCCCATACTTTTAAAATTGTCTCTCCTGGATCTATTTTCCAGGTCAGTTGTTTTTCCAATGAGATATTTCACATTGTCTTCCATTTTTTCATTCTTTTGGTTTTGTTTTGGGATTTCTTGGTTTCTCAGAAAGTCATTAGCCTCCGTTTGTTCCATTCTAATTTTGAGAGAACTATTTTCTTCAGTGAGTTTTGAACCTCATTTTCCTCTTGGCTAATTCTGCTTTTGAAAGCATTCTTCTCCTCATTGATTTTTTGAACCTCTTTTGCCAATTGATTTAGCCTATTTTCCAAGGTGTTATTTGCTTCAGCATTTTTTTGGGTCTCCTTTATTAAGGTATTGACCCGTTTTTCATGTTTTTCTTGCATCTCTCTCATTTCTTTTCCCAGTTTTTCCTCCACCTGTCTAACTTGATTTTCAAAATCCTTTTTGAACTCTTCCATGCCCTGAGCCCATTGGATATCTATTTCAGATGTTTGGGATACATAGGCCTTGACTCATGTCTTTCCCTGATGGTAAGCATTGTTCCTCCTCCTCAGAAAGGAAAGGGGCTATCACCTGTTCATCAAGAAATTAACTTTCTATGGTCTTATTTTTTTTCCCTTTTCTGGGCATTTTCTCAGTCAGTTACTTGACTTCCGAGATTCCTCTCCACCCCCACCCAGATCCACCCACCTATTGCTTGGAGTCTGAGATCCAAATGCTGCTCCCCGGCCTCAGGGCTTATGGCAGCAGGCCTGGTTGCTATTCAGGGTAAGAAGAAATCATTTTCTCAGGCGGGGGCAGTGCCCGCCTCCCAGGCTCAGTTCCCTCAGGGGGTTTATTCAGAGACCTTCTGTAATGGAGCTGCTGCAGACGCTCCTTCCTGCTCTGGGAGCTTCTGGCCACCCGCTGCCTCTGCTGCTGCCTCCCGAGGGGGCCCGAGTCATGGAGACACCCCTCTCCCCTCTCAGCCCGTCCAGACGTCTCTCTCACTGACCTGTGCATCTGTGGGTGGAGGGATCTTTGTGGGCGCTGAAGATTCTGTCCCTGAAGCTTGCTTGGATCTGCCCGCTCCTCTCAGTGCCACATGGCTGGGGCAGGGCAGGGCTCCGCTCCTGTCCGGTGGACGATGGACCCCTTGGGTTGGTTTTTCAGGGCTCTCTGGAACGGAAATCTCCTTCATTGTGGTGCTGCGTGGCTTCCACTGTTCCAAAATTTCTTGGGAGTTCTTTTTTAGAGGAAATCCATGGGCTGTGGGTTTGGAGCTAGCATATGTGAGTCTTTCTACTCCGCTATCTTGGCTCTCCCCCCCCCCTCATGTTTTTTAAATTATATTTCCTGGATCTGTTTTCCAGTTTGCTTTCAAAGGAAATATTTCACATTATGTTCTATTTTTTCATTCTTTTGATTTTGTTGTATTGTTTTGATTTCTCATAAAGTGATTAGCTTTGATTTGCTCAATTCCAGTCTTAAGGAATTATTTTCTTCAGTGAACTATTGGACTTCTTTTTCCATTTGATCTACTTACTTTTTTATGACATTCCTCTCTCTTAAACAATTTTGCTTAATCTGTTTTTTAAGATATTATTTTCTTTACTCTACCTCTCTTACTTCATTTTCCAAATTCTTTTTGATCTCTTCCATGACTTGAGATCAATTCCTATTTTTCTCACAGGCTTCAGATGTAGGAGCTTTGATTTTTTTGTCTTCTGAGTGTGTGTTTTGATCTTCCTTGTCACCATACCAACTTTCTCTAGTCAGAGGTTTATCTTTTCCATTGTTTGCTCATTTTCATAGGCTATTAATTAACTTTTAATTCTCTTAGAGTAGGATGAAGGGCATACTGTCCAAAACTTCAGGGGGTTTGTGCAACTGTTTTCAGTTCTTTCAAGTTGGCATGATGTAAGGAAAGGTGTTTATTACTCTCTAGAAGCACTCTTTTCAGTCTTGAACCTGTAAGGAGGGCGCCACTTTTGCTATGGTCACAAGTTCTTCTATGCTAGTGTTTCTCCATGCCCTTGGACTGACACCTAGGATCCAGATCCAAATATTGGCAAATCAATAGAGTCCTGCCTCAGTGCTAGCAAAATGATCCCTGCAATCTCTTTATGACTAGTTGATCAACCTTCTTACCATCTGTGGGCTGAGAGCTTTGAAAGCAGCACTGCTGGTTCAGTCATTCTCAAGGCCTATGCCTGATTTGCTGGGGCTGGACCTGGCAGACCGTGTTTCTCTGTCATTATAGTGCAAGAGACCTTTCCTGATGACATTATGAATTGCCTTGGGTTGGAAATTTATTTCACTCCATCTTTTTGAGTATTTTGTTGCTCTTGAATTTGTTTAGAGTCATTTTTTATAGGCATTTGGAAGGGTTTGGGGAAGAGCTCAAGAGAGTCCCTGCCTTTACTCTACCATACTGGCTCTGCCTCCTAGAAGGCATTATTCATAAAAGGACAAGGTATGTGTGCACAATAGGCATAAAGTACAATTTTATAAGGGAAATGTAAAGATTTTCACTACATACTAAGAGAAATTGGAGATCACTTTCCACCATGAGGGCCAGAGAAAACTTCATAAAAGTGTAACAACTTGAAGGACAAGGCCAAAAGCCACTGGAGGCAAAAAAAATTCATGGTAACAGAATAAAGCAAGATGAAATCAAAGAATGATTAGTATGTATACACATACTTTGAAAGAAGATATTCTTCAAGTGATTTTTCTGTTTTTGGAATGAGAGCAGTAAAATTTATTTTATTATCATTTTTATTTTTCTTTAACATCAGAGTCCTGTTTTTTTTAAATACCTTTACTTGAACAGGATAATTATGCTGTAATTCTCTATTGATTGAGAAAATATGGAATGACATAGCAATATAGCTAAAATAACACTGCCTACAAACAACTTGATACATTTTGCCATTTTAAATCAATATACACAAATGATTACTGAAAAGCAAAAGGCTAGACTTTTGAATGGGAGAAAATGACTTGGACAACATGCTGCAATAGTCAGAAGCAAGCTAAGAAACACACTTTTAGATTATTTTCAAGTCTTGTGTGAACATTTCATGAATTCTACAATACCATTACAAGGATGAGGCAGAATCATATAGGTGAAGAAAAAAAAGAAAGCTACTAGTGTTCTCTCTATATTACTGTCCAAACAACTTGAAAATAATGCCTCATGTGAAATTGTGGAGGGACAAAGGTTTAGGGTGAGATATTTTTTCTAGCCTAAGATAATTTAGGATGTCAACAGGAGAGATCTGTGATACCAGGGTGAAGACTGGCTCAAAGTGTATTCTTTGGCAGCACCAGTGGTTCCTTTGGAGATGGTTCTGCTAGACTTAGGAGAAGTTTCCAGAACTCTCAGCCCCAATATTGTAAGAGGATTGCACAATTGATAAGAAAGAGATTACAGGGAATTTTTTGTCACTGAGCACAACTCTATTGCCCATATGTATATCTGGGTCACAGTCTCATGACAGAGTGGAATCCCTGTGGTTGGTCACAAAGGAGCAGTAGCCCTGATCATAGTCCTTACAGAGGCACTAATGTTTGTTGGAGCAGAGGAGATATTCACAGTTCCAGAGTCAAGGGGAACTCTAATGTTTGTAGTTACAGCAGGGGTAGATCAGAAAACCATTGTCCATACCTCTTCCTAGATGATACTGTTTTTGAAACACTGAAAACTTGCAAATCACCAGATCTAGCTCTGAAAGCAGCTTAACAATAAAACCTGAAACTTGGAAGAGTACGTTACTATGCCCAAAGGAGTTGAACCCAATTATAACATAAAATTAAAAGTCAACAAATAGAATAGAAAAATATGTAAACAACATCAACAACAACAACTTGATTATAAAAAAACCGTTGTGGTGGCAGAGAAGATGAAGACACAAATTCAACAGAAGACAACAATGGTAGCAGAGCTATAGCCAAAGCCAGAAACATGTTCGTTGGACCCAAGAAAAACAAGTATTTCTAGAAGAGATAAAGAAAAATATGAGTGGTAGAGGAAAACAATGAGGAAAATGAGAGTGATAAAAATAAAAGGAATTGGTCTAATGGAAAGGAGGTGCAAAAAATTCACTAAAGAAAGAAAATAACTCATTAAAAAGTAAAATTGGGCAAATGGAATAGGAAGTAAAAAAGCTCACTGACCAAAATAATCCCTTAAAAATTAGAATTGGGCAAGTGGAAGATAATGACTACATGAGACATTAAGAAACAATCAGACAAATTCAATACAATGAAAAAATAGGAGAAAATGTGAAATATCATATAAAATCCTGACCTATAAAACAGATCAAGGAGAAAAGAAATTAAGAATGGTTGCACTACTTGGAAGCTATGATTTTAAAAAGAGCTTAGCCATCATATTTCAATAAAATTAATCATAAGTCTTAAAAATGTAATCATGAAAGAGAAGTCATAAGAGAATCAGTAAGGTTAAAGCAGGAGTGGGGAATGTGTAGCCTCAAGGCTACATGTGACCCTATAGGTACTCAAATGTGGTCCTTTGATTTATCCAAATTTCTCATAAAAAATCCGTTTAATAAAATGATTTGAAGGATTTGTTCAGTAAAATGCGGACTCAGTCAACATGCCATACTCAAAGACCTAGAAGACCACATGTGACCTGGAAGCACAGGTTCCCTATCCCTGGGTTAAATTATTTTACGTATCTAAATGGAAACATGATACGTATATATGTGTTTTTATACACACACATATATATCATAATACACACATACATATATATGTAATTTTATATATAAACTATTAAAACTTTATCATTATTGGGGCAATATCAAGTCTATGTACCTGGCCATGATGGATTCGAATTGATTGTGTTGAGATGATCTAAAAATTTGAAGAAATAAGAAAGAGGGATGCACCAAGAAAACAGGGAAGGGAGATGTAAAATGACAAATTTTTTTTATATAAAAGAGAAAAAAAACAAGAAAATTATCACGATATAGGAAAATATGGGTGGGGTTGTTGGCAATGCTTGAATCTCACTCTCAGTGGAATTGGTTTGAAGAGGAAAGAATATACATAGCTATATACATACAAACGTACACACACACTTAGAGACACATAGAAATCTATCTTACCCAACAGGATAATAGGAGGGGAAAAGGATAAGAGAAATAGGGAGATATGAGAAAAGGAAAGGTGAACTAAGGGAGGCAGTGGTCAGAAGCATAACAGACTTTTGAGGAGGGATAGGACAAAAGGAGAGGATAAACAGAAGAAAATGGGAGACTCCTAAAACAGAAGCAGATAAAACAAATTAGAAAGTAGAATCCACAATATTTTCGTTTAAAGAAACAGAAAGACACAATAGATAGTTCAAATCTATTTTATAAATCTCTAAGTAACTGGAGCAAAATTCATTATGCTTCATTGAAGCAAAAGGAAAAAATGGTATAGAAATCATGGTCTCAGGCAAAGCTAAAAGAAAGACAGATCTAATTCAAAAAGAAAATCAGCAAAATTATATTTTACTAAAAATTCTCTTGAAGTAAAAGCAAAATTTTCACAGCACATGTCTGAGAAAGAGCTCATGTCTCAAATAAATAGGGATTTGAGTCATATGTATAAAAATAAGTCATTCCCCAAATGATAAATAAACAACATAAACAAGGAATTTTCAGAAGAATGAATTAAAACTATTTATTCTCATATGAAAATAAATGTTTCAAATCCCTAATGATTTGTTTTCTTCAGTCATTTCAGTTTTGTGACCTCATTTGGGGTGCTTTATTTTTCAAAGATACTGGAGTGATTTGCCATTTCCTTCCCCAACTCATTTTTCAGAAAAAGAACTGAGGCAAACAGGGTTAAAAGACTTGCTGAATGTCTCACAGCTAGTAAGCATCTGAGGTCAGATTGTAACTCTCAGAAAGATGAGTCTTTCTGCCTTCAGACTCAGACCATTATTTTCTTTGAAACCTATCTCCCCACTAACGATTCAAAAATTTTGAATTAAAACAACTCCAAGGTACCATTCACACCTCTCAAATTCTCTGTTACAGAAAACGAAAAGGCCAAATGTTGGAAAGAGGTTTGGGAAAATAGGTACACTAATGAACCGTTGGTAGAATTGTTCCACCAACAATCATTCTGGAGAATATTTTGAAACGATGCCCAAAGGTCTGTAAAAGTGGGTGTATACTATTATTTAACAATATAACCAATAAGTTTATAGCACAGAAAGACAAAAGAAGGAAAAAGACCTGCAGGTATAAAAAAGTTTAATAGCACATTTTTTTTTTCCTGTGCTGGTAAAGAGTCAGAAATTGAGGAGATACTCATATGTTTAGCAATAATGAGTGAGATGTTGAGAGAAATGATTATAAATAACCAATGATTTGGGGAGATCTAGAGTTCCCCCTTTTCTATAGTCCTTTTTTCAAAATTCACTTTCTTGAAGGACATCAATGATAGGGGATTTTGATTAGAACCTTGCCAAACTTCTACTCAGGTTTACTGGGGACAATTTATTTGAATAAATTGCCAAAGGCTGTATAACTTAGAAGTAAATGTCATAATCAAAGTTCATTAAAATAGATCTAGTTCTTCATTGTAATATTCATTGCTTCATTAAATGTTAACCAATCAGAGTTGATTGTCACCTTCAGAATGCCTGTCTTCTAGGGGCATAAAACTGTGCACCTGCTGCCATGACTGTCTGACATTTGAAAGTTCCACTGATCTTTTTATTAAAATGTTAACATTATTAATAAAATTGACTAATTACCCAGAAATTATATACCTCAAACTTTTTAAATGACCCAATGTGGCATGCAATTTTGATGAAGTATTTTTATGCTACAGGAGGGACTTAGCTTTAGAACAACATGGGACGACCTTCATGAACTGAGAAAAAGTGAAATGAATGAAACATCATTGTACATAATAACAGCAATATTGTACAATTATCAGTTGTGATAACCTACCTATTCTCATCAGTACAGAGATCCAAGGTCAATGCAATTGGTTCATAATGAATAAATACTGTCTACTTCTAGAGAGAGAACTGGTGAATTTTGAGTAAAAAATGAATTTTAAGTTTTTTATTTTATTTTTCTTTTATTTGTTGGCCATACAGTTATTGAGGAGATATGTTTTGTGTGATTTCACATGTATAATTGATCTTGCTTGCTTTCTCAGTAGATGCAGGAGAGACTATTCAGAAAATTTTGAATACAACTTTTAAAAAAAGAATGTTAATAATAAATATATAATAAAGGGAATTAATATAAAAATTATTTAGGATATAATACAGCAAGTAAAATAGTATAACAAAAATTTAAAATTCTTATATTTTAGTAGAGAGGAAGAAACTAGTTACCAGAACAGAAGTTATTTCTGCATCACCTTATATATAAATATTTTGATACATCTCATTCAACAATAAAAATCAGATACAAGCTAGAATAAGAAATAAGATATGGCCCACAGTTTTGTTAACTATTGCTAGACCTATTTAAACATGTTGGATGAAGTTGCTATGCTTCAACCCCTCAGCTAATAAACCCCAAATCCTACTGCATTGACTTTACTCATAAAGCTTATGAAGACAGAAAGATCTGAAGAAGTGTCATATTTGGAATTAGGTCATGAAAAATCATGTAGGATAGAAACACTGCTTTTCATGGCATATGACAATATAGAAAAACAGAACAATCTGCATTACAGCAGTCTGCTTCTTGTCAAGTCACTGCTTTCCTATGATAAGATTTGAATAATGGGACTGGGCTTCTTAAGCATGGGAAGTATCAGAGTAAACCTGTGAATTTATAGAGAAGTGAAATGTAGGAGGTCTGGCCTGAGCAGAGACAGGATCCCATGCAGTGACTAGATGTCTCAGAGAAACAATCACTGGACTCTCAGCATCCTTAATTACTGTGAATCATTTCCTGGGAACATGACACTTGAAGTTATGTCCAAATTTTCCCTCTGTATCCCAAACATAATGTTACTTCTTTACAAATATAACAATTACTAAAGTTATATTCTGATGTATCATCGTTCCACAGGGATAATCCTCAATTCTCAATTCTATTGCAGAGGAGTATAAGTACTTTTGGGTCTGACCAATTTGGAAAAACTCATAGAGGCAGAGAGTTTTGGAGCAGAAAGAGACTAGAAATCATCTTGAGTTCAATCCAGATGACACATGAACAACATATCTAAAGAACAATATATCTAAATTCAGAGGGGGATCACAACCATGACTTGACTAGGTATTTTATTAAAAAAAGTCACAGCATAGAAAATAGACAGTTTACCAAACTGCATAGAGGTTGTAGTCTTCATCAAAGGACAGGATACAAATACTGAAAAAACCATAGATCCATGAAATATCAAAGTATACATTACCTGACATTCTGACCCTCGTAATGTCAGATAGGTTCTGCAATTTATGGTAAAATTCTGCAGAGGTCTATAGCAGAGATTACGAGCTCAGAACTTCTCATAACAGTATGTCACTTACAGGTTAATTGTTGATTGAAAAAAGTCAACTAAAAAGTAGAATTACTCTTTCACTGCCAATCTCTCTACAGCATGCTTGGTCATAATATTTGCCCAGGGCCAAATCATTCTTCAACAATGCAATGCACAAGGTTGTTGGGTGATTCTCATTTTGGGTCACAATTAAGAATGTATCACATCATCTCAATGTAGATAGTTCAGAAACTTAGAAATATACTCCTTTCTTTGCTTGAAAATAGCATTTAAATGTCAAAATAAGAGGAAAAACAGCAAGCTCTGTACTTATCACAGCAGAAGAGTAAAAAAGCAGCCCAGAGCAGATGCTTTCTTGATTGATTTCTTGACAGAACAGAAAAAGCATAGTTACTGGCAAGAAGATCTATATCTATATCTCTGTATCTATCATAGATATATATCATACCCATTTATTATAGATACATGACATCACATCCATCCCTAGGAATTGAAATAAAGATTCCTAGATAATGTCAAAGATCTGTGATTTGGTGATCTGGCCATTTTCTTCAAAGATGCATATGAACACTAATTTACGTCTTCTTATCTTCCCATAACTCTACCACAGAGTGTTGGGAAAGAGGGCAGGTACACTCAACCTTTGGAAAGCCTTCTTCTAGATGTCTTGAAATTGCATGTACATAAATGAGGTATGTGAGGCTCAATAAATCATCAGCTATCTGCCACATGATATTTACCTTTTGTAGTGATACATTCTTTAATGACAGACTTTATTCACTTCTCACGTATTATCATGGAGGAAATAATTGTTTATATTTATAAATTTTGTCAATATTTTCTATTTTTGTCTGTTGGTTGTCCTAACACCGGAGGTAATTTTGCTTAGTTGGATCTTTTATCGTATTTGCATAAATTTGTTTTTCCTTCACTATTTCATGTTTTATGAGGCAATATTGCTTAGAGTATTCTAGACAGTCATCAAGTTAACAACAATATTTTTTACTATTTATTATGTGTGTGGTACTGTGAAAATGGATATAAATACTAATAAAAACGGCAATTCCTGTTCTTAGGGGGATTACATCTTGATAGAAGAAGATAACATGAACAAAGAAAGAAGAAAAGAAGGTATATCACCCAAAATTTAATTGGTATAATTTAGATTTTGTCATTTAAAGTGAAAAAAACCTATTTGGTAAAATAAATATAATTTACTAAGTATTTTGTTTAAAAACATTTAAGTATTGAGGAAAGAACAGCACTGGAGAAAAGTTGAGTGATAATACCATGACAGTAAATGTAGTTGAAAAGTCATGTCTAATCCTCCATGATTGAGCTCTAAATTTTTTCACTTAACAGTATTTTTTCTAATTACATGTAATAATAGTTTTCAACATGCACTTTTATAAGATTCTGAATTTCAATTTTTTCTCTCTCCCTCTCCTCCTCCCTCCCTACCATGACAAGCAATCTGATATAGCTTATATATGTACAATCATATTTGTGCATAATTTTTAAAGTCCCTTCATGATTAGTCTAAGGTAATATTTATATATAAAAAACACAACATAAAGTACTCTAAAAGGAAAAGAAATGCACAAAAATTGCAAACTCACTTATTTGCATTAAAGCTATAACATGCCCCATTCAACTACATTCCCATTTCCATGCCTGGCATATTTGTTTTGGAGGTACAATTACTTTTGGAGAAGTAGCAATACAAAATGCAAAGTATTTACTCCTTTTTAATGAAGAGAATAAATCGTGATAATACATTCTTCAGACCTCCTGAATGAATCCATCAAGAAGAAAGTCTTTTTAAATTTATTTAAACATGTTTCACTTGTAAATAGTTGAATTTTGCCTGTTGATAACTTTGTTTTAATATCAAAAGTAAAGTTTGCACTTTGGTAACTTTTCATTTCATTTTGGCTTTTATGGGATCCAAGTGATTTAATCAGTACTTAGAAGATCCCAGGGCTTACTAAAATACACACACACACACACACACACACACACATATACACGTACATACACACAGACTTTCCAGCATTTCATCATAAAAATATCAGTAACTTTATTTCATCACCATTTCTCTGCTTATAAATAACATTTTCCTGTAGCTTTAGTTGAATAATGTAAAACTTGTTGAGAAACATACAGATTAACAACGCTTACCTGACAAGCACAGATACCAGCAGCCAAAGGTTTACTTTATAGATGAGGGTATACTAAATTTATAGAACTATAAAATGGAAATAACAAAAATACCATGAATACGTTATGTTTGTAAGCAATTGAAGTTACATGAAAAAAATGTCCTAAATTTATAAATAAAATTCTCTTGTGAATGTTAACTATGTTAAAAACTGTCAGATTTCTCAAAATTTATGAAATCAACACTGCTTATTTCTGTCAATTAGTGAAACAAAATAACACAAAACAGAATATTCTTTCATAATTTGTACTTCTCCATTTACCATAGCTATCCTTTTAAGAGATAGCTGTTCAGAAAGATCACATTATTTAGTATTTATCCTTTATCTAATTAATACCTCATTATTTATCTGTCCTTATGGGAGAACAAAATGATCAATACAACTGAACTTTCCATATAACTGAAACATGCACATATTTGCCAACATGTGTATTTTAAACATTTTAGAAGATATTTCTCAAATAGATGGTATCTTGCCCAGACTCCTAGCATACTGACCATAACTGAACGGTTTTTCCCTTTACTGCTCAGTATTGTATAGCAGAAGAAACAATCAAAAGACATAGCTTAGAATCATGCTTCCAATACTTCTTCAAGGTATGATTCTCTATAAGTCACTTAAACTTGCCAGAATATCAATTTCAAAATATGTCAATTTTATATTAGCAGTACCTACTTCACAGGGCTTTGGTAGAAAAAACAAACCCATAAAATATTATATAAATGTGAAAGATTTTCTTATAAACATAAACTTCATTAATTATTATACTCTGCTCTAATATAGAGACTATCAAGGACTACCTAAGTGAGAAAAGGTTTTGTTTCCTACCTCAATTAACTCCAGGTTCTAATGACTTTTATATACCAGTCTTTTTTTAATGTGATTTTTTCTTTAGATGCTGGTACAACACAAAATTATAATTTCTCAGCCTTTTAGACCCTAGACAGCTTGTCCAGAAAATCTAGAAACAATATGACACCTGAGATAGCTGATACCCATTATCCTTACATTGAGTTTATGTGGAAAAATTTTTTTGAAAAAAAGTTGCTTTGGTAGATCAAAGCAAACTAAATAAGCCTTAAAATGGAAGTAATGGGAAATAAAAGAAATCTTCATGTGAACATCACTTCCCTCTTTCTAGAAACCTGTATCAAGTCTCAATCACATACAGTTACAACTGGATAAGGTTTCGGAGAGATACAGTCTTCCGTTAATCTTGAGTAACATGGTTTCTCCAGTAACTTTGTCTCTACTGATATATAGGTCCACAACAACACTTTTCTTCAGGTTTCTTCCTGTGGTTCATGGCGGGTGGCATTCAGCATCACAGCCCATCAAGACTCTAACAACTCTCAGCAAGCAGTGTTCGGAGTTATTCTTTGCCCTAATTTCCAGGTATTTGGGCACCACAAACTTTTTTATTCTAGGGAAAATTCTTCCGAAAAACACTACAAGAACACCACAGGAGGGAATATTCCTTAGAGTTCCTGTTGTGGCAAGAGGCAATTTTATCCTATGATACAGTTCTATTATAGTACCGATGAAGGAACTTCTATCAAGGGAACAACTTCTGTCCGATGCTTTCCTTGCTGACTTCTGGCCTCAAAGAAATATTGGATAAACATTAACAATATTCTTTCTTTCTCATTTTCAAACAAGTCTAAAACATAGAACCAGATACAAACATGGCAACCACGCATCTTGATTTCTTTCAGCAATCTAGGAATTCTATCTCTTGACTAAATAAGCATTTGAAAATAATCTTGAAATTTGGGAGCCAAGATGGTGGAGTAGAAAGACACACATATGCAGGTTCTCCCCACACAGCCCATAAAATACCTGTGAGAGGGGCTCTCAACATATTCTGCAGTAGCAGAAATGGAGAACAACAGAGTGGAGGAGATTTCCAGCCCACGGTGAGCTGAAAGGCCAGTGGGAAACATGTGTTGCACCAGACACAGAGCAGACCCCAGCACAGCCTTGGCCACACTATGCACAGCTGGTGAACAGCCCTTGGGGGCAGAACCTCCAGTCAAAGAATCAGTAGTTCACAGATCGATCAATCCACAGGTGCCAAAGGTCAGTGACAGGGTTTTTTCAGCTGGCTAGGAAGGGAGAAAGGCCTTCCCATAGCTCTGGCCTTAGGCAGTGGTCACAGAGGTCACATCAAGAAGGTGACAGCAGTTCCCACAGCAGTCCCTATAGCAACCCGCATCAATTGTTGGATCATAAAACCCCTGGGGGCACTGAGCAGCTGATTATTACCTCATTCCTGTGTAAAGGCCCTGAGGGAGCTGATCTTTATCTCACATTGAACGGTGGCCTTGCCATGCAGCTTATCTGAATCTCAGGCCCCCAGTGATGGATTGGTGGAATTGGAGGTCAGGTGCCTGAGGAGAGGAAACTCTGCTAAGTTTCTGACCACAAAAATCCTTCCCTGTGCCCGGACCAATACACACTTGATTGTGCAACCTTTGAGGAAATGAGATCTTACAGATATGTAAGTATGCCCTACTCTTGACAAGGGACCAAAAGTCAAGAAACTTTTTGGGAAAATGCCCAAGAAAGGGAAAAAATAAGACTACAGAAGGTTACTTTCTTGGTGAACAGATATCTTCTCCCATCATTTTGGATGAGGAAGAACATTGCTTAACATCAGGGAAAGGCATAAAAGTCAAGGGTTCTATATCCCAAACATCCAAAATAAATATTCAATGGCCTCAGGCCATGGAAGAGCTCAAAAAGGATTTTGAAAGTCAAGTAAGAGAGGTGGAGGAAAAATTGGGAAGGGAAATGAGAGATGCAAGAAAATCATGAAAACGAGTGAACAGCTTGATAAGGGAGACCCCAAAAAAATGCTGAAGAAAATAACACCTTGAAAAATAGGCTAACTCAATTGGCAAAGAGGTTCAAAAAGCCAATGAGGAGAAGAATGCTTTCAAAAGCAGAGTTAGCCAAATGGAAAAGGAGGCTCAAAATCTCACTGAAGAAAATAGTTCTCCAAAAATTAGAATGGAACAGATGGAGACTAATGACCTTATGGGAAAACAAGAAATCACAAAACAAAACCAAAAGAATGAAAAAGTGCAAGATGAAGTAAAGTATCTCATTGGAAATTCAGGTGAGATGGAGAATAGATCCAAGAGAAACAATGTAAAAATTATGGGACTACTTGAAAGCCATGATCAGGGAAAGAGCCTGGACATCATCTTTCATGAAATTGTCGGGGAAAACTGCCCTGATGTTCTAGAAAAAGGGGGCAAAATGGATGTTGGGGGAGTCTACAGATCACCTCCTGAAAGAGATCCAAAGGGACATTGTGGCCAGGTTCCAGGGTTCTCAGGTCAGGAAGAGAATATTGGAAGCAGCTAGAAAGCAGCAATTCAAGTATTCTGGAAGTACAATCAGGATAACACAAGATCTAGCAGCTTCTACATTAAGGGATCAAAGGGCATGGAATATGATATTCTGGAAGTCAAAGGAATTAGAACTAAAGCCAAGAGTCACCTACCCAGCAAAACTGAATATAATGCTTTAGGTGAAAAAATGGTCTTTCAATGAAATAGAGGACTTTCAAACATTCTTGATGGAAAGATAAGGGCTGAAAAGAAAATCTGACTTTCACAAAAAGAATCAAGAGAAGCTTGAAAAGGTAAACAGCAAAGAGAAATCATAAGTGACTTAGTAAATTTGCACTGTTTAAATTCCTACATGGAAAGAAAATATTTGTAACTCTTGAAAATTTTCAGTATCTGGGTCGTTGGTAGGATTACACACACACACACACACACACACACACACACACACACACACAAACACACAAACACACACACACACACACACAGAGAGAGAGAGAGAGAGAGAGAGAGAGAGAGAGAGAAAGAGACAGAGAGAGAGAGACAGAGAGACAGAGAGCACCGGGTGAGTTGAATAGAATGGGATCATATCTTAACAATGAAATTAAGGGATGATAGAAAAATGTATTGGGAGAAGAAAGGGAGAAATGGAATGGGGCAAATTATCTCTCATAAAAGAAGCAAGTTATAGACTTTTCAGTGGAGGGAAAAAAGGGGGACATGAGAGAAAAAATGTGAAAAAATGTCATCACATTGGATTAAAGGAAGGAATAAAATGCACACTCATTTTGGTATGAAACCCTATCTTACAATACAGGATAAGTTGGGGTGGGGGGTATGATAGAAGGGAAGGAAATGGGAGGAGGGAGCAATTAGAAGTCAACACTCTTGGAGAGGGACAGGGTCAAAAGAGATAATAGAAGAAATGGGGGGCAGGATAGGATGGAGGGAAATACAGTTAGTCTTGCACAACACGATTAATATGGATGTCATTTGCAAAAGTACACAGATATGGCCTATATTGAATTGCTTGCCTTCCCAATGGGCATGGGTGGGGAAGGAGGGAGGAAGAAAAATTGGAACTCAAAATTTTAGGAACAACTGTTGAGTTTTGCTCTTGCGTAAGAAACACAGTTAATGAAGTATAGAAATTTATCTTGCCCTACTGGATAAAAGAGAAGATGGGGACAAGGGAAGGGAGGGATGTTGGAAGGGAGGGCATATGGTAACGCGGGTAATTAGCATGCTTAGCCTTTTGCAGTGGGGGAGGGGAGAGATGGGGAGAAAATTTGGAACTCAAAATTTTGTGGAAATGAATGTTGAAAACTTAAATAAATAAATTTTAAAAAATAATCTTGAAACTTGACGAAGCATTTTATATTCCCCTCTTTGCCTTTCAACTCCCAGCACATCTCCCTGGAGTAACGGCAAAATTATTAAAATAAGTGAAATGTGTATGTATTTTGTGTGTATGTGTGCATGTGTGTTTGTATACATGTGTACATGTATGTTCTGGGAGGGAGGATAGAATATACAGAAGGGAGTTATGAAGTCCCCTAGTGATATCACCTAGTGGGAAAGCAGTGATAAAAAGAGATACTCTTGCCCATATGGAGTTTTTCTGTCTCCTCTCCTTTCAAGATGTCACTTGTCACTTCTTACTGTTGTCAGTTTGCTGCCTCTAGAAGTGTACTTGCCCATTTTCTAATTCCCTGTCTCTAGTTTCTTGAATTCTGAGAAAACAAACAAGTTTATTGGAAGTATATATAAAGTAAAACTAGAGAACCTGTGAATGAGAACTTTGATTTGGCATGACAATTATTTATTTAGTGAACTTTGCTCATAGACCATTTTTTTCTGAATTTCTCCTCTAATTATATGGTGAATAATAAAGGTGTCTTGCCAAATGGCTACTACATGAGTGAACTACTAATTTATATAGTATATACATTATTCATATCTTTAACTGCTTCCTATATCTTTGTTCGTTAAAGTCTCTATCAGAAAATTTGCAGGGAAAGATAAAGTAAATATAACAAGCAGGGCTTGTGGTCCTTATTGGCATCCTAAATTCTTTTATCACTTACTTATTAAGTGACATATATGCCTCTTGCTTCATGTGCCTCTTGCTTCATGTGCCCCAACTGCCCAGAAAATCCTTATGTAATTTCAAGTCCACCATGTTTAAAATTAAAGACTGAGATTTCATATTTGTCTCAGTATATTCATGTGTACAATGAGGAAAATAGCACCAATTCTGTACGAGTGTTTTGTGGATAAAAGGAGGTCATAGTTACAATGCTCTCTGTAAACCTTAAAAGCACTATAAATGTCAACCCTCAAACACTAATACAACTCAAGGAAGACAACCTTGTAAAGAATCAAGAAAACTGAACATCAACAGTCCTCTAGGCAAGCAAGGGACAAGAAAGCTGTTGTATCTCAGTCCCTTACCAGAAAGCCTCAGGTATGGAATGTGATTTCAACAACTATCATAATCCTCCTACTACTTAAAAGAGTGGTAGCGTGGATGTTAAGAACAGCTGGGTTGTGTCAGACCTGAAGCAAAAAAGACCAGAACTCAAATTTGGCCTCAGAGTCATACTAGTTATGTGATCCTGGTGGAGTCACTCAGCGCTTTTTACCTCCATTTCTTCATCTGTAAAATGAACTGGACAAGGAAGTGGTAAACCACTACAGAATTTGTGCCAAAAAAACCTTAAATGCGGTCGCAAAAAGCTGAAATGACAGAACAGCAACAACAGTATGGATTTTGGAAGTTTTGACACCCCAGTAGTTCATAGCTTAATATATCATTTTGTTCTTATGCTATTACTGGCATAGTGAGGGAACAGCTGGAAGAAAGATTTTGGATGTGCACTATCTGAGGTGGGACGGGGTCTAGCCAATAGGATATTTGTTACACTGTATTCATTTATAACTTTTCCCCTCAACTTCCCCTTAATCTTTACATTCCAACTTAACCACCACCACAGGGTTCTCCAGGGTCTTGTTTTACTCCTATTAAAGTAGATACATTAAAAATATAACACAAGTCATTAAGGAGTTTGCAGTCTCAGTTATGAGTCAAATTAGGCACAGATGAAAAGTCCATTAAATCTCAAGACCTCAATAAAATAATTATCTTCAGGTAGTGTCTGATTAATTCCCACAAAGTTGATATGATAAAGAA
This sequence comes from Potorous gilbertii, assembly GCA_028658325.1. Lineage (NCBI taxonomy): Eukaryota > Metazoa > Chordata > Mammalia > Diprotodontia > Potoroidae > Potorous > Potorous gilbertii. Next base: position 328,448,923 of record CM053771.1, read on the forward strand.
GGAGCTGATCTATCAGAAGTGGTTAAAAAAGTTTCATAGAACATGTGAGAATACAGGTAAGTCTTGTAGGAACAATGGGAACTGAATTGGAAGAGAGGAACACAAAGGATGTGCTCTTTGGTTCCATTCAGGGAATATCTCACAATACAAAAATTTTATATAGTGATTTTATTATGCCTTTTTTTACATTTGACTTCTGTAAAGTACAAATGAATTTTAAAAAGTGACCCGCATGGATACCTGCTGCGTCAAGAATTTATTACTCTTGGAATTTTTAATGTAATACAAAGAATGTAATATGATGTCTTCTATTTGCCCAGAATAATTATTACTGTACAATCATGGATATAAGGCCTTCAGATTTTTTCTGTAGTAGCTATGTTCTTTGAGGAATAACTTATACACCCCTCCTAAATACTGGTACTTTTAAAACAATGAACCAAGATGAGAGGTACAAAGAATACCTAGTTTATAACCATAAAAATGTTTATTTTTTTCTGCAACATTAAATGGTCTGTTTTAAGAAAACATCTACTAATTTGGCTTCATTCACTCTATTTATAAATGCTAATTTTATTCTTTCTTTCAGCAAACAATTGTAGTGTTCTAATCATGTTTGAGGCACTGTAACCTTCATGGATGGCATGTTAAAAACATCATAAGACAAATATGGGAGATACGATTTTGCATTTTTTATCTATTGTATATTGATCAGTTTGATTGCATGCTATATTTCCTGAACTTTGCTTTCCTTGCTGATCCTTAAGTGTTTGCCACATCATTTAACATTTATTGAATGTTAATTACTCATGGGCAATGACTATTTTCTTTTTATTGTTTTATTTCCAGCATTCAT
>CM053771.1:328450278-328501141 GCA_028658325.1 Potorous gilbertii
GGATGGAGGGAAATATAGTTAGTCTTACACAACACGACTATTATGGAAGTCATTTGCAAAACTACTCAGATATGTCCTATATTGAATTGCCTGCCTTCCCAAAGGGAATGGGTGGGGAGGGAGGGATGGGGAGAAGCTGGAACTTAAAGTTTTAGGACCAACTGTTGAGTATTGTTCTTGCTACTAGGAAATAAGGAATACAGGTAATAGGGAATAGAAAGTTATCTGGCCCTACAGGACAAAGAGAATATGGGGTAAGGGAAGGGAGGGATGATAGAAGAGAGGGCAAATTGGTGATATGGGTAATTAGAATGTCCAGTGTATTGGGGAGGTGGGAGGGGGCAAATGGGGAGAAAATTTTGGAACCCAAAGTCTTGTGAAAATGAATGTAAAAAGTTAAATAAATTTATTTTAAAAGAAAGAAATATCTCCTTGTTGCCATCTATAATATATTGATAATAGCAGAGAATAATATAATGCTAAATTTGACAAATCACTTTACATATAATATCTAATTTCATTCTTGTAATAACATAAAAGAAAACAGTAGAGTATCAAATAATCAATTGTCCTGAATTATAAAGGGCCTGAAAGTAATCTACTATAGGTGATATCTGAATAAGGTTCCCTCTTACAGTATTCCTGAAAGAGCCTTAAACAGTCTAGTGCAATGTGCATTATGCTTCTGTTAATCAATATATTTTCTAAAATATTACACCTAGAATCAAACTCAACATCTGAGACATGATCTAAGCAGAATACAATTAAGTATCATCTCTTTTGAGATCCTATAATAATCAGCTGAAGATTTCACTAGCTTTATTGATTGCTATATTATACTATTTATTCCTATTAAACTTACTTTTCTCTGGTCACTTTCACACAAACAAATGGCTAAGCATGTCTCTTTAATCCTGTGTATATAAATGTTTTAACACAACTGTGGAATCTCAAAATTTATGCCAACTAAATTTCATCTAAATGACTTCTTTCTATCCTTTAATTTAACCAGTAAAGTTCTTTCTGGAGAGGTGGAGCCAAGATGGCAGAGAAAAGCCAGGAAGTTGCCTGGGCTTTCCCCATTTTCCCCTGGGAACAACAGTAAATCAACCTCTAAATGGATTTTTCGAGCAAAAGAATCTACACAACGATGAAGTGCAACAATTTTCCAGATAAGATAATTTAGAAGGACTCCAAGAAAAGTCTAACTCACTTGAGTAAAAGGGGAGCACAGCCCAGCTCAAATAGTATCCAGGTGATGTAGCAAAAGATTCTTAGTCACAGGGGGAGGAGCCAAGATGGAAGAGTAAAAAGATACAAATATGCTACCTCCTAACCCACAGCCCATAAAATACCTGTAAAGAAGAACTCCCAACAAATTCTGGAGCAGCAGAAGCCACAGAACAACAGAGTGGAGGAGATATCTGTTCCAGAGAGACCTGAAAATTTGACATGAAAGGTCTATTGCGAACTGGACCTGGAGCAAAGCCCAGCCCTGCCTTGGTTGCGTGGTCCCAAGAGGAACAGATCTGAGTAGGCTTCAGGGACACAATCACCAGCAGCCGCAGAGGTCCCTCTAACCACAGGTGCCAAAAATCAATGAGAGGGCCTTTTTGGCTGGCCAAGAGGTAAGTGCAGTGTCCCCATAACTCAGGCCCTCTTGGGTGGCAGCAGGGGAGGCAGCAGCAGACAGGAGTTCCCAAAGCAGGCAGGAGCTTGGATCTATTGTTGAAGGTCTCCGCATAAAGCCCCTGAGGGAACTGAGCCCTGTGTGTTGGCCCTGCCCCCACCTGAACACCTGAACTTAATCTCACACTGAATAGCAGCCCTGAGGCTGGGAAGCAGCATTTAGATCTCAGCCCCCAAGCACTAGCTGGGTGGATCTGGAGACGAGGTGGGGAGAAAAATATGGAACCCAAAATTTTGTGAAAATGAACATTAAAACTTAAATAAATTAATTTTAAAAAGATTCTTAGTCACAGCACCTATCAACAATCTAGGTTCCTCAATCCTAGTTCAGTGCACTATCAGGGATGCTTCCAGTCCAGAGCAGAAGGCAAACTGTGAGCCCTGGAACCCAGCATAATAGGTGTGACTAGGCCAGATCACCCCCAGCAACATGGGCAAACTGTAATCACTTGAGAACCTTGCATGGAAAAACAGTGACTTTGCCCCTGGTCTGCAGCATAAATAGTTTGGTATAGTGCCTCCTGTGCCTCAGGAACAGAGTTCAACTTTAAAAGTCACAAAAGTTGCTGAAAATGAGTAAGAAACATAAAAGAGCTCTGACCATACAAAGCAACTATGGTGACAAGGAAGAACAAAATGAAAACTCAGAAGAGCACATCAAAATGCCTACATGTGAAGCCTCAAAGGGGATTTTGAATTGGCCTCAAGCCCCAAAAGTCCTCTAGGAAGAGTTCATAAGGAATCTGAAAAGTCAGGTAAGAGAGACAGAGGAAAAATTGGGGGAAAAAATGAGTTATACAAGAGAATTATGAAAAAAAATCAATAGCTTGGAAAAGGAGCCACAAAGATTGACTGAAGAAAATAACTCCTTGGTAAATAAAATTGGCCAAATGGGAAAAAAAATTCTGAGCTGGAATCAAGATGGCAGAGTTAAAGAGAGAACTTCCCTGAGCTCTCCACCAAAACCCTGTAAATACCTGTAAAAAATTGATCTAAACAAATTATAGATCTACACAACCCGAAAAATGAGAGAGTGAAACAAATACCCAGCCTGAGACAACATGGAAAGCTAACAGAAAAGGTCGTTCATATCAGGGATGTAACAGAGTTCACTCTGGTGTGGGTCCCATCTACACAGATGGACTGGAGCAGGTCTCAGGGGAATGAATCTTTGGCAGCTGTGGCAGTTTTCTCAACACAGAAACCCCTAAAAGGTCAGTGAGAAAACTCTGTGGGACCTTCGTTTAAGAGGAGTGCACCTTCTGACTGGGCCAGTTCCCAGTTCCAGGGGGTTGGGTGGCAGCAGTAGCAGTAGTAGCAGCAACTGCAGAGGCTGCTTCCTGAGTTCTAGGCCTATAGGCAGTGGGGAATCAAATGGATAATACAAAATCCCTGAATCCCAGGACAGTGCACCCACCTCAACCCCCAACTTCAGCCCCACTGGAAGCAACCTTGACAAACAGAAAGTCAAGTGTCTGGCTGGAAAGAAGAGTAAACATTGTAAAAAAACAAAACAAACAACAAGAAAAAAAAACTCATACTATAGAATCTTACTTTGATGACAAAGAAAACCAGAGCATACAACCAGAGGAAGCCAACTTCCAGAGTTCCCAGGTCAAGGAGAAAATATTGCAAACAAACAGAAAGAAACAATTCAATTATTGTGGAAATAACACCAGGATAACACAAGATCTAGCAGCTTCTACCTTAATTGAATGTGGGACTTAGAATATGATATTCTGGAGCTCAGACAAGCTAGGGTTAAAACCAAAAATCCCCTACCAAGCAAAACTGAGTGTAATCCTTCAGGGGAGAAATGGAAATTCAATGAAACAGAGGACTTCCAAGAATTCTTGCTGAAAACCCCAGAGCTGAATACTAAATGTGATTTTCAAATACAAGAATCAATAGAATAATGAAAAGATAAATAGGAAAGGAAAAACGTAAGAGACTTATCAAAGTTGAACTGTTTACATTCCTACATGGAAAGATGATATTGGTAACTCATAAGACCTTTCTTAATATTAGGGTAGTTGGAGGAAATGACAGATAAGTAAATAGATAGATAAGTAGATAGAAGGCACAAAGTGAGTTGAGTATGAAGGGATGATATCTAAATAATAAAATTGAGTGAGAGCGTAGTATATTGGGAGAAGAAGAAAGGGAGAAATAGAATGGGGTAAATTACCTCAAATAAAAGGGGCAAGTAAAAGGTTTCACAATGGAGGGGCAAAGGGGGAAAGTGAGAAGGAATGAGTGAACCTTACTCTCATTGGATTTGGTTTAAAAAGGGAATAACACACACACTCAATTGAGTATCTTACCCTACCAGAAAGCAGGGGGTAATAGGGAACAGTGATAGGGAATGATAGAAGGGAAAAGAGATTGAGGAGGAGGTGATCAGAAGCAAACACTTAAGAAAAGGGATGGAGTCAAATAAGAAAATAGAATAATTGGGGGAAGGATAGGATGGAACAAAATATGGTTAATCTTTCATAACGTGACAATTATAGAGGTGTTTTGCATAACTACACATCTATAACCTATATTGAATTGCTTGTCTTCTCAATGGGGGTGGGTGAGGAGGTAAGAAGGGAGATACTTTGAACCTCAAAGTTTTAAAAACAAATATTAAAATGTTTTTAAAAAGTTTAAAAATGTTAAAAATGTAAAAATGTAATGGAATACTATTGTGCTATAAGAAATGATGAACAGGAAGACTTCAGAGAGATCTGGAAAGACTTATATGATCTGATGCTGAGTGAAAGGAGTAGAACCAGGAGAAATTTGTGCACAGCAATGACCACAGTGTGTGAGAGGTGTTTTGTTTTTTGTTTGTTTGTTTGTTTGTTTTTTGGTAGACTTGGAACTTCATTGAAATGTAAGGACTTAAAAAAAATTCCCAATGGTCTTTTAAGGCAAAATGCCTTCCACATCCAGAGAAAGAACTATGGAATTCAGTTGAAGAATATAGTGGATCATTTTCTTGTGTATTACATTTTGGTTCATTAAGTGATTTCTCCCATTCATTTCAATTCTTCTATTCAGCATGAGTGTGGTGAAAATATATTTAATAGGAATGTATGCATAGAACCTATGTAAAATTGTATGCTGTCTCAGGGAGGGAGGGAAAGGAAGAGGAGCGGGTGGGAAAAAGAAATCTAGATTGTATGTTAACGATTGTAGTACACTGAAAATAAATAAAATTTTAAAAGCAAAGATTATGTTTTGATCTTATAAAAAATTAAGTAGTTAAAAAAGGATGTTAGTGGGGGACAAGACAAAAGGGAGAGACAGAAAAGATGAAATTGCATCACATAAAGGTGTGAAAGACTTAGAGTAGAGGGGAAGAAGGGAGGAAACAAGTATTGTTTGAACCTTACTCTCCTCAGATTTGGCTCAAAGAGGTAATAATATACACACTCAGTTGGGTAGAGAAAGTTACCTTATCCTATAAGGAAGTAGGAGGAGAAAGGGGAAAGAAAAGGGAATGGGTGCTGATAGAAGGGAGGGCAGACTGAGAGGTAGTGGTCAAAAGCAAAATAATGGGGAGGAGGAACAGGGCGAAATGAGAAAAGTATAAAAGGTTGGAGGGGATAGGATGGAGAAAAATGCACAATTGATGTAATGTAAAGTTAATGTAAACGTGAATGTGATAAATTCTTCCATAAAATGGAAATGGATAGCAGAGTGGATTAAAAATCAGAAACCTGTAAAATGTCTAGTTTTGTTTTTAACAAGAAAGACATTGAAAGCAGAGATATACACTGGCTAAATGTAAAAGGCTGAGGCAAAATATATCATCCTTCAGCTGAATTAAAAGAAAAAGCAGGGACAGCAGTCTTTCCCTCATACAAAGCAAATGCAAGAATAATTAAATAATTCAAAGAGATAAGGGAGGGAACTGTTATCTTGCTTAAAGGAACGACAGACAATGAAATAATATTAGTAATAAAATATATATATGCCAAGTGGTATAGCATATAATTTCTAAGAGAAGTTAAGCAAGTTACAGGAATAAGTAGTACAACTATACTAGGGAGGATATCAAACTCTCCATCCCAGAACTAGGTAAAATTAGCCACAAAATAAAGACAGAAGTTAAAGAGCTGAACTGAATTTTAGAAAAGTTACATATGATAGATCTCTGGAAAAAATTGAATGCGGAAAGAAAAAAATATATCTTTTTCTCGGTGATATATGTCATCTACTAAAAAATATTAGTCATGTATTATGACGTAAAAACTTCACTATCCAGTGCTGAAAAGCAGAGATATTAAATGCATCCTTTTCAGATCACAATGAAATAAAAACTATATGTAATAAATGGTCAAGGAAAGTAAAAGGCAAAAAACTAATTGGAAACTAAATAATTTATTCCTAAAGAATGAGTGGGTCAACCAACAACACGTAGAAACAATTAATAATTTCATCAAAGAGTATGATAATAATGAAGTGACATCCCAAAACTTATGGGATTCAGCCAAAGCAATTCTTATGGGGGATTTTGCATCTCTAAATCATTACCTGAACAGAGAAAGAACAGATCAATAAATTGGACTGCAACTAGAAAATCTAGAAAAAGAACAAATTATCCCCAATTAAATTCCATATCAGACATTCTCAAAATTAAATTAAAGATTAATAAAAGAAAAAATAATTAGACCAATAAATTAAAAAATGAAACTAAGAGCTTGCTTATGAAAATAAAATAAGATAAACATTAATTTGATCATAAAGAAGAAAGAAAAAATCAAATCATCAATTTCAAAAATAAAGAGATAAGTAAAACAATAACTAGGAGCTAATTTGCCCAACTGTGGGTCAACAAATCTGGCAATCTAAGCGAAATAGATGCATACTTCCAAAAACAGAGATTACTCAGATTAATAAAAGAGGAAATAAAATACTTGAATAATCAAATTTTAGAGAGGGATATAGAAAGGATCATCAATTAATTCCATAGGAAGGGGTTTCCAGAGACAGATGGTATGGTAAATTCTGCTAGGCATTTAAAGAACAATTAATTCCAATACTACGTAAACTATTTGGAAAAATAAGTAAAGGAATCTTACCAAAAATCCTTTGTGACATAGATATGGTGCTGATATCTAAACCAGGAAGCCAAAACAGAGAAAGAAAATCATAGATCAATTTACCTAATGAATATTGGCACAAAAGTATATTAGCAAAAATATTACAGCAATTTATTGTGAGGATAATACAGTCTGACTGGGTAGGATTTATAGCAGTAATTCAGGACTGGCTCAATACTTGGTAAATTATGAACATAATTGAGCATATCAATAATATAAATAGCAAATATGTGATTATCTCAACAGATGCAGAAAAAGCTTTTAATAAAATACAACATCCATTCCTACTAAAAACCCTGGAGACTATATGAATAACTGGAGTTTTCTTTAAAGTAATAAGCAATATCTATCTAAAACCATCAGCAAGCATTATATGTAATGGGGGCAAGTTAAAAGCATTTCCAATCAGATCAGGGATGAAACAAGAGTGCCTATTTTCACCACTATCATTTAATATTGTACTAGAAATGTTAGTTTGGGCAATAAGAGAAGAAAATGACATTGAAGTAATAGAATAGGCAATGAGGAAACAAAAGTATCACTCTTTGCAGATGATATGATGGTATGATTAGAGAATCGTAGACAATCAAGTAAAAAGTACCTGAAATAATTAACAACTTTCTCAAAGTTGCAGGATATAAAATAAACCCACATAAATCATCACCATTTCTATATATTATCAACAAAGCCAAACAGCAGGAGATAGAAAGAGAAATTCCATTTAAAATCACTCTAGATAATTGTAATGGTAATTTAAACGGAAAGATATTTCCCATTCATTAACACGTCCATGTGATCTGACTGATTCACATGGAAGTCTGAGTCATGTGGAACCTGTGATGGGAGGAGTTTGCTGAATGGGTGAAGCAGGAAGAGGTGGAGCCACAGCAGAACTGAAAGGCAATAGGTCAGAGAGCATTCAGATCTGAGGGACAGAGAAAGCAGGCAGCTGGCTAACATGATTGAGAGAGCTTGTTTGTGATTTTTTTTTAAGGGAACTGGTTTCTGGGAAGGTCCTAGCAGGGGGAAGGATCAGGGTTGGTATTATCCTCTGCATTTTTATTATGTGTAGATTTATTTGCTATAGTGATGGATTTGACTTTCTAGTTTAGGGAATTGGCTTTTTTGTGTCTGAATTTTTGATTCTGACTTCCATGTGGAGAGTCTGTTGTATTTTGCAATTCAGAATTGCACGGACATATTCATACCTGCTGTAGGTACTATTAATATTGCATTGGCATTACAACAATATAAAATATTTGGGGATCTACCTTCCAAGACAAAGCCAGGAACTATATGAACACAATAATAAAACACTTTTCACAGAAATAGTCAGATATAAGAAATTGGGAAAATAACAATTGCTCATGGGTAGACAAGCTAATATAATAAAAATGACCATTTTTACCTAAATTAATTCATTTATTCAGTGCCATGCCAATCAATCTACCAAAATTATTATATAAATCTAGAAAAAATATAACAAAATTTGCTGGGAAGTACAAACTGTCAAGAATATCATGAGGATTAATAAAGAACTGCAAAGGAAAGTGACCTAGCTGCATCAGATCTAAAATTATACTATCAAATGGAAATAAATAGAATGGTAGATCAGTGCAATAAGTACACAAGAAGCAGTAGCAAATGACTAGAAATATGCTATTTAATAAACGCAAAAACTCCAACTTTTGGGATAAGAACTCATTATTAGACAAAAACTGCTTTGAAAACTGGACAATAATATGGCAGAAATTAGACATAAACTAATATCTCACACTCTTTGTTAAGATAGAAATAGATACATAATTTAGACACAAGGAATGATACCATAAACAAATTAGAGAAGCAAAGAATAGTTTACCCGTTAGAGAAGAAAAAATTATGACCAAACAAGAGACAGAATGATTTAATTATGAAATTAAAAATGGATAATTTTGATTATATCAAATCAAAAAAGGTTTTACATAAACAAAACCAATGCAACCAACATTAGAAAGGGGGTAGTGAATCAAATTTATAAGTATACAAGTTATTTTCCTATTAATAAAAGGTCAAAGGATATGAACAGGCTGTTTTCAGAAGAAGAAATTAAAACTATAGTCATATGAAAAAATGCTCTAAATTGCTATTGATTAGAGAAATGAAAATTAAAACAATCCTGGGCTACTGTACCACACCTACAAGATAAGCTGATATTACAGAAAAAGAAATTTGATGAATGCTGGAGAACACATGGGAAAATTAGAAGACTTATGGTGCATTTGTAAACTTATCCAACCATTCTGGAAAGCAATTTGGAATTATGCCCCAAGTGCTTTCTAACTGTGATTACCCTTTGATCCAGTAATACCACTATTAGGTCTGTATCCCAAAGGGATCATAAAAAAGGGAAAAGGACCCACAGGAAGGAAAATAGTACCTCTGACTGCGTGATAATAATCTAATCTGATCATATTGTATACAAACGATGTATTGCTTTACCATCTCTGTTGACATTCTATTTTTTTTTTTGTATCAATGTTCACTAGTGATATCAGGCTACAAAATTTTTGTTTACTGTTTTTATTCTCCTTATTTTATATACCAAGACTCTGTCTGTATCACATGGAGAATTTGATTATGCCCTTTCATTTTATTTTTTGCAAAGTATTTATTTAATATTGGATTTTAACCTACTTTGAATATTTGATGGAAGTTACTTGTGATTCATCTGTTCCTGACATTTTTTCTTGGAGAATTCACTTATGTCTTGTTCACTTCTTCCTCTAAATTTCAGTTTCTTAAATCATTTATTATTTGTGAATTTGAGCATTTCTACTTGTGGACTTGCATATATTTTATTAAAATATTTGATTTTGTTTGCATGTACAATTTTGTTTGCAAAAAAGATCTTTTTGAAACTTCATCGTCCTTTAATGTGTTGGCTATCACTTCCTGTTTTGGATCATCACAAATTTGATAACTATACCATCTATGCTTCATCAAGAAATAAATTCATTCATGAAAATATTAAAAGGCACAGATTCTCTGACAAATCCTTGTACCACTATTTTAGTGACCTGCCTCCAAATTTGTAACAATTCATTAAATATGACTTTTGAAGTGTAGCAATTCAATAAGCATCAAATCTACCTAACTATACTCCTATTTAGGCCACAATTTTTCATCCTGCTTATGAGTGACTTTTAGAGATACCATGCTCCATTATTACTTTTGCCATGCTAGTTATATTTTTTGGAAAAGAAAATAAATTTATTCAAGCATGACCTGTTCTTAATGAAACCATTGAATATAAATAGCCCGTTTGTGTTGTTGACTTCTTTCAGTCATGTTTGACTCTGTGATCCCATTTTGGGTTTTCTTGACAACAATACTGCAGTATTTTGCCATTTCCTTCTCCAGTTCATTTTACAGTTGAGGAGTTGTGGCAAACAGACTTAAGGGACCTACCCAAGTCACAGGGCTAATAAGTTTCTGAGGCCAGATTTGAACTCAGTTCCCCCTGCCTTCAAAGCCAACACTCTGTCCACCATGTCACCTAGCTACCCCCAGATTCTACTTTCTAAATGCTGCTGAAACATCCCATAATATATTCTAAAATCCGTCCAGGAATAATGCTTAATCTCACTTGCCAAAGTTTTGCAAACTCAACCCTCTTTCTCTCTATTTCTCTCTTTCTTTCATTTTTCCTTTCTTTCTCCCTTTTCTTTTGAATATCAGGACAATATAAACCCTTCTCTAAGTTATTAGACATATTTCTCGTTAACCATAGTCATACAGACAACAAATCTTCCAATATTTCCAGCATCTTGGGATGTAGCTCATCTGGCTCTGGTATCTTGAACTTATTAAAGGCAAATAGCTTCCTTCTTGACCATCTCTTCTTTCAAATTTGTATTTGACTCCCTAGTAATTATTTTTATTTGTATATGTCCCAACCCCAAATCACTCTCCTGGAAAGGGAAGAAAAGCAAAATTAGTGCTGAGTAGATTTGACTTCCCTCTTCCTTTTTTTTTATTTTATATACTTTGAGCATTAGTCTTAATTATTCTTAGATCTTTCTCTTCCCTGACATAATACTAATATAAATGACCTTTCTCGTATTTCTTAAAACTGATTGCCTGTTTCAGCTCAATGAATAAGTGAATGAAAAAGTATTTACTAATCATCATGTTTGAAGAACTGTACTGAGAGCTGGAGACACCAAGGAAAAAATATAAAAACCCTTATTGTCAAGAAGATCTTAGATAGCAGAGGGAGACAACACACATGGGATGTTTCAGGTACAAGTCATATGTAAAGGTTCTGTGGTCCTCAGGGTACAGAATTGAAGCAGATGGCAATGTATACACTTAATGTTGTTACTATGACCATAAGAGTCGATTCTGAAGATCTAATGTTTTAAAAACAGGGTTTAACTAGTGTAACAATTGCTTGGAGGAAAAAGAACATATATGTGAATAATTTTAAGTGTGATATACCTTAATGAAACTTTCTCTATCATTTTCTTAAGTCTTGACAACCTCATATACATATATAAATGAAGGCCTAATGTGAAGCATTTTCTTATTTCCAAGGTATAAATGTTTATACTGAATATTTTTTCATTTAATATTTTATTTTTCCCAATTTCACATCAAAACAATTTTAACATTTTTTCCCAAAATTTTGAGTTATAAATTCTGTTTCTCTTCTTCCCTTCCCACTTATGGAAAAGGCAAGAAATATGACATAGATTATACATATATAGTTATACAAAACAAATTTCCATGTGAGTCTTGCTGTGAAAGAAAATAGGGGTAAAACAAAAAGTAAAAAGAAAAAGTATCTTTGACCGGCACTCAGGCTCCACCAGTTCTTTCTCTGGAGATAGACAGTAAGTTTCATCATAAGTCCTTCAGAGTTGTCTTGGATCATAGTATTGCTGAGAATAGCTAAGTTATTATTAGCAGCATATCATAGTATAATATTGCTGTTACTGTATACAATATTCTCCTGGTTCCACTCACTTCACTTCTTATGGCATAGTAGTAATCTATCACAATCACATGCAATAACTTGTTCAGTCATTCCCCAGTTGATGGGCATCCCTTCAATTTCCAATTCTTTGTTGCTTGTAAAAGAGCTGCTATAAATATTTTTGTATACATCCTTTTTTTCATCTCTTTGGCATACAGACCTAGTAGTCTTATTGCTTACTCAAACAGTAGGCATGGTTTTATAGCAATTTGGACATAGTTCCAAATTGCTCTTCAGAATCAGTACTTCATCAACAGTGCGTTAGTGTTTTAATTTTCCCATATCTTCTTCAACATTTACAATTTTCCTCTTCTGTAATATTAGCTAATCTGGTAGATATATTGTGGTACCTCAGGGTTGTTTTAATTTGCATTCTAATTAATATTGATTTAGAGAATTTTTATATAACTACAGGTAGCTTTGATTACTTTGTGTGAAAACTGCCTGTACATATTATTTAACCTTTTATCAACTGAAAAATGTTTTCTATTATTTTTGTACATATGACTGTGTTTTCTATATGTTTGAGAAAAGAAGCCTTTATTGGGAAACTTATTTATAATTTTTTTTTCACAACAATGACTAGCATGCGGTAGTTCCCTTCATCCTTTTTCCTACTCTTTCTCTCCTTTCACTCTATTCTAAAAAGTGTTCTGACTTTTACTTCCCCCAATCTTTCCCCTTTCTATGAGCACCACCAGCTACTTCTATCATTCTTTTCCCTTCCTAGCTTCCTATGTGGTAAATCAGATTTCTATACCCACCTGAGTTTGCATGTTACTCCTTTTTTGAGTAAATTCCAATGAGACTAAGGTTCATATTCTCCTTTTTCCTCTTTCTCTATTTCCCCCCACTGTAAAGTCTATTTCAAGCCTCTTTCATGTCAGATAATTTAGCCCAATTTTACTTTCCATTTTCCCCTTCTTCTAGTGAATTCTTCTCACCCCTTAATTTTATTGTTTAGATAATCAGTCTATCACATTCTTCTCATATATGTGATTTCTTTCTTTGCATATTCCTTCTAAATGCTTTCATGCTTCCATCTTATCTACAAATCTTTTAAAAATACCAAATCGATGAATCACTTATACTTCAGTCTCTTTAGTCAAATCACCCATTTCATTCCTGATGTAATATTTATGATTTGTGACTTCATAATTTTAATTTTGACAGTTTGTCATTCTTTTTAAGATGAGTTACCCTGTAGAATTTTAGGGTAAAGAATACTTTCCCCGAAGGTTTTACTGAATCCTTTGAAATTTGCCCTACTGAAATTGAGTGCATGTTAAACTATACCAAGCTTTTCTCTATCATAAATTCTGGGATACTTGGCTCAACACAAAATATGGACAGGAGTTATATCCTTTTAGTAAATTTGATCTAGGTTAAAATTAAAAGGGCAAAAACATCAGACATTAGATGTATTTTACAGAAAATTGATTAATGAAAGGATATGATACATTTTGACATTAATTATAGATTGGATCTTTTTTTAACCATCCTCTCTGTTTTTACCTTTTCTGCAGGCCCTCAATGTCATTTTTGATAATGCCTTATGCCTCAATTTCTCCTTCACCAGAGGATCAAAGTGATGAAAAACCTAAAATATTTTCACAGCAGTACTTAAGAGCTGTTCAGGATTGGAGGACAGGGGGAAGAACTGCTGTGTAAATTTAGCAGGTTGCATGATGACCCATATGGACGTTCAAAGATATAATTAGTCATAGAATTAGAATGAGAGGTTCTAGGAAGAATCAAGGTGTCAGATAGGAAAGCCCTTATGGAAAATACTCTTCCTCCAAAAAGCAGAAATTATAGATTCTTGCAACAAGAGGCATCATATAAAGTCAAAAATAGAAATTACCTGATGAGACATGTCACTAAAGGTCACAGATAAGAGGGCAGAAAGGTAATGTCCATAATCATTCCAAATTAAAAGGGACATCTAGGAAGGATGTAAAGTAAGGCTCTTAAAATTTTTAATGAGAAATTCCTCCTTAATGTATGCTCCTGAAAAAAAAATGAAGTAAAGCTCTTAAGAAAATGTGGGTCATTCAGATAGCTCTCTGACAGTACAGGAAAGAAGCCAATGTCCATATCTTTTAAAAGATTCAAATAAAGAAACACATGAGTAAAAGAGGAAGTGGGGGTGGAGAGATGGAAGCAATTTACGATATTACAAAATAATTTGATAAGATATTTGGCATCCTATCCTGGCAATGAGTCTGACTTTAAAGAAGCTTTGGTTTTGGGTTTTTTTAAAAGAATGTCCATGTATATTATGGAAGATAATGTCAGGTATTTCCCTATTGCCACCTCGTTAATAACTTAAGGCATTTTGATCAAATTTAGCAAGCAATTGGAATGTCCATCATTTGGGGATTGGCTATACAGATTTTAATACATAACTATGATGTGCTATCATACATGAGTGAATATTTTGGTCCTTCAAAAAACCATAAAAATGAGAAATGCAGAGAGTCATAGGGTGAATTATGTGAACTGAGAAATCATCTTGTACATGTGTAATTGGTCTTGTACTCCATGATACACCTCTTGTACTCTTGGGGGGTGCAAACATGACATTTTAGAGACATTCTTTTGGTCACTCAATAGTCTTATCATCCTGCAATAATTTCAGTAAATATTTATTAAGTACCTACTATATTCATAGAATCACAGATGCTCTCGAGATTTGGAATTGATCTGAGTTCCACATTCAACCCATATCTTGAGCAATAATATTTTCAAAATCAATTAATTTTATCTTTCTAGGTCTCAATTATCTCTTTAATAAAATGAAAAGAGATGAAATATTATTGAAGTGAAAAAATAGTTCTAATATTCTAACCTGCAATTTAGGCCCAAGTCTGCCAGAGACAGCTTTATTTAACATTACTCTATACCCAAACCATTGCTCACTTTGAGAAAGAAATACACAAACCAGCACAGTTTCTTATCCTTTCAAATATAATGCACAAACCAGCAGTTTCTTATCCTTTCAAATATGACTTCCTCCCTTCCCACACCCAAGTAATTTCAGTCAACTCTTTTCTAGGAATCTTGAACAAGAAAAATGCCTTAAAATGTAGCCTAGGCTGAGGAACCAGTATACAATTCCCTTCCTATTGGACCTCTCTTATCTAGGAATCAACATGACTCCTCCTGCACAACTATGTCAAGAATCCAAACTGAATAGGAGGCAGTTTGAGTTCCCTCCTTTGAGGTGGAAAGGGAAGGGAATAAGCATTTATTAAACACCTGCTATGTGTCAGGCCCTAGGCTAAGCATTTTATAATATTTCATTGGATTCTTACAAATATGCTGAGAGATAGATGCTATTTTTATTCTTATTTTATAGTTGAAGAAACTGAATCAGGCAGAGGTTAAATGAATTATCCAGAGTTATGGAACAAGAAAATTTCTGAGGCTTGATTTGAACCCAAATCTTTCTGACTTAAGGCCCATTCTATTCCCTCCAAGAAACAGAGAGAGTATATTGTCCATAGATCAATTAATAAAGCAGTGGGTAAAAAATGAAATTACTGAGGAAACAAAGGTTCTGTCTTCTGAACATATCAATTTATTAAGCAAGTCATAGAAATTTCCTAACAAATCTGAACCAGTCTCCTTCTTCAGCTTGAGACCAGACCCAGAATTTAGGGGACATAGATTTTTATATATTAAAAACAATCAATCAGATAAGGCCAATTAATTAAAAAGAAACAATACATTAGGTAATCTGTTTTCCAATTAGATGAGAGAACAGGAACTTTCCAACTTGGGAAAGTGCAAAGATATAATTCCCTGAATTCATCAAAAGAGGTGCTCTACTCCCCTCACATGTCTGTGGCCAATTAAAGTGATGAGGGTTGGAAAGGAAGATGGGATGGATGAAATTCTGAAATCCCCCAAAGATCTGAGTACCAGGGGCAGGTCACCTGGAATGAATTTGTGGACTCAAGCATTTTTGAGGTCAAGGTAAAAATTTATTATGTTTTTCAGCGGCAAGAGTTCTTAGGGAACCTGCAATCTTAGAGGGGTATAGGTAATGTTTGTGTAGGATATTCTATAGTAAAACAAGTGCCAAATAAGATTACTAGGTGATTCAGGGTAGGATTAGGGAGTGGTTAGTTCTTAAAGGAATATGGAGTTTGGGTATCTACTGTGCAGGTATTTTACACAGAGATCATCAGGAAATAACCTAGAATGTAGGGAAGGGCTACATGGAGGTGTGGTTTTAAGTTTGAAATGTAATTCAACTACCAGTCAGAAGTGACTAAGGAATATCAGGTTGCTCTCGTCAATGTCTTGTTAGACAAGATTAACATAAGGGGGTATATGTGAGTCTAAGTCTAGGATACATATGATCAGTGAGTAGTAAATATGATTGTGACCCAGTACAAGCCAGTTCAGTTAGTACACAGATGGTTGAAAATAATAAATATTATAGGCATAGATGGCTACTGTAACAGGAGGGGAGATAATTGTTGTTGCTGAGGCAAGTTGTGTCCTTGGGCTGAGAAGAAACTGTTTGGGGTAGTGTTTTGATGCTGGAGAGAAATGTGATTATTTTTTATTTTTCATTTTTAACACAATTTATATCTTATAACACAATTCCAACTTTTGGTCAGATGATATTTCTTTTAAGGCATTTATAATATTGACCACAAATGGACTTTTTTTTAACATTACCCAACTGAGAGACAAATAACTATGTATGCTAACTTCACAAGCCCTTGACCTAATTGTCTCCACACTATTACTAAGAATTAAAGGACTCTTACTTATTGTTGTTGGTCTAAAGTCCTAAGCCTGATAGCTTAATTTTAGACTTGATCTTGGATATTCCCCTACCAAAAATCTATAATTTAATAGATCTAGTATCAAGCTTACAAATCTTTTGACAATAGGAAACTGCCACTAAGAGTAGGGACTTTGCAGGGAAACAATATCTCCCCATCTCCATGTCAGTAACAGGCAGGAGTAGATTGTCAACTTGCATTCAGTGAAGCTTAGAGTCTGCCAGGTGTCAGTGGAGAAATTGAGTCAGGAGAATCATACCTCAGCCCAGGCTTCCCATGAGATTGCCTTTTTCAGTTCCTACCAGCATCTTACAGACTTACTGGCATCATGGATTGGAGGCTTAGATTGCCTTTGTTGCTATCCATACCTGGAGTTAGAATCAGAAGAACCATCACTTAATAGTCCCATAGCATCTAAAAATGGAAAGTTCCAATAACCAGGTTTCAGATATGACTATAATTTCACATTGGTTAAGGAACATCTTCTGAGGCAACTCTTAAGTGACTTACATGCTTTTCTATGCCTGCTCTAGTTCCTGCTTAAATAATAATTATATAATCAAATTTACCATTAAAACCTTAACTTTTTCCATCAAGGCCAAATTTTACCCAAAGTTACCTGTCTCTAGGAGACTTAGAGTAAGATTCATTTCCCCAAACTAAAGATTTCTCTGATTTAGTCTCAGTAATTAATTCAGTCAACTGCTTTAATACTAATTGCTTTTACCTTACTTTGTAACATATCCAATTTTTCTCCCCATCTCTCCCCTCCTTTCACTCCCTAATATTTTGCATTCTGATTACTCCTTCCCCCAATGAACCCTCCCTTCTATCATACCCACCCTTACCTTATCCCCATCTTCTCTCTTTTCTTGTAGGGCAAGATAAATTTCTACATCCCATTACCTATGTTTCTTATTTCCCGGTTATATGCAATAGTAAGTCTCAATATTCATTTCTAATACTTTGAATTCCACCTTCTTTCCCTCTCTCCCTCCTTACTCATCCCCACTGAGAAGGCAAGCAATTCAATATGAACTAAATATGTGTCACTTGGCAAAAGACTTCCATAATAACCATGTTGTGTGATACTAAGTATATTGCCCTCTATCCTACTCTATCCCCCCTTATTGTTTTATTCCCTCATTTGACTTTCCCCTTCCCAAAAGTGTTTACTTCTAATTACTCCCTTCTCGCATTTGCCCTCCCTTCTATCATTCCCATCACACCACTTGTCACCTCCTCCCCTACTTTCCTGTAGTATAAGATAGATTTTCATACCAAATTTAGTGGGCATGTTATTCCCTCCTTAAGCCATACGTGGTGAGAGTAGCTTCACTTTTCCCCTCTCCCCTTCTCCCTTTACTCCTCCACTGAACAAGATTTTTCTTTATCTCTTTAATGAGTTATAGCCTGCCCCATACCATTTCTCCCTTTCTCCTCCCAGTGTTTTCCTCCCTCACCTCTTAATTTTTATTTTGTGTTTTTTTGTGGCTATGATCTCTTCTGATTCAACATAGCCTGTACTTTCTCTCTATATGTGTGCGTGTATATACAATCCCTCCACCTACCCAAACACTGAGAAAAGTCTCAAGAGTTATAAATACTTTCTTTCCATGTAGGAATGTAGACAGTTCAGCTTTAGAAAGTCTTTTATGATTTCTCCTTCCTGTTTACTTTTACAAGGATCTATTGATTCTTGTGTTTGAAAGTCAAATTTTCCATACAGTTCTGGTCTTTTCAACATGAGTGCTTGAAAGTTCTTTATGCTTCAAAGTCCTTTTTGAATGACCATTTATTCCCTTGAAATATTATACTCAGTATTGCTGGGTAGATGATTTTCGGTTTTAATCCCAGTTTCTTTGACTTCTGGAATATCCTATTTCAAGCCCTTCAATCCCTTAATGTTGAAGCTGCCAGATCCTGTGCTATCCTGATATCCACAATACTTGAATTGTTTCTTTCCAGCTGCTTGCAATATTTTCTCCTTGACCTTAGAACTCAGAAATTTGGCCACAAAATTCCTGGGATTTTCTCTTTTCAGTTGTCTTTCAGGAGGTGATCGATGGATTCTTTCAATATTTTTTGCCCTCTGGTTCTAGAATATCAGGCCAATTTTCCTCGATAATTTCATGGAAGATGATGTCTAGGTTCTTTTTTTGATCATGGCTTTCTGGTAGTCCCATAATTTTTAAATTGTCTCTCCTGAAACTATTTTATAGGTCAGTTGTTTCTCCAATGAGATGTTTCACATTATCGTCTATTTTTTCAAACTTTTGTTTTTTTTTTTTTCTAACTGCTTGGTTTATCTCATAGATACATTAGCTGTAATGGGGATAGGCTAAAAGTCTTCCTAAAAATATCAGAGGTGAAACAGGAATATCCATAATCACAACTACTATTCAATATCTTACTAGAAATATTAGCTTTAGCAATAAGAGAAGAAACTGAAATTGAAAGAAATAAAGTAGGCAATGAGGAAACAATACTACCATTCTTTGCAATAATATGAAAGAATACTTAGAGAATTCTAAAGAATCATCTAAAAAACTGCTTGAAATGATTAAAAATTTAGCAAACTTGCAGGATATAAAATAAACCCACACAGATAATTGGTATTTCTGTATACTAACGGCAAAGATCAGCAAGATCTGTTATTTTACAGAGCTAGAAAAATAATAACAAAATTCATATGGAAGAGCAAAGGTAAAGAATGTAAAGGTAATTAATTAAGAAAAATGCAAAGGAAAGTGATGTATCCATACCAGATCTAAAACTATATTATAAAACATCAATCATCAAAACTATTTGGTACTGGCTAAGAAATAGTAGTGGATGAGTGGAATAAATTAGGAGAAATGATGATAAACAAAGAGAAAGAAATAATTCAAATACCAATGTTATAGTAAGATCAAAAAAAAAATAAGCAAATTCCTTGTTAAGGAATAGAGGGCTTGGTATATTATATTCAAGAATGCAAAGTAGCTAGAATTACAACCAAGAATAATATCTCCATCAAAATGCAATATAAAACTTTAGGAGAAAAAATAGATATTGAATTGATATGGAGTGAGAAAGAGTGATGAATTGGAAGTAAGGAATGGAGAGAGAGAATGAGGAAAATTTTTCACGCTAAAAAAGGTGTTCAAGAAAGTATTTTTGCAATGAAGAGCAATATGGTGGGATGGCCACTTCTTGAACCTCACTTTCAATGGATTTTGTTTAAAGAAGGAATAATATGTGTGTGTACACATGATGTTGAGTATAGAAATCTATCTAAAACAAGATGGGGCAGAAGAGATATGTGGGAAATAATAGAAAGGAGGATGGATTATGGGAGGCAATGGGCAGAAGCAAAGAAAAAGAATTCTAAAGAAGGATAAGATAAAAATGGAGAGAGAAGGTTAACCAGAAGAAAATCAGATGAAAAGAAATACACAGTCATTATCACTGTGAATGTAAATGGGGGATGTGCTAACCCATAAAATAGAAGTAAATAGTACATTGGTTTAGAAACAGGAATCCAACGATATGTGTTCAAGAAACATGCTTGAAACAAAAAGACACAGAATTCAAATAAAACTGGAATAGAATTTATTATACTTCCTAAGAAATCTAAAAACCCCAGTGGCAGTCATAATAACTACAGACAAAAATGAAAGCAAAAGTAAGTCTAAATTAAAAGAGATAATCAAGGAAACTATATTTTGCTAAAAGCTACCAGAGATAATGAAATAATATTTTTTAAAATTACAGCAATTTTCTCTGATCAAGGTCTCATTTTTTCAACTATGTAAGGAACTAAGTCAAATATATACATATATGTATGTGCGCATGTGTGTGTACATATATATATATATATGCACATTTTGTGTGTATTTATGTTTGTGCATGTGTGTGAATATATACAGAGATAGATAGATAGGTAGATAGATACATATATACATACATACACATGTGCATGTATATTGCAAGCAGCCAGAAAGAAAAATCAAGAACTAAAGAGCCACAGTGAAGATCATACAGTGTTTACCAACTATCACAATTTAGAGGAAGCAAAGGTGAAGGGTAGGAGTGGGAGAGGAATAAGCACAAGTGATGAAACAAGGATAAAGTGCTTATATTCAAGTATGGGTGGAAGATATGTGCCTCCTTAAATCTTATCATTGTCAAAATTCATAAAACCAGTACAATTAGATAAGATCTGAGAGTGTTTCTGTAATGTCTTAATGATCTTAAGGAAAGCATGGAAAGAAGAAATCAAACTAAGTAATAAATAAGAGTGAGATCATCAAAGATCAAAAAAAATACCTAAGGGGCTAAAGTTTGCTTACAAATATTTTTTTTTAGGCCTGCTAGGTGGTACAGTGGATAGATTGTTGGAGTGGGAATATGATTTGTTTTTGTGAGCTCAAATATGACCTCAGATACTTACTATCTATGTGACTCTGGTAAAGTCACTTAACCTTGTGTGCCTCAGTTTCCTCATTTGTAAAATGATCTGAGAGGGAAGTGGCAAAAACACTTCAGTATTTTTTGCAAAAAAATAAAAAACAAAAAACAAAGGAACCCAGAAAGTGATGGAAATGACTGGAAAAATGGCTGAACAAATACATTGCTATTTTTGTTTTTATAACTTTTGTTTGATAACTTTTGTTTCAATATACTTCTTCCAATCTCAGAATACTATCTTAAAGATTTTAAAGGAAAATAAAACGTTTTTTTCCAAAGGACCCAATGACATTGAAAAGTGTTACATATGCAGTATTGCAAATTTAGTAGCCTCATATCTCTACAAAGAAGAGAATGATGTGTCTTCTTTTATCATAACTAGGATGGTCATGATAATTTCCCAGTGCTCAGTTTCACTTGTTTATAATTGCATTTTCCAGTTACACAATGAATACCACAATATGTACAACGATTGTGATAATAGAGATGGAAATAAATATTTAAGGAGAATTTAAGGAATTAAGAGAAACATTCAGGGAGATCAAAGTGGTTATTTCATGGACTAAATTTGTGGCACTGTATGCATGAATCCATATCTTCCACTTTTGTGGTAGTAAAACATAGTGGTAAGTCATGTGAAAAGTAAGAAAGAAGGTTAGAGAATAGTATGGGATAAAGATCCACCCCTATCAAGGTTCTAGTAGAGCAATGAAAGAATAATAATTGTTTTGATCTCACAAGAAGAGTGGAAAATAGGATAAAATCAATGCAGAAGAGGGTTTGGGAAAAAAGAGTAAAGAAGATGCTTAATATCCAAAAAATAAAGAGAATTAACATAAAAATCTAAGCCTAAGAGCTATTTTCCCACAGATGTGTGGTCACAGGATATGAATATAAAGAAGTAATATATTAGCATCAATATGAAATATTTTTCCAAATCATTAATAACAATAGGAATGCAAATCAAAACAACTTAGATTTTCCCTCAGACCCAGAAAATTAACAACAATATCAAGAAGCAGCAAATGACAGGGGTGGAGAGCCTGAACAAATAAGTATTACTAATATACTCTTGGTTGGCAGTGTTAAACTTTGGAATTATGCAAATAAGTAATTAAAATATCCATACCCTATGACCTAGAAATCTTACTGGTAAGCATATCCCCCACAGATGTCAAAGATGAAAAGAAAATGAAAAAATGTCATGGGTATAAAAATATTTACGGTAACACTTTTTTATTAGAAAAGAAACATAAACAAAGTAGGCCCCTATCAATTAAGAAAAACACTAAACAAATCGTTACACAGAAGCACAATGGAGTATTGCATCAAGAGAAAATAAAAATATAAAAAAAAATGGGAAGACATATCAAACTAGATGAACTCATAGAGGCAAAATTATGCAAAACAATTGTCACCATCATCATCATTATAACCACATCAACTAAATTGTTCTAAATGGAAAGCAAGGAAAAAAAGAAAAAATGGATGCTTTGTAACTGTAATGACCTTTGGCATGGGGTAGGGTTGAAAAATTTTCTCCCTCTTCAGTAAAGAGGTATGGGATGAAGAGTATAAAATACTGAAGTTAATGTTAGACAAAACTGATATGTTGGTTAGTTTTGCTGAAATGTGTTTTACTCTCTGTAAATTTTTCTTTTGTTATGAGTTATCTTTCTGGGTAGAGGAAAGCAAAACAAAATTTATATAAAGATTAATCAACAAAGATCAAATAAATTTAAGAGAATAGAAAAATAAGTGCTTTTCCAACTTACTACTAGGAATCTTTATGATTGAGCTTCTATATTTTATTTTTCCATAAGGCAATTAAAAAAAATCTTCCTTGCAAACAAAAGGTCACACCAAGAAAAGTCAGATTTTTTTATTAAAAGTTAACTATTGTGTCATATCCACAGAAATATGGCTAACTTCCTTTCCATATCTCTCAAGTAGATTGGAGTCAAAATAATTAGAGGTAGTGGAATTGAGTGAGTCAACTTAAAATTACCCATTTTCCCTAGCAATATCCATAGCAAGAAACATAATCCCTAAACCAGACTCTCAACACATCAGAGAATAAAATGATAGAATTTGAAAGCCTTTATAAATCAATATAATGTGAGCCTTAAGAAAGAAATGCTTCTTTGAGTAACTGTTGGACACTCAGGCACAGAGTGCATTAAGTAAATTTCTGAAGGTTGATTGAGATTGGATACACCTACCCAAGTCTATTTCTGGTAAAAGAAATTTAGTTGCATGACTATGCCATTGGAGCAGGAGATATCCTTTACAGAAACTTAGGATTTTACAGTGATTGCATCTTTTAGGACATCTTAATTTAAAGACTGTGTTTGTAGCCAATGTCTGGTCAAGGAGATCCAGGAAATTCTGTAAAGACATTAAGAGAATGGAATAAATGTTTAGCTCCTTTTACTTTACTTTACTTTTATTCTTTGAGCAACACAATCATTCAATGTACTGGCATAGGTTGTAGTAAAAAAAAAAATGAAGTCCCTAAGTTTTGGGGTTTTTTTGTTTTTCTTTAGAATTCCACTGAAAAAGTTCAGAGAAGATAGAGAGACTTGAGAATTTCCTACTCCAAACATGGTGATCTAAAATGGGGTAAAAATCTTTGCATACAGAGTTGTGGTTTCTAATATTCCAAGATCCCTCTTTTCCCCCTTAATCATTAACTGAGTATCATTTCAAACAAACAAGACTTAAAAATATTCCTTTGTCTGAAGCATTAAGATTGCCATCAGCTAATGTTGGGAAGAGCCCTAGACTCTACTTTGTGGAAAAACAGATCCTTCCATGTTTCTATAATGTAAACATATTCTTGATCATCCAGAATACATGTATGCAGAATATAAAAATCTCCCCCCTCTTCTTCATCCTTTGCTACTCCATTATCACATGATGCTGGCCACTAGAACAAACATAACCAAAAAAATAATAATGCCCTAAAGTGTGGAATTGCCAGAAAAATACTTGTGGAAGAAGGGATACTCCCAATACAAGATTTTTGACACCTCTGTTGTGTTTTTAGCTCAACAATTGATAGAAATCAGGGGTTCTTACCCTTGAGTCTACAGACACGCAAAGGCTTATGTGGTTAACTGTCTAAGTGATCATGAACTTCGAACAAAATATTTTGGTATTTGTATTTCAATATAATAGGTTTCCTGAATAATCCTATGAGTAACTTAAACTTTGTTTGCCCAACTTTCCATCTGTAAAATGGGGACAACAATAACACACCTCTCGGAGTTGTTGTAAGGATAAAATGAGAAATATAATAAAGTTTTGGCTTTGATTATGAGCTATTGTCATTTTATGAATTTTTAAAATATTATTTTGAGAAGGGATCTATAGGCTTCACCAGACTGCCAAGGTGTCAATGAAACAAGCAAACGTAAAGTCCTGATCTAGAGGAATTTTGCCTGGCTCAAGGTAGGTAATGAAGGGAACAGTTTTGTCTTCTCCTACAGAAAAACTTAGGCACTGGAAAGAAAGGGGAGATCGAACTCCCATAAATCTTTTGATTCTCATGCAATAGAAGAACACATTTTTGTTGTTTTTTACTGCTCCTATCTAGCATTGATTAGTTGGAAAATGGGGAAAATTTATAGCTAATTCAGGGTTGTATTTTTATACCTTGTCTGAAGTAATATAGATATACAGATCATCAATACCTGTAATAGACTATACTCAGGCCAATACAAGAGAAGAAAAGTAGTAGACCTTGGGAAGTAGATAAAATTTCAAGTAAGAAATTGTTAGTCCTGTTGAGCACACAGAATCACCAACAGCTTAAGTTTGGAAGATAGTAATGGAAAATGGCCTTTCCCACCTATACAACTAGAATGTAATGGTATGTTTCATCAAAATGGAAGATTTTACATATATGCATGCAGTTCCTAGCATTCCCCTGGTATCATTAAAAACATAGAAGCAGATTCCTCTCTTTTCAGATCATATGGATTCTCTACTAGGTGATGTCTTCATGGGTATATGCCAATACCTATGCCTCTTCTCTCATTCATTTTAATTCTTCTCTACCACATGACTAATATGAAAATGTGTTTTATTGGAATACATGTGTAGAGTTCATGTAAGATTACATGCCATCTTGGAGAGGTAAGGGAGGAGGAGAAAGGAGAAGGAGGAAGAGAAAATTTTGAACTTATGGAAGTGATTGCTGAAAACTGAGAACAGATAAATTAATAAAATGGGGGGAAGGAGTTGGGGAAAGAAAAAAAGGAAATTGAACCTGAACCAGGAATAGAACCAGAACTACCAGTATGTATCTTTATCATATTTGACAAATGTATTTTTGCAAGATAAGTAAATAATTTCTTTTATAACCTTCTTAACCTGAAATTAAATTGGGTACATATAGCCTATCTAAGATAATTTCCCTATTAAGAATTTTATTTTAAAGTCTTCCCATTCCAAAGTATATATTAGAAAGCCAAATACAATTAGTTTGGATACTTTAAACCTTATTCTTTATCTATTTGACTATTATTCATTGTCTAAATAATCAAGAGCTAAATAAATTGTTCATTTATTCATTCAATATATATTATTAAGCACCTACGATATATTAACTCCTATGTTAAACATTGGAGGCATAAAGTCAAAAAACAAATAGTTCATGTCTTAAGATGTTAGTATTCTATGATTCCAGAGCATCATTATTCAGTCAGAAAACTGTTGAATTGATACTTTTCACTTCTTGTGTCTCACAGAAAGTATAAATCAAGGGATTACTTTATCTTACTTTACTTTTAAAAAACTGACTCTTCCTAAACATGTATTCCACTTTATTTACTGTATTTACATTCATATAGCTAATATGCTTTAACTGTAACAGTACTTGAATTCATCTTTAAACATTATCCAAACTATGTCCAAAGACCTATAAGACTGTTCATACCTTTTGAAACACGATTAGGATCTATACTGCTACTAGGTCATTATCCCAAGACATAGAAAAAAAGGAAAAGAACATATATGCACAAAAATATTTATAGCAGCTCTTTTTGCTTTGGAAAAGTATTGGAAATTGAGAGGGATGTCGGAATGGCTTGAGTCAATTGTAGCATATGGTTGTGACAGAATACTATTGTGCTATAAGAAATGATGAGCAGAGTGGTTGCAGAAAAACCTGGGAAGACTTACAAGAAGTGATACGATGTTAAGTGAGCAGAGAACATTGTAACAGCAATAGTATAAAAGGATCAACTGAATGATTTAGGTATACTCAGTAATAGAATAATCCAAGCCAATTCCAAAGGACTTGCAATGAAAAATGCTATCCATTGGAGAGAATGAACTTATGGAGTCTGAATGAAGATCAAAATATACTTTATTTTTATTTATTTGTTTGTTCTATTATTTTACTTTATTTATGTTGGGTTTGATTTTTGGTTTGGTTTGGTTTTAGTGTGTGTTTTCTTTTGCAACACAACTAATATGGAAATAGGTTTTACATGACTACATATGTATAATCTACAAATTATAAATTATATAATTACACAGATTATATAAATTGTCTTCTCAGAAAGTGAAGAGGGAGACAACTTGGGACTCAATTTTTATAATGTTAAAAATAGTTTTTATATGTGAACTGAAAACTCAAATTTAAAAATTAATTTAAAATAATTATCAGATTGAAAATTATAAATTAATTATAGGATAAAATTTTATCATTTTTCTAATTCGTTCACTGCATACTATCTTGAAAATAAAACTTTAGGTTCTGTCTAACAATTAATGCTTTCTTCTTAATAGCTGGATAAAATCAATTTTAAAATAGGTTGTCATGAACAACAATACATTTTTGCCAATCAAATTAGAGAGGTATATTTTACGTCTAGATGAAAAGAAGTAATCTATACATTCAATATATAACATGCTAAGAAATATCAGCAAATAAATGATCATTTTTCCACCTCTGCTTATCACTATATGACCTAGATAAAATGTCAGCCTCTTCAAACAAATCAAGCCAACCATTTTTCTTAATGGTTTACTTTGTGCCAGGTATATAGTTAACACTGGGGATGCAAACACAAGCAAAAGGAAAGACAATCCCTGACTTTGAGGAGTCTGAATTCTATAGCTGGAGTCCCAAAGCCCATTGGTATGAGACTCTCTGTACATTGCCTATGTGAGGGGCAAGATAAGGGTGGTGAGAGTGGTAAATAAAAGGGTTCAACCCTCTTCAGTGTCCTTAATATGGTTAACCATCTTCAGATTCTTGGGCTTTTTGAGTAATTCTGACGTCTAGCTTCAAGAGAGTAGATGGACAAAGTCAATCCCACTTCAGACTGCTGATGAAAAACACTAGAGGAAGAAGTCAACATGAGAAGAGCTGGAAATCTCCATATTTTGTTTCTATCCCCAACTTGCTACACTACAGATCTCAGTACAATTTCCTCTTAGGAGAGATATCAGATTCTCTCTTCAATGAGCTGAGTTATCTTTGTTCCAATGGAAGGAATTCCTTCACTCTGCATCACCTGGTACACATTCTTCTAGATATACTTTCTGTAATAACCTGCTTTGCTTCTGACTTGGATGAATGGTTTCTCTTCTATCTATTATATGAATGTATTGTGGAACTGGTATTTGGTGAAATGGAGTCAGTTCTTGGATATCAAGCTTGGGGTCCTACTGAAACATAGTGGTGAATTCCAGAGAATAAAATTACACAACCACACAATTAATTCTACCTATAGATTCCCATAATTAATAAAGTGATGATAACCACTTAAATGATAATCAAATTGAACAAATGGATATAAGGAAGCCATGAATAACAAGACATATGTGGAAGTCATCTGTGTACTGACATCAATTTAAACTGTCTAAGCACTCAAATTGGTTGGAAAAAATCTTAGTTGTTTGGTTTTTAAATAAACTTATGAATTGGAAGAAGTTATTATTTGTTTTATTTCCTCACACTATTCCCCACCTTATTCTAGTAATATAAATGATAATATAAAAAGGTAATTATATATGTTGCAAAAACAAGAAACTCAGCACAGCACACAGTGATAGGAAATGGAAAGAACTTTAATTTAAATTCAAGTAGAAAAGAACATGATATATAGTCAAGAAGTGAGCCAAAAAAAGCACTTTATTGTGGGGTAGATACTTTTGAAGAGACCAATGACATAAAAACCAATAGTGAGGAGTGGTTAGTTATCATAAGCATGTAACATTTCCTTCTTTATGTATTCATCCCAGATACCTGTAAAGGTATGTTAACTTTTAATCACAAATATGAAATACACTAGTGAAAGAATGGGATCAAGATTTATCTGTATCTGATGATATATTTGTTTTGTGTGACTTTACTTTGACATATTCGAATGTAAGATATTTTCCTTATCACAAACATAAATGATAATATTTAAGATCCAGAAGTACTATTAATATGAACAACTTTTTGTATAGATAGAAAAATCTTTGGATAAGGGCTCAAAAGGTAGAATTTTGAATAGGAGGAGAATATTTTCCTGGGATTCATATTACCTCTTGGAGAGATTTTGAATGTAATTATGTTGTAGCTGTCTATATCTAGGAATAAAGATCTGCTAGTTTAAGGGAGCAAACCAATCCAGAACATGAATGGATCTTGTCCTTGCCTAACTATGGTGATGGCATATTTTTATCATGCTACAAGAGTACAAAAGCAGACAATAAGCTTGTGTTAAAATTCTTTCCAGGTCTGCTACTCAACTGCCCAAACACGAGCAAAACATTTAGTTTTAGGGCCTATGCTTACCCTGCAACTTCAAAGGAATATTACAAATATTAATACAATCATTCATTACATGGCCACAATAAGGTGCATGAAACTGTTCTATTAATGCTGTTTTAAAATGAATTTTTAACTGAGTAGATGTATTATAAAATGTATTTTACATTTTTATATAGCATAAAAACTTAATGTTTTATTTGGGTGAGATATAAGCAAACCAAAACCACAAACAACAAGAACAAATCAGTATATTTGGCATAGAGAGTTCTTTTTAAAATTTTTTTAATGCACATCTTAGAGAAAAATTACTTTAAAATCATGGGAAAAAATTCAATTACTTTGGGATTCATATTTTTCTAGTGCCAATTAGGCTATCTTGACCAGATTTCAAAGCAAGTTATTGCAGCCAAACTATGTACATTTATCTTTCATTCTCATCTATATTAGGCAAGATGATGCTGTACTTCTTCCTGAATCGTCCTTTTGGGTATAAACAAATATTATGAGTCTTCTCAGATATATAGGTATAGAGAAATTCCTTCTTCCTCATTACAAATTCTCTTTTTTTATTTAGAATTATGCAACAATAGCTACCAATTCTGGCATCCAACACAAGCGTCACAAATGTCCTAGAGGAAGTTAAGTTAGAGATCACTTCACAATCAACTTCTTATGACAAGTTCAGGATAGGGCTAGAACAGAAAGGAAATCATAGCCCATCTATGAAACCAGAGCAGAAGCAGGAAGTGGGGCAGAGTAGAGATTTGATAGCTTCCTATTTTATCTAGTTATTTTTGCTTAATTTAAGTTCTTTTAAATCATTTCTACCTACTTGAGGAAGACAGGTGTTGTAAGTTATCTGAATTTCAGCACAAAAGTAAATTCTTTGTCTCCTTGCCCTATATGCTATACCCTCAAGAAAATGATTAGATCTTTTCAGTCATTAATGACACATAAGCAATGGTAAATCAATCAATCAGTAAACAGTTTTAGGAGTCTGAGATACTAAGATCTGGGAATATGATGAAAAAAACTAAAGTAGCCCCTACCATCAAGGAACTTATATTGTTTTTGTTAATTTTATTATAGTTTTTTTAATATTCTAAAATCACTACCATAAAATTAAGATTTTAACCCCCCACACCTACCCCCCATTTCTCTCCTACCTCCCCAAGACAGCATACAATTATGTATAGGTTCTACGTATACTTTCCTATTGAGTACGTTTTCACTATAGTCATGCTATGTAGTCAAAGTAAAATAAATGGAAGAAATCATATAACAAATCATAATATAATATACAAAAGCACACACACACTCAAACATGGTCTATTACATTCTGAAAATGATTTCCATATTTCTCTGAGTGTGAAAGGCATTTTGACTTAGAAAACCAGCATTGGGATTTTTTTTTAACAAGTTCTTGCATTATTACAAAGTTCCAGGTCTACCAGAAAAAACTCTCGCACACTGTGGTCATTGCTGTGCACAAAGTTTTCCTGGTTCTGCTCCTTTCCCTCAGCATCAGATCATATAAGTCCTTCCAGGCCTCCCTGAAGTCTTCTTGTTCATTCTTTCTTATAGTATTCCATTACATTCATGTACCATAATTTATTCAGTCATTCCCCAATTGATGGGCATCCCCTCAATTTCCAGTTTTCAGCAACTACAAAGAGTATTGCTATCAATATTTTTGTACATGTGGGACCCTTAACCACTTTTATGATCTCTTGGGGATACAGTCCTAGTAGCAATATTACTGGGTCAAAGGGTATGCACATTTTTGTAGCACTTTGGGCATAGTTCCAAACGGTTCTCCAGAATGGTTGGATGAGCTCACAGCTCCACCAACAATGAATTAGTGTTCCAACTCTCCCACATCCTCTCCAGCATTTATTATTTTCTTGTTCTGTCATGTTTGCCAATCTCATAGGTGTGATGTGGTACCTCAGACTTGTTTTGATTTGCATATATCTAATTAATAGTGATTTAGAACATTTTTTCATATGATTATAGATATCTTTAATTTCTTCCTCTGAAAATTGCCTGTTCATATTCTTTGACCATTTATCAATTGGGGAATGACTTGTACAGTTATACATTTGAGTTAGTTCTCTATATATTCTTGAAATGAGGCCTTTATCCCCAAGCTTAGCCATAAAAATTCATTCCCAATTTACTACATCCCTCCGAATTTTGGTTGCATTGGGTTTGGTTGTGCAAAACCTTTTCAGTTTAACGTAATCAAAATTATCCATCTTGCATTTCATAATGCTTTCTATCGATTCTTTAGAAAAAAATTCTTCCCTTCTCCATAAATCTGATAAATATCCGGAACTTATATTTTAAAAGAGAGATTAACATGTACTTATATAGGTATGGCCCTGTATTTGTACATGTTATCTATATAAGAGAGAGATGAAAACCAGAGGTGAAAAGTAATTTTAGATGAGAAGGAAGAAGCAACTGGGACAATCAATAAAGGTTTCATTCAAGAGATTGAGCTTGAATTGAGTACTGAATAAAGTGTGTCCAGTAGGCAGAAATGAGTAGGATAGCATTTATGGAATGGGAAGCCTGTGGCCTAGAGGCCTCTGTTCTTTGAAGTCTGGATTCAGTAAAAAGGTAGCCCTTGAGGATCTAAAGAGTCAAGTATGACTTTGAGACTGCAGGTTCCCTATCCCTGGATAGCAGAAAACCTTTCCTTCCTTTCTTCTTTCCTTCTTATCTTTCTTTCATTCTTTTTTTCTTTCTTTCTTCATTTCTTCTTCCTTCCTTCTTTCCTTCAAGAGAAAGGGAAAAAAGATGATGTCTTCTACTCATCTCTCATATTTTTGTTTCTGGAATGCAATTTTATGCATCATTTGGAGGAAACATAGTTACCTCCTAAATGTATTACAGATTGTTGTATGCTTAGACATTTTGTTTTGTGCTTCAGAAAGCAGTGCCGAAAAGCATTAGCTCAAGTATGTTGAGACCATCCATGTAATTCCAGCAGAATGCATAGAAGCTAACACAGCTGGTTATGTGATTGACACAACGGAAAATGGAAAGGCCAGGAGAGTTTTCTCCAAATGACTGGGCAGGAAGGGAGTATGTTTTCATCTAGTCTTTGTAAATCTTTGGAGGGTTGACCTCTGAATGTTTATATAAATTTGTTTTAAAATACCATGGATCAGGGCACTGGTATCTATCCCTCTGAAAGAACACAAATTCAGATGCTAAAAACAATCATCTGGTACGCATGAGAAGGCACTCTAAAGGGGTAAAAAGAGAAAAAATATAGAAGTATTATTTTCATCATTCTGCAGTTGAACTACCCACCAAGCATATAAGCCAGCATGAAAATGGAAATATCCTTTTGTGCAGTTGACTGCCCTCTTAGATATTATATATTCTGACAAAGGGTTATCACGTTTCATTGCTAATATTTGTAAGGTAATTCAGAGCAAGTGCCCTTGGGGAGTGTACCTGTATGTTGGCACAACACTAGTCATATTTACCTTTCTTGGAACATGACCAATTTGAATGCAGGGGATTCACAAAAAGAAACATTCTGGGTATGGATTTGTTTTCACAAGGAGATGTTTTACTTTTTAAATTGGTATTACTGCTATTTGATCAGCTGGATGTGTTCTCTTTAACATATTATTAAAATGCTGCAGTGACCTTCACAGTCAATTATGTTGTGTTGTCTCACCAACAACCCAGAAATGCTGCCATTATTTTTTAAATCCTCTCAACATATCTCAATGGAAAAATCATATGAGCATTTTGATGCTATATTATGGAAAACGCATTTGTTTAAAACACATGTCCATACCTTCAAATGCAATTTATATTTTCATCAGCATGGGGAAATTCTCTGTTAACTCATATCTCAAAACATGCAACTTGTCTGTGACTTAAGAGATAAGTCTCAATGACCTACCTGAAGCATATAGAGAATATATGACTTAACTGGGTTGAACAACTAAATATGAGAGGTTAATCTGAGCCTAAATCTTCATGATGTAAAGCCCAGCAACCCATCTATGTGTCATGCTGTTTTTACTCATGTATATATGCACATTTTCAAATATAAGACATACACAATTTTCTTTTTGGTCTGAAACTAATTTCACGGGTGTAAAGGAATTCCTGGAAACTATGTCTACCAATATAGATCAGTAAGGTCTTAAATTTATCATCTTAGAGAGCTGCCTTTAGTAGAGAAGTCAATTCACTTCCCCAGAATCTGTCAGAAGTATGATGTGAACTCAAGTCTTCCTGACTGCAAGTGTGACTAGAAGAGATCTGTACAAAAGTGACATACTTCTTGGCAAAGCAGGAGTGAGAAAGTTCAAGAACAAACAGGAGACAGAGACCAAGATTTAGAGAATGATAGAATCTGCACATTTGACTTATTCTTATCTATATACCTTTCCCCTACTCACAAGCAAGATGGAATGACAAATGAGTTGGACAATTAGAATTTATTGCTTACAGGTTAGTGATCAATGACATCCCATGCTATAAATGAAATTAGGAAAATATTGCTATGACAGGTAATGAAACATATACTTAATGATGTAAATATAGGTTAAATAGTTGGACAAAGTTAATGTTAGACAGAAAAGTTCCCACTCAACATTGCAACAGCCTTCATGATTCCTCAAAGAACATCAATGACTTTGATGTCCAGCCAACATGTCACATGAACTTCCATTGATCTTGGCACTACTTATTTCTATGTGGTTGAAGAAGAAATTGAAGGTCAATGCTAATGACAAAGGAAACAGGTCAAGCTACATTCTCCTCACCAACACAGAATATTTGATGGGTGATGTTGCTAAGAGTCAAGTTGCAATCAACCCCACCAGATAATTGTTTTCTTGTTGCGTTGTTTTTTGTTTTGTTTTCAGATTTTTTATGCCAAATTTAATGGTTACAGATATGATGTGCCTGCAGTTTTGGTTTTTCATGGTTTTGACTCATGCAGGCAAGCTTAAGGTCTAGATGGAATACAAAGATAAGTCACAGATACATAGCATCAATTTAGTGGGTGATTTCATTTGCATTCCCAAGATCTAGAAACTTCCTCAGGACCTCTTTGATAGCAATGAGTCATTGGAGAGTCTTAGAGCTTCTGTTGCAGATTTCCAGGCTGGAGATCATCCTCTATCTTATCTGGGTTTAAATCTGAGGATATTAAGGAGTTGCTGCTGTCATACATCACTCTTTCCATTGGAATTTGAAACTTCTTGCAGATCTGTGACAATGTGGATCCTACTACTATCTCCACAAAGTAATCACATAATTTTACCACTTTATTAAGAAAAGAACAGCTTTTATGTTTTTTTATTTAAGGGTATGAAGTTGAGAGCAATGACAGAGGATAATAACCTACATAGTAAACTTGAACTTTTAGGAAACTTCCCCTGCTTCTTAGGCTGAAGATGGAAAGCAAGAAAGAATTTGGTGTTTGCAACCTGAAGATTGAGAAATGCCAAGGCAAAATTGGCAAAAAAGAAAGTTTTTGACAAATTTAATGAAATAATCAATTTGCCCAAAGAGAACCAGACTGCTGAGAAGGAAGAATTTAAATATTATTTAAAAATT
The DNA here is from genome assembly GCA_028658325.1 of Potorous gilbertii. Classification (NCBI taxonomy): domain Eukaryota; kingdom Metazoa; phylum Chordata; class Mammalia; order Diprotodontia; family Potoroidae; genus Potorous; species Potorous gilbertii. Next base: position 328,484,719 of record CM053771.1, read on the forward strand.
TAAAGATCTGAAATGTTATCATTGTTAATCTGTAATAGAGCATGTCAGGAGGCATGTTTAGTGAATTCTCAAGTGATAGAGCAATTCCATCTGTAGGCATCACTTCTGGACTCAACAGTGAAGATATCCACTAAATGAACCAGAAGAGAGAACATTCCACAAAATTTTTCAAAATTGAAGGATACATGTTTATAGCCAAGGCTGTGTAATAGTGATAGCTTAAAAATAACATTTGATCTATTGGGTAAATTCTGTACATTTTGAATATTTCACTGTGTACAGAGGAAGAGACGTGAAAATTTCACTTTATCAGTACTATAAACAAAGAGAAATGCAATTCCTATTCTGCAGAATAAAAATCTATATAAAATTGGCACCATAAAAATATTAGATTGAAGCATGGAAGATGATTGGCAATGTAATAATTTGGATTCTTTGTGTAGGATAGCCCAAGGAACATCTAGGACTGAAGCCAGGGAAGACTATTGCGATTGATCAAGGTCACAAATTTAAATGAAGAAAGGAAAAATTATGATAGCTATCAGGAATCAAGAGTTCACTGTGTCTGCTAGATGAAGAGAGTGATCAGGTATGAACGTAAAGTAAAATAGTCTATTTCTCTTATTCAGAGCCAAGAACTTACTGGAAAACACAGAGAAAATATACTTCATGAATATGAGCCAAGTACTTGAGCCAGGAGATTGGAAAGAGAAAGGAAGAACAGTTAAATAGATGAGATTTGATGACTGCCACTCAAGGTTCAGGTTCCAAGCTGATCAACAACAGCGAGGTGGAGAGCTTGTCAGTGTTATCTGGGAGACAATCTATCTTAAGTGGAACTCATGGTGCAAGTAAGCAGTTAGACAGGATTGTTTAGGACAAGGTAATGGGGAATAGGTGAATAAGAAAGTTGAAGGCAAAAAGGGATTCGAACAAAGAGGTACTGATCATAAATTGTTTTAGTCTTGAGGAGTTTAAGTGATAAATTATGAATCTAGACACAGTATCTGGGAAGGATATATCAATACCTACCTGAAGTGACTAGGCAATGGAGCTTACACTCATCTAACTGAGAGGCAACAGTACGTAGAGTGAATGGGATGGCCCCAAAATCGATTTGATACTAACTCAATATTTACTGAAGAGTAGTGGCTCATATTTAAAATTGTATTTTTGTTTGATTGGTGAATTAGTTTTTGTACAGATGTAATTTGTTACATGGAGGAGATTCGGGAGAGAAAACATTTTCTAACAATGCAGATTAGCAACTTTCTTTACATTTTAGTGTTGCCTGGAGCACTAAGATGCTGTTATTTATCTTGGGTCACAGAAAAAATATGTGAAAAAGAGACACTCCAACCCAGATCATTCTGACTCTAAGAAAAAGCATTTATCCAAAATGGCAAGATGATTTAGGGTTTTTAAAGTGATTTCCACACAACAAGCCTGTGATGGAGGTACTGAAAGCATTGGTAAAAGTTTGTTAAACACTTTTAAATACATTCCATGATTTGATCTTTGTGACAACTTCTTTATAGGTTACCACAGGTTTTATAGTTCCCATTTTTATAGATGAAGAAATTGAAGGTCAGTGAGGATAAGTGAAATTGCCTAGTATCCTACAGCTAATAAGTCATAGAGGAGTGAGTCAAATCTAGGTCCTCCACATTAACCAATCTGTACTTATTTAGTTGACTATTCCCAAAATAAGTGCTGTCAGAAAACTTTAAGGGCTAAATCCTCCTCTCTACCTAATTTTGTAAGGTGAGAGAACTGAGATTCATTTTAATATTTTAAATAAACCTTAACTTTATTTAAAAATGTAGACAACACTCACAGCTGTAGGGTCATGCCATGAACCTACATTTGTTCTGCTAGTCATAGCCTTCCTCTCTAATCTAAGTACATGAGGTTATACTATTTTTTGTCAGCTAATTCACTAAAGGAGAACATATCCTTATTTGGAGAACTATATTCAGGTGAAGAAAGATGTTTAATTTTGTCTAACAAAATTAAAAATACATATTGAAAGAATTTTTTTTCTCTAATACACTCCAAAGGAAAATAAATTTGTTATCCCATAATATATCACATCTGTTCCTACTTCTGGGTCACAGGGCAATGAAAGAGTTATATTTTTTTCTTGCCCATGAAACATGACAAAAAATAAACTCATTTGAAATTTCCTGCATGAGGTGTAGGACCTAACTATATATTACCTTTACTTTTGCCATGACTTTTTGACTTTACCCTGGTACTAGTATACCAGTACCTGTATATGACCACTGACTGCTTTTCTGGTTTCTGGTCAACCAATTCTTGACCTCTTACACCTGTTCCTCTTTATTATTTTCCTAACTGCTGGCTTCAGGCCTTGTCTAGACTACTGTCTCCAAGGTATTGCTGAGGTCTAGCCAGTTTCCATGTCTAATCATTGATTTGCATGTGCTCTCTGGCTTTTACACGTATTTCTTGCTATATGTAATGGAAAATGAAATTTACCTTCAGCATATTTCCATTTTCCTCTCAGCAATCTGCAAATACCATTCCAAGGGTGCTGAGCTCTTTGACAGGTTTTATATTGATAAAGGATAAATAGAGGACACTTGAGGACTTTCACTCTCAGACAAACAAATAAGGCTTAACTGTGGCTAATTCTTATCAGCAGTGAATTACTCTCCTAATCTGACAAAATAGAATTCGCGTCACAGTTCTGCTTATGCAAAAAAAAAAAACAACACAAAGATAAATAAGTGAAGGATCACTGTTGATGTGTGACAGTGTTCATGAAACTCAGAACAAAATGGACTTGTTTTCTGCAAACAGTAACACAGAACATGTATAAATACAAAAGCAGAGAATGACCACCAGTGCTGGATTTGGTCTTTACTTCACACGCTCTTTCCCTAATTATTCCTCTTAAATATTCCAGAGCATCTTATTTACTTGTCACATAATAAGAGGAAAGACCCGAGTTTCAACAGCACTTGAGAATATTTTTTTTTAATTTGCATGACTTTCACTGATTTTTCTCTGCTTGAATTATTTTCTTCCTGCTCCATTATGTCTAGTAGCCACATCCTTACTTCTTCCTTTGCTCCCCATCAAAAATTCAAATCCCTTTTGTATCAAAGAGTAAAACAGTTACAAATCCATTCTTCTCTGTGTGTTCTTGTCCAAGTGTTAGCAGGATATTTGGTCAAGATACATTGTTTTCATAGAGTTAACTAACTAATGACTTATGGCATTATAAGGTACACACGGTCAGAATAATGGTTTCATGAGGACCTACATGGGGCTCTGTGTCAGGATTTGAGAAATGGCTTTATATGAAAGTAGGACAGTGTTTATCTGATCTCCAGTGGTCTTGGCCTATAACAGGGACAGTTCTACATAAGCTTCAGAACTGACGATAGCTCAGCTGTTCAAAGTCTGGAAATAAGAAAGAACAGAGAAGCACAAACTCACCCCAATGTCAAGGAAGAACTAGACAGTAAGTAGGAAAGAAGTTAAATGACCACGAGTGAAATGCAACCAGAAATACAAGTTTGAGAACTAAAAAAAAAATGGTCATGTCATATGTTCCCCAATTTTCTCATCTCTTTTCTGTATAATATAAACAAGTTCAAGAAGGTAGAAAGGATTGTGACATTTGATTGATGACCTTTTTGAAAGGATTGTGACATTTGATTGAAGACACCAAGAAAGCTAACAGGAAAAGCAATGGCAATTTCCAGAATAGGTCAAATTTTCCTCTTTTATTTATCCTTGGGCTTTGAGTCTAGTTAGACTCAAAGTCGTTGGTATGAGAATCCTCTCTCTTGTCAAGGGGGACTTTTTCAGAATAGCACAACACTTAGCTAAAATATTATTGTGAAAATGCCCAGGTCATTCACTCTGAATTTTTATAGCATTTGAGAAATGTATAAATAGATAGCTATATTGCTAACATATATATGATGCTTTAAAGATTGCATAACACTTTATATATGTTAACTCATTTGAACCTCACAAAAAATCTTTAAGTAGGTGCTATCAGTGTCACTATTTTATAGATGAGGAAACTGAGGTAAAGAGCAAATAATTTATCTGCTTAGGATCACACAAATAGCAAGTATCTGAGTTTGGACTTACATTCCGGTGTTACTGACTTCCAAGTCCTGCACTCTAACCACTGCACCACATAACTACCTTAATTATACTAATATTTTATTTGTTATTTGTTCACCTGTTTCCTTTGTATAGGTATGTGCTTGGGTTTTTGGTAGAGCCAAATTTTCTATTAAAAAGTATCTAGTACATCTGTATATTTGATATTTCAGAAAAAATTTTCACAAAATAATTAATATATATTTATGTACTCAATAAATGTGCATTCCCATTTGGGAAGATAAATTCTAGTTTTCAATTTATGGTGTACAATATCCTATAGCATCATTTTGCCTACATTACAAAATCCTAATATTTGTATAATTATGCTTTATCATAGACGTAGGTCCTGCAGACATGAAATATTCTAGACACTCTCTAAATGAACTTCTGAGAAGAATAGTCCTAGTAGGGTAAATTCCCCTTGCCTAAAGGATAGCATGTTGAGTTTGCAAGTGGGGGAAGTGTATGGTTGAAGCAATTCAATGAAAACTTTCAGATTAGTAATATGAGAGAAAGATCCTAGGTTTTTTAAAATGTAAGTAGAGATTTGGTGTAGAGATTTGATGTTCCAGAAACTTACCCTGTCAGCAGTTTCTGTCTCATTCATATCGTGGAAAAGGGACCTAGAAAGAAAGAATTAAAACTGATGAGTAATTCATGGTGGAGAACCAGAAGAAATTGGTGACATCTTTTAGCCTCGCTTTCTTCTTACAAATAAGAGGCATTTATTCCAAAATTTTTCTTCATTATTTAAAAATGTTCAAAATTCCTTACTTGTGATATTCGTAAAATCTACCTTACTCGTTTCAATTGTTTTTCTTTTGTTAACTATTTTGAAATTACATTTTAAATATCACTTATTATATTTTTATATATTATCACACACACATATGTATATGTGTATATATATATATATGAAATATTGAGTTCTAAACTCTCTCCTTTCTTCCCAACCTTTGAGAAGGCAAGCTGGGAGCTCTGGAATTTGGCTATAATATTCCTGGGAGTTTTCATTTTGGGATTTTTTTCATGAACTGATTCATCGATTTTTCTTTTTGAATTTCTAGTTTACTCTCTGGTTCCAAGATAATCATGCATTTTGAATTTAGGAACCTTGAAATATAATTACTAGGCTATTTTTTATGGCTACAGATAGTCCATTAATTGCTAAATTATCTCTCCTCATTCTTCTTTTCTGATGAGATATTATATATAGTCTTCTATTTATTTTCATTTTTTCATTGTTTTTTGATGTATGGAGTCATTAACTTCCAGTTCCTCAAGTCTAATTTTTAAATACTTTTCATCAGCAAAGTTTCATACTTCTTTTTCCATTTGGACAATTCTGTTTTTTAAGACATTATTTTCTTAGACTTTGGGGAGGGGAAGCTCTTTCACCAACGTGATAAATGACTTTACACGACTGTTTTTGACATTGCTCTCATTTTTTTCCAATTTTATTCTATCACCCATACTTGATTTTTTAAATAAAGTTTAGCTCTTCCAGGAATTCTTGTTGCACTTATATCCAATTCACTTCTTTTGGCTTTGAGGCTTTCATTCTATCTTTTTGGATATTGTCTTCTGAGTTTATGTCTTTATCTTCCTTGATATCATATTACCTTTTTGTGGTGAAGTTCTTGTTTGGTTTGTTGTTGTTACTTGCTCATTTTTCTAGCCTATTTCTTTTCTTTGAACTTTATATTAAAGTGGGTTCTGTTTCTGTAATTGGAATCAGGAAAGACTGTCCCAGGCTTAAAGATTTTTTTCCCACTACTGTTGTCAGGGTTAGTTCTGGAGTTTTGTAAGTTTTCAGTAGTTCCAAAGGGATGTGATCAAGGGAGACATATAGTCATAGTTCTCCTGGTTTGGGCTGTTCTTTTACCTAAGAAGGGCCTCTGATTCTTTGCAACCTCAAGTGATACTGTTCCTTAGGATAGTTGGCTCTTGGGACTGAAAGCAATGCTGTTTCTCAGGGACTCTGCTCCTTTGTGACCAAAAGTGTTCCTCTCCACATTTGTACTGTTACCTACTACATATACATACATAGTACACACATATATGTATGCATACATATATGTATATATGTATACATGTATGTGTGTGTACGTGTGTATGTATACATGGGCAATGGTGTTACCAAATAATGCTTATTCTTGCACCCAGTGCTAGGACAAGGGTCCCTTGTAATCTCCTTCGGATCAATCTCCTTACCATCTCTGGTTTGAGATCTTCGGAAGCCTCTGCTGTTGTTTCAGTCAACAAAATTCCACATCTGGTGTTGCATCTACATGGGCTCCAAGCCATTCTCCACCTCTGCATCGTAACTCTCTCCTTCAAATCTCCTTAATTGGGTTGGGCTGGAAGAATATCTCCTCTTGAGCTTTTGTTGGATCTGCTGACCCAGAATTGAATTTGAGACAATATTTTAAATTTATTTAGATGGAAATCCTGAGAGAACTTGACTGTAGTGCTTCCCCTATTTAATCTTCTTGGTTTTACTACCTTATTCTTGACATAAAATTAATGTTTATTGCTTTGTTGTACATTGGTCTGCCGGTCAACATGTAATGATCAGCTCTTTGGGGGAAAAACATACTCACACACATTTTAAAGTTTAATCCACGTAATTAACATTTTACCTCTCAGTTTCTTAAGAGGAGACCATTAACAAAATAATAAATTAAACCCTGATTTTTTTCATTGCCTGGTTACTGGAGCTTAAATCACATTTGGATGGAAAATTTGACAAAAGATCAAAAGATCCCTTAAAAGGTAGCTCTAGCATACGCCTATCTTCAAGATTTATGTATGGCGTTCATTGCTAAAATGAGGATTTAAAGAGACTGAGCCAGTTAGTGACATGCAATACTGATACCAAGAGAAAGGCAAAGAGCAGATAGAATGTCTGCATTGATGAGCCAATAAGGAGAGGAACCTCCTGATTGAGCTATTCGAAACAATTTGTGATTTTGACTTCTTTCTTAGTGACACATAAATTCTACAATAACAAAGAAATATACATTTCACTCCTGACGATTCTCCTAGGCAGTGTTTGAGTCAGGAATAAACCAACATAAGGAGGTATGAGCTAAAGAAAGGTTAGGTCCAGGCTGTTAGTCAAAAGGAGTTGAGAAGGCTCATATCTACCATAAAAAGATGAGGGCCAAAGAAAGAGGTGAATACCTCTTCGTTGAACTTTGCCTCTTGCCATAACCCTTCAAACCCTGTTTTATAGTACCACCATTGGGTTCCATTTGAAAGAGTGCTGCTGGGTAATCTCATACTGAAACCAGCTAATCAGTGTTATCATACTTCTTTCTTTCTGCTTAAAATCCCTCACTACCCAAATAACTCAAAATGAATGACTCATATTTGTAGCAAGATTGAGGGATTCAAACAATATTTGCAAGAATGTTTCCAAGGGTAATCTGGTTTCATGAAAGTCAGCTGATCCCCTTAATATCCTTCAGTATGTCACCCTATACAGGGACAACACTTTCATTGTTGTTATTGGTGGTGATATTGTTTTAACACCCTCTCCGATTAAATACTTCTCTATCTTATATTTCATTCATTGTGACTGACTGGCCAATCTAAGGATTTTTATTTTTAATGGCTTGAATGATAGGTGGATAGATAGATAATGGCTTGAAATGACAGAAGTCCCAGGTTTTACAAAAGATTTTTGAGGTGAGTGATTTCCTCTAAATGTCCTGAAATTATATTATATAGGTGATAGACATACAAAATGCTATTTATGGAAATTTGGAGTCAAAAGACCTGACATCAGTTATGAATTCTGCTACTCACTAGCTATTTGACTTTGGACAATTCATTTGCTTCTATCACATCTTAGTTTCCACATATGAAGAATGAGATGGTTGACTTAGAGATATTGTGAAGTTCCTAGAAGTATAAATTAGAGTTGGAAGTGAACTTAGAGGTCATCTAATTATGATGTGTCAGATTCATAGGACTAGCTGCTAGTTCTGCTGGCAAAAGTCCCTACACAGTCCATCACATAAACAAGCTGTTAATAATATCTCAGGACTGAAAATATAAATATATCTGAGGATGAGGATTTCAAATCAAAATAAAAGAAAAAATTCTAAGATATAAGTGGGAGGCCTGTCATCATGGACATGAGGCAGCATTAGCCAAAGAATATTGAGGAAGAACTGGTCCTTTTTAAAGAGCAATAATAATTTATCAGGTTGGTACTTAAAACTCTTGCTGTATTTCCTGAAAAGGGGTGATTGGAATCCTTCTATACTCACTCTCTAGACTTGCGATAACGTACTGCTAGGCCTCCTGAAATAGCACACCATGGAAGCCATGGTGCTCTTCTGTAGCACAGAGAATTTGCCAGATCAGGCATTACTTATGCTAACTGGTACTATAAATACCAAGTCAGATTTAGACATTTGGGCAAGCATTCTTCATTAATGTAGAGCATGCAATTTTCTATTCAACAATATAAACGTGCATTCCTCCAGGAATAAACAACAAATTTAATTCTTGATGGACTCAGTAAATGTGTTACATACTAGTTCTCAAAATAAGGTTCCCTCTGTGCCCATCTGGCAGCTGTGTGTGTCCCTCTGAGAAGGTCTTCTGGCAAGCCTCTGTCAAGCAGCAACTCCTGATCATTTTTTATTTTTTAATGGTTCGAGCTAGGAGGATTAGTTGATTGTATTCAAGTTGTGAATGCTAGCATATTATTCCTTAGGGTCCACATAAATGTATAGTTATTTAGGAATATACAAATGTAATTCACTAAACTCTACCATACAAATATATATATTTTAAAAGGAAGGAAATAAAGAAAAAAAGAAAAGGAAACAACCTAATTTCAAAAGAAACAACTCTATAAAAAATCAGAATAGTAAATGGAACTTTCAAAGAAAATGGAGTTGTTTTTTGCTAAGTAAACAAAAAAAATACTCTCCCTACACTTTACTATCCCCACCATCCTTCCCCCTTTAACCCACTCTGTGTTTTAAAACATTTTGGAATTTTTCTGAAAGAAATTCTCCCTTGAGTTGTATTTTTAAAAATTCAAAATGTTAAATTTCTCTTTTATGCAAAAACGTCAAGGCCTTTTCAGGAGAATTTTGGGATATTTGTTTTTAGAAAATCTAGGTTAGAAGCATAGTTTATGAATTGACTATATCTGAGCACCTGATCAAACTCTTGATAGTTGTGGGAACAGTTTCTCAGCCTCAATATCCCATTACAAAATGAAAATAATTATACCAAGGGGTGGATGTTAGCATAGAATTGTATATGGAATACACACACACACACACACAAAAAACATGAACCGAGAACAATGGTCCTAATGCAGACTTTTCTATCAACAGCTAGATTAGTCACTTTTTTATAAGCGTACAAGTTCATTATTGCTATCATCTCTCTCTCTCTTTTAGATTTTTATTTAATATCTATCAACAAGGATTTTTTTAAAGATAATACATGTAACAAAAAAAACGATTACTCAAACCTTGATTTGTAGCATCTACCAATTTCAAAGGTATAAAAATCCTTACACTGAAAATGTTTAACCAGCTGTTGCATGGAGCCCTCCAATTGGTATGTTTTCTTCCCCCTATGCACAAATAAATCTCATACATACACAGATTTCTTTGAAAGATGAATAATATATGTCTAATGACCAATTAAAATAAGTTAGTATAATTTTCCTGTTCTATATAAATATTAGTTTATTATAAACATGGATTCTAACCACCCAAAAGCAAAAATTCTTTTTATGGGATATGTATCCTTAATACTAAAACCTAAATATGAATGTGTCTGTAAGATAATTCTTCCTTCTAAGATACAGTAATTTAATGATGAAATTGACAGAAAAAATATTTTTGTGCACACATATTTTTCCTATTAAAAGATATGATATTGTCATTCTCACAAAGTAATGTTTTAATATATAGAAAAGATAGAAAATATTTTATTTATTTTAATAAAATTTTTAATTGGTATACAAGAAAACAATTTTCCTGTGGGATTGGAGAAGGTTTTGGACAGAAAATAAACCATGGTACATAAACATCAAATACAAACAAATATTCAAATCATCTCATCCTCAGTGTGGATTGATAGCTTATTTATTTGTGAAAAAAAATGACATTTCAAGAGGTAGAGAATGATATTTTCTCCATGAAAAACTGAAGAAACACAAATGTAAAGAAGTATGGCTTCAAGAATACCAAAACCACCCAAAAGACAATAAGACCTCATCTGAGATTTACAGATGCAGAAAATTATGGTGCCTAAGGTCGTCTGCCTATGAGTACATCATGAGACAAAGACAGAGAGACAGAAGAGAGAAGAAAGAGACAAAAAGAGACCAAGAAAAAGAAGAGAGTAAAATTTAAGATATGAGGGGTTTTTTACATTAAAAAATGATTATTTCATAGGAAAACTTGGAAATAGTGATTTTTAAAATAATAATTTTAACTAGCATTTATATTATATTAAGCAATTTTTGCTTTATTTGATCCTTACAACAACTCTGGAATCTAAGCATTATTTTTCCCACTTTACAAATATGGAAACTGAAGCAAACAGATGTTAAGTGACCTATCCAGGGCCACATACCTAATAAGTATTTGAGGACACATTTTAATTCATATCTCCCTAACTTCAGGGCCTTCCCTCCATACAATATACTTTTTAAGTTGCCCCTTTTTACTTTTTAAGTGAAAGGTGGGTATCTGAAACTTAAGAAACATTCAGTTTATCAATTGAAGGTTTAGAATCAAGATATAGAAGTCATGTCAAGTCACCTGACATAGGATCTTTAGAGTTAGATACAATAATAACAATTTTACGGAGAACAACACGTCTGGCTTTTAAGATGCTCCCTAAATATAATATCTAATCTTTTCCCGTTGTATCAGGGATCTATCTAGTCTATAATCAATTTTCTTATTTTGCTTCTTGATGTCATGAATTTTCTTCACAGTATCATTCAGGTGCCACCTTAATAAAGAAGACTTTTCTTGATTTCTTTAACCCAATTCTTGGGCACCTATTTATGCCCCCATTTCTTGCCTCTCATCTTCCCCTTCTCTCCCTGTATCTCTGCCTGTGTCTCTGTCCATCTGTCCCTCTATCTCTTTCTGACTCTCCATCTCCCACTCTCGGTAAATAATCTGTACTTAATAAGATGTTTAGGTAATATAGCCACACTCATTTTTTCCCATCACCCACAACAACAACAAAACAAACCTTTTGTTTTTGTCTTTTACTTGCAATACACAACATAATATTTTTAACGTAATAGTCAAACAATGAATAATCGCTGAATTGGGCTGAATTGCACAGAAATTGAGTTGAACTGAATTGACTTGTGATATAGGGACTTCTAAAGATGAAGTAGGTAAAGAAACAAATAGGGTGACCAAAAAGTGAAAGACCCCGGATGTTATTCATGCTTGATATTTTTTTCAAATTAAAAATCAATAAGGTTCACAGTGAAATGGGAGAGAAGCACAATTAACAAAAGAAGGAATAAATTAAAAAGTATTACTTCAGGGAGGTATAGCAGAAGTGATGGAAGTAGTTATGTGGGTTCTAATTCTAGCTTTGTCACTAAGTCATATTGTGACCTTGTGATGGTAACTAAGCCTCACTGGGCCAAAGTCATCTCCTCTGTAAAATAAAGGTTGTTGAAAGATATGATCCCTTAGGTGCCACATGTCACTAACATTCTATGATTAGAGGTAAAATTTGAATAATGAATTGAGATTTCCAGCATAGTAATTATGGTGACTAAATAAAAGACTTATTTTGCTGTGGCAGTCATAACTCCACAGCCTCCTGGAATGGCAATCCATAACATGCAGCTGGCTATCATTTATTTTATATGCTGTCTTTCTTAATGAACACCATTGTATTTTGATCTGAGCTGATATTAGAAACCTCCTTTGCTTAATTAATTTGCAAGTTTTGCACAATGGCAGAAATAAATGCTTTGATGAACAAAGCTGAATTTAATTAGAACTTTACAGATAGAACCAAAAAAATGAATACCATAGAGAATCCTAAATTAGGGGACAGAATTTCACATCATACAAAGCCCTACAGGGAGTCTTTTAGCCCAAAAGTGTTAAGGTACTTTTTATTCCTTGATTTAGGAAGTAAGAAAATGGACTTATCAATGACTCCATGTTTTATGAGTGAATTTTTTTTTTTGGATTGGAGTAGAAGAAATAACTGGAAAAAGAAGTAACCAGGGTTATAGTTTTTCGAAGATGCAGGGCAAGCAACCCATCATGTTTTAATAAATTATGGGATATGTATGCATGCACATGCTCAGATCTCATGCTTCTAAAGACATTTTTAAATTATTAATGTAACTAAATAGAATCTATTGGGAGGCACAGTGTTTGATTTTCCCTTTCTCTCTTTAAAATACTTACGCTTGTTAACAGGGACTTTTTCAAAGGGGTTGTCAACACATTCTCTCTCTCTCTCTGTCTCTCTCTCTCTCATACACACACATTCACGTACACACGTGCACACACACACACACCAGAGAGATTCTCAGAATCACTTTTTAAGTATATTTTTTACAAATATACAATGATTTCTTTTAGTAATCTGGATACATAAATTGTTCCTTTACAAGATAAAGACAAAAGCAGAAGTTTCCTGCTTTATCTATAATTCCTAAGTTCATATTAGTCCTCTTAGCACTGGGAAAACATATCAACTTGTCTTTTTTTCCCATCGAATTTTCCTAATTCACTGTTTTGAGTCTGTCATCCACTCCACATATAACCAAAAATCTACAATGGTTTCTCATTGATTTTTCTATAATGTCCAAACATTTTTGTTCTTCAATGTCATCATAATCTCATTCCAACAAATCTCTCTAGTATTTAGGCGGTGTACGTGTTCTACAATTCAGTCAAATTAGACTTCTTTTTTTCTAGTGATTAGTTTAAATCTTTCCTAGGTCTTAACTAACTCATTTAACCATATTAAAATTAGTTGGTTAAATTGACTCAATTGAATTGAACATGTACCTGAAGCTCCCTTGGTAACTTATACACAGTCCAAGTTCACAGTGACTCAGTCCTTGGCCGTTTAAGGAATGATGACTATCTGTCCTGCTCCTGGTCACGAACTGGCTCAACATTAAAAAGTCTTTTCAGAGGGACAGGACAAAGATCTTGGAGAAAAGGCAGAGACTTCTCTGAGCTTTCCCAAATTCCCCTCCAAACAACAATAAAATAATACCTCAAAATGAATGCTGGAGTGTCAAAACAAACAAAAGAATGGGACAAAAAAGCTTTTCCAGACAAAGACAACTTAGGAGGTCAGTAGGAAATACATGTCTCATTGAAGTGAAAGTAGAGAACAGTCCAGCACAGACAGAGCTAGCCCAGACCATACTGCCCCACCCCCACTCTGAGCCAGCAGCAGATCTTAAGGAAACTCAATTAGGGCTGAGACTTCCAGAGCTCTCATTCTACAGATACTCAAGGGTTCAAACAACAGGTAAGCTGGACCTTACAAGAGAGGCTTTATAGGTACTGGGAGCAGGACTCTATTGCACTACACATACTCACTTGTAGGTTGCAGTTCCAGGACAAGGAGAAGCACTAGTAGAAGCAAGGACCCTAGTTAAAGTTCTAGGGAAGAAAAGAGTGCTTACAGTTGCTCATAGACCAGATCACAGTTCAGGAGGGCAGTGACTGCATCTGTAATTAGAAAAGTCTTTTCATAGATGGTGGATCAGAAAGATTCATATATGCTAGCTCCGAACCCACAGGCCATAAATTACCTGTAAAAAGAAGCTCCCAACAAATTATGGAGCAGTGGAAGCCACACAACAATGGAGTGGAGGAGATTTCTGTTCCAGAGAGCCCTGAAAAACCAACACCAAAGGTCTGTCACACACCGGACCTGGAGCAGACCCCAGCCCTGCCTTGGCTAGGCGGCACCAAGAGGAGCAGATCTGAGCAGGCTTCAGGGATAGAATCTCCGAGGAACACAAAAGTCTCCCAACCCACAGGCACTACAGGTCAGTGAGAGAGATTTCTGGGCTGGCTAAGAGGGGAGTGGAGTATCTCCATAACTCAGGGCCCCTCGGGAGGCAGTGGCAGAGGCAGTAGCAGACTGGGGCTCCCAAAGCAGGTAGGAGCTCACATTCATTACTGAAGGTCTCTGCATAAACCCCCTGAGGGAACTAAGAGCTGCAAGGTGGCCTGCCCCAACCTGAACACCAGAACTTAAGCTCACATTGAATAGCATCCCTGCATCTGCTGAAAGCCCTGGGGCTTGGGAGCAGCATTTGAATCTCATACCCCAAGCACTGGCTGGATAGATCTGCAGGCGAGGTGCATGTGGAGAGGAATCCCAGAAGTCAAGTAACTGGCTGGGAAAATGCCTAGAAAAGGGAAAAAAATAAGACCATAGAAATTTACTTTCTTGGGGAACAAATGTTTCCTTCTTTCCATTCTTATGAGGAACAACAATGCTGACTATAAGGTAAAAACACAGAAGTCAAGACCTCTGTATCCCAAACATCTGAAATAGATATTCAATGGGCTCAGGCCATAGAAGAGCTCAAAAAGGATTTTGAAAACCAAGTTAGACAGGTAGAGGAAAAACTGGGAAGAGAAATGAGAGAGATGCTAGAAAAGCATGAAAAACGAGTCAATAACTTAATAAAGGAGACCCAAAAAAATGCTGTAGAAAATAACACCTTGAAAAATAGGCTAACTCAATTGGCAAAAGAGGTTCAAAAAGCCAATGAGGAGAAGAATGCTTTCAAAAGCAGAATTAGCCAAGTGGAAAAAGAGATTCAAAAGCTCACTGAAGAAAATAGTTCTCTCAAAATTAGAGTGTAACAGATGGAGGCTAATGACTTCAAGAGAAACCAAGAAATGACAAAAAAACACCAAAAGAATGAAAAGATGGAAGATAATGTGAAATATCTCAATGGAAAAACAACTGACCTGGAAAATAGATCCAGGAGAGACAATGTAAAAATTATGGGACTACCTGAAAGCCATGATCAAAAAAAGAGCCTAGACATCATCCTTCATGAAATTATCAAGGAAAACTGCCCTCATATGCTAGAACAAGAGGGCAAAATAAGTATTCAAGGAATCCACTGATCATCAACTGAAAGAGATCCAAAAAGGGAAACTCCTAGGAACATTGTGGCCAAATTCCAGAGTTCCCAGGTCAAGGAGAAAATATTGCAAGCAGCTAGAAAGAAACAATTCCAGTATTGTGGAAATACAATCAGGATAACCCAAGATCTAGAAGCTTCTACATTAAGGGATCAGAAGGCGTGCAATAGAATATTCCAGAAGTCAAAGGAACTGGGACTAAAACCAAGAATCATGTACCCAGCAAAACTGAGCATAATACTTCAGGGGAAAATATGGTCTTTCAATGAAATAGAGGACTTTCAAGCATTCTTGATGAAAAGACCAGAGCTGAAAGGAATATTTGACTTTCAAGCACAAGAATGAGAAGAAGCATGAAAAAGTAAACAGCAAAGAGAAGTCATAAGGGACTTACCAAAGTTGAGCTGTTTATATTCTTACATGGAAAGATAATATTTGTAACTCCTGAAATTTTTCAGTATCTGGGTAGTTGGTGGGATTACACACAAACATACACACACACACACATACACCCATGCGCACACACACACACACACACACACACACACATGCATGCACACATAGAGACAGAGAGCATAGAGTGAATTGAATAGGATGGGATCATATCTTTAATAAATGAAGGTAAGTGGTGAAAGAGAAATGTATTGGAAGGAGAGAGGATGAATTGGAATGGGGCAAATTATCTTTCATAGAAGAGGCAGGCAGGAGCCTTTTTTAGTGGAGGGAAAAAGAGGAGAGCTGAGAGAAAAACATGAAGTTTACTCTCATCACATTCGACTAAAGGAAGGAATAAAATTCACACTCATTTTGGTATGAAAACCTATCTTACAATACAGGAAAGTGGGGGAGAAGGAGATAAGCAGGGGGAGGGGGATGATGGAAGGGAGGGCAATGGGAGGAGGGAGCAATTTGAAGCCAACACTTGGGGAGGTACAGGATCAAAAGAGAGAATAGAAACAATGAGGGGCAGGATAGGATGGAGGGAAATATAATTAGTCTTACACAACATGACTATTATGGAAGTCATTTGCAAAACTACACAGATATGGCCTGTATTGAATTGCCTGCCTTCCCAAAGGGAATGGGTGGGGAGGGAG
>CM053771.1:328501241-328516705 GCA_028658325.1 Potorous gilbertii
AAAAAGTTATTTGGCCCTATGGGACAAAAATAGAAGATGAGGACAAGAGAAGGGAGTAGTGATAGAAGAAAGGGAAGATTGGTGATAGGGGAAATTAGAATGCTTACTGTATTGGGGTTGGGGGAGGAGACAAATGGAGAGAAAATTTGGAACCCAAAATTTTGTGAAAATGAGTGTAAAAAGTTAAATAAATAAATTTATATACATATAAAAAAAGAAAAATCTTTTCTTTTTACTCTGACAACAAAACCTTGAATAGTACCTTCATTCTCCATTAACTTATATTTTTTTACTCTTTTACTTTTATATTATGAAATACAACAAACATTTTCTTATCATAGGAAATTAAACAATGTGATTGTACATGAAACTGCAAATTCACTATGCACAATTGCTATTCTTTTGAAGCATACAACAAAATTATCATGTAAATTTATTTTTTTCTTTTTTCTTTGCTCCCCTCCCTCACCCTAAAGATGGCCACCATTAGACTAAAAGAGCATACACCCAAAGACATATAAATATATAGATATAAACTTGTTCTATATATAATGTTATTTCTTAGTTACATCTCAGAATGCAGGTAACATCTTTCTTCATATGTCCTTGAGAGTTAATTTGGTTTTTTATAATAGACAAAATAACTTCTTCATTCAAAATCATTCAGCAAAGTGGCACTGCATCAGTCAAAAAGAAATAAATTATGGTTTGCCCCTTTCTTCAATTATCCAAGCAACATCTTTTGAAGTCTGAGACTTATCCTTAGGGGACAAGAAGAGCTGACATCATGGCTAGTATTAGCTAGAGCAG
The DNA here is from genome assembly GCA_028658325.1 of Potorous gilbertii. Classification (NCBI taxonomy): domain Eukaryota; kingdom Metazoa; phylum Chordata; class Mammalia; order Diprotodontia; family Potoroidae; genus Potorous; species Potorous gilbertii. Next base: position 328,502,052 of record CM053771.1, read on the forward strand.
GAGGAAAAAACAAACAAACAAATATACATACATATGTATATATATAGACATATATATATGTGTGTGTGTGTTTGTATGTGTATGTGCGCATGTGTGTGTATGTGTGTGCATGTATACATATAGATATATAGATAGATAAATATGGATATAGGCATACCCTTTACTTTCCTAAACAGGCCATTGAATACTGTATCTGAGGTGAATATATCCAGACTCATGCATTTGGAAGGTTCTCAAGTCCTGGTGTCCTTAAACTCTGAAATGCCTAGAAAAAAGGAGGAATCTTGGGACAGTGATTCCAGAATTCTTGGATACAACCACTGAAAGATGTGTATGAGGAGAAGCCCCTGCTCTGGCTTCCCAGAAGATACAGACTTTGAGGTAAACAGTGCAGAATTGAAATGAAATTTATATTGCCTAAATAGCAATTCTAAGAAGTGCTTTACTTTGTCAATGAGATTTTAAGTATCAGCCTCCCAAAAAGATTGTAACACAAGATAAACATCATTAACAAATCTTATTTTTACGTTGTCCTGCCAATGTATATGGCATCTCTTCTGTTGAACATCTCCTTTTGTGTGGAGGAATAAAATCGCTGTCCAATACTTCATTCAGATCACACAGTTTTACTCCCTGCTTTGGGGAGTCCTAAAAACAAGCTAGGGTATGTAGATGATACAGCCTTACAGTACCTGGAATCAGGAAGACATCTTCTTGGGTTCAAATTTGACTTCAGAGACTTTCTAGCTGTGAGACCCTGGGCAAGTCACTTAGCCCTGTTTCTCCTCAGTTTTCTCATCTATAAAATGAGCTGGAGAAGAAAACTCAAATTACCCCAGGGTTTATGCCAGAAAAATCCCAAATGGGGTGCAAAGAGTCAGGTACAACTGAAAATAACTGAACAGAAGACAGGATCCAAATATCTGAATATTTTTTCAAATATTTTTTTTTCAAATTTTTCAAAAATTTTTTTCCTCTGAAATGCCAGAGTCAGGGTTTAGTGGGCCAACAAGTATAAAAAAAGGAATGGAGGCCTAGCCTCTTCTCATCAGAAGGCAATTTTCTCTCTAAGGTTGAACATGTTTGTCTCTTGTAGAGAGAGAGAGTAGATACAATGCCAGGCCCCTTTGTGGGCTTAATTTTAGAATGATTTAGTATTCTTTTTTTAAATTGTTTTACTCTGAAAAAAAGGTAAGATTCAGGAATTAAATTTTCCCTTTGAAAATAATAAATCAAATTCATGTAACACTTTATTCACACTAACACTGGAAGGTAAGTAATGAAAGTATGCTTACATACGGCATACAAATGGAGAAACTGAGACCCAGTAAAATGAAAAAAATTCTCAGAATCACATGGCTAGTAATTAAAAGAATCAGCATCCCTAAGCACATCTTCTGGCTTAAATCCAGTGTGTTTCTCAATCTTAGTACTATTCCTTCACTTACATTTAAAGGAAAGAGGGAGCCTAGTATCAGAGATTGGTCAAGGAAGAGCTACTATGACAATTTTCTTCCTCTTAACAAAACTATCCAGTGCACATAGGAAATTACTCCATAAAAAATTTAATAATGTACAATTTGTATAGTACCTTAATGTTATATAAAAATCCCAAGGAACCTTATCTGAGGACTAAGAAAAAGAAAGAAGAGAGCAGACATAACTGAAGTTATTGAATCCCTTCTCAAATATTTACTTAAAAAAAAAACCAGATGACTGAATCTCATCAGGTAAGATACACGAGAAAGACACTATTTTTGCTAACAGAATCCTTTTTATATAGCACTAGATCTTCCTAAACAAACTGGGTCATCTCAAACACTGTTTCAAATATATTCTTCTATAAATTAGGATTCTACAATGCTCCTCTCTACTAAATTCAGAGAACAAATTGTCTGGAATGGCATCATTCCCAATGGTATTATAAACATAAAAGCCCTAGGGATTTATCTCACTGTAACTAGCAAATTAAAAGATTATTTAGACAACCATGGTCTAAGTAAGGTTCCTGCTTCCTTCTGTTCAGAAAACCTACATAAACAGAAAATCTGTTAATGCCTCCAATTCCTTAAAATGAACAGGACTTGTGGTTACTTTTAAGAAGCTTATTTGTTTTGTTTTGTTTTGTTTCAGGATTTGCCATGTTTAAAGTAGTTCTGACAAATTGACAGCCTGTTGGCTCAGGTCAATAACCATAAGAATGACCAATATTTATGTGGTCCTTACTATGTACAGGTCAATATCCTAAGCACTTTACAAATATCTCATTTGATTTTCACAACCCAGGGAGGTATTGTTATTATTCCCATTTTACATATGAGGAAACTGAGGCAAACAGAGTAAGTGACTATCCCAAGATCACACAGTCAGTAAATATTTAATGTTAGATTTGAACTTGGGTCTTCCTGACTAGTCTAATGCTGTATTCACTGTGCTACGTAGCTACCTTTATGATTCTCTAGTGAGATGAAATGAGGCACTTGCTAATCATAAAATAGTTAACAAAAGGATGTTTTCTCAGCCCTAACTGAAATGGTATTAAACTAAACTACAGTAGCATGTAGCTTAAGTAGGTGAGGTTCCCCTTGCCTCATTATGAAAATTTATCTCCAGAGTAGGGAAGTATGCTATGATTTATGGGGTCTCAAGATAATAATCAATTCCGAGGGCATTTTATGCCTTTAGGTAACCAGGAAACCAAATTAACATAGTTAAAGGCTATTAGGAAGTTGTATCATTAAAGAGGTCATTCCCTGTTTATTTCTTAAAGAGGCCTATTCCCTGAATGGGCATTACCTCACTCTAAGTGAGGATCTGAATAGGCCAACATCTCCCAGTGCATCCTGGCTCATCTCTGGTCATCCTGATGAATATCTGGTCACAGGATTCAGATGGCTCAGGAGGAGATGTTAGGCCAATCACCTTGCACAGCCCTAGCTCACTGAAAACAAAGTCAAGTACAAGTCATGTCATTATTTCTCTGATGTCATGGGGTTCTTCAAAAATGAAGAAAGAACACACACAGACAGATCTTGTTAAGGAATCAATTGAAGATGGTCCCTTGATCTTCTTTGAATAAAATTTTAATACTAAAAGGAAAACTAATTTTATTTCTCACAGAGAACTTTGCACCTAAGTATAAAACTGAAAGATAAAGATGGGAGGAGAGAACTTTCAGGATGGAGGAGTTGTATACATGGTTCCTTGTAATAGAATGATAAACATTGGAATTTGATTACTAAGTGAAGTAAATCTTAGAGGTTGGATGGGATCTATCAGGGTTTTTCTTGCTTGAGTTTTCATTTCAAAATTCTTGATTACTAAATTAATTATTTACCATGTAGATTTAACTATGCATGGCACTCAATTATATCCATGGATTATATGGATTACTTTTATCTAGCTATTGCAATCTTATTAAAACCATGTATCCATTTGTGTGTGTTTGAGTACGTGTGTGTGTGTGTTTTTCTCTGCAGCTGAGTGTGCAGGATTGCCTAAATGATGATTCTACTCATTTAATAAAATAATTGACTGTGTGCTACACTATCCATTTTGCTTATCAGTTGATTTAAACTAACTATTTTGCCTATTTAGAACTCAAAAACTAAAGAAAGCTTAGGGATTATCCTTGTTCAGTTTCTGGATGATGACATTAAGGTCCAGAAGGTTTAAAAAAATTGCTTAGACAAATTGTGTTGAAATCTATAAGAATTTAGCTTATGCAGAATAAAGTATGCTAATTTTGGACTATTATAGGATAATAATAAGCTTTCCTAATGGAATATAATAAATCTAAAAAAGAAATTTTCAAGCTTGAGCTGAGCTAGAGTAGAGCTCAGTTAGTAGAGCTCAGTAGAGTTGAGTTAGGGTAGAGAAAGCACTTAGCTGAAGTAGCACAACATTCCCCACCAGAGAATTTTAAAATAATACCTCAAATTGAACTTTGGAACATTAGAGTCAACAGAAGGTCAGAGTAATATATTATTTCAACCCAAAACAATTTAGCAGGTCAGAAAGAGAGATCTGTGATGTAGGGTTGAAGACCAGCCCAGAGCCCAATAGATAAAACACCAGTGGTGGGCCTAGGTGGTGGTAATACAAGCAGCAGCAATTTTGGGAGCTTTCAAGTCAAAGATAGCAAGGAGACCAGGCAACTAGTCAGAAAGAGATTTCAGGAGACCCCTGTGCTAGCACTGAACATAGGACTAGATGCTGGTTGTCAACTTCATTGTCTATACACCCTACTGGGTTCAGAGGAAAAGAGCACTTTTGTGGTGGAAAAGAACTAGAAGTTAAAGCATATCAATCAATTGGGGAATGACTTGAACATGTCATATATTATGTCATATATGATGGAATACTGTTGTGATATGAGAAATGAGGAGCATCATGGTTTAAAAAGAAACCTGGGAAAACTTTATATTAATTCATACAGTATGAAGTGAGCTAAATCAGGAGAAGATGCAGTAACAACAATATTACAAAAATTAGAATTGAGAAAATGATCCAAGACAATTCCAAAGGATACATGATGAATAACACTACCCACTTCCATAAAAAGAACCGATGAAAACTGAACGCAGAGTCAAATTTTTTTTTAAATTATCTTTACTTTTCTTGAGATTTTATCTGTTTTTTGGCAACATGACAAATATGAGAATATATTTTGCAAGATTTAACATATGTAATTGATAGCAAATTGTCTTCTGTAAAGACCTTGGAGGGGAGAGACGAAGAGAATTTGGAATTCAGAATCTTTGAAAATTGAATGTTAAAAAATTTATATCACTGGAAAATGTTTATTGCAATAAATATTGTTTTTGAAATTGTTTTCAAGCCAACCCTTCTAAACCATCATAAGGGGTGGAATTTATGCTGGATCTGAGTAAAAGCAATAAAGTATATGCTAAAGAACTCAAATCTTTTTGTTTGGGTTAAAAACAAATTTTTCAGTCATTAAAAACATTATCTCATTCTTTCATCCATCATCCTAACATGAATATTTCCAAATTTTGGAACATGCCGATTGACTGGGGTCAGGGGGAGGAAAAGGGGAAAAGACTGAAGGTTCAGTGAGATCATAAGTCTTTCTCAATAAGGGCACAAAGAAGTGCCTGTTTTTAGCTGGAAGTTTTGAGTAAATAGCTATGTAAGTACAGTCATTTTTCCCACTACAAAGAAAGTTAAAACTATACAAAAGTAAAAGCAACAGAATTTACTCCAACTAGTGAAGTTGGAAGGAAAGGGATCAGTCAATAATGAGTTCATGAATAGGAGGCAGACAATTGAACCAAACTTCAACCTCCGAACCTTCCTGCATACCAAGGGTGACACTGTCTGCTTCCCATTTCTCACTCTCCTAGGACCCTGAGCACTTGTCTCCTCTTTCTATCAGTGGAAACTTGAAATGCAATGGTACTCATTCTTTCTCTCCCTCTCTCTGTCTCTGCTCCCACCACACATATATATATATATATAGATAGATAGATGTATATTTATGCATGTATAAGTGTGTATATGTGTACATATGTATGTATATGTATATGTACATATACATACATGCATGCACATACACTATATATATAATATGACATCATGCATCAGATCAAAGGAAATAAAAGCGCCTCAAAATTCAGTTTAAATACATGCATACACACATATACATACATACACACATACATGTAAGTATACACTTATATATACACATGCACATACATGTAAATATGTGTTCATATGCATATATTCAGTTTGTGTATAAACACATATATGTAACCAATTAAATTAGACAAGTTTAAAGTGAATCTTTCACTAATAAATATATATCAATCATGAAAAAATATTCTATTGAATAAGATTACAGGAATTTGCAACCACATCCAGCTATTGTGAATTTTTCAAGTTTATATTTTTCTTCTTATACTAGATTTTTTTATTTTTGAGATAGATCCAGTTTTGTTGTGCATTTCCTTTAAACCCTGAGGTTCAAAGAACAGAGATAGTGTTCTCTGAACAAACTAGATTTGGACTACATCATAAATCTCAAGATGTTAATGTATTTGAGGACACTGCCAAAAGAGATTCCATGGGATCATTTTAGCTAAACCTATTCTCTGCTTTTCACAGGGTCACTTTTTTAGTGAATCCTTTTGTTGCTCTTCTTACTGATCAAATTTTTTCCATCCTTAGGATGATTAGGTTCACAAATTAACTTATGAGGGGGTCAAAAATATTCTCTTCAGAAACTGGATTTCTAACACTGCAGCTGATACAAAGACTGGACTACTAAAGGGTCAAAAGCAAGACAATCAAGAATGGCAGTCAGAGACTTGGTCTTCAGTCATAGTTGTTATTACTGCTTCCTTTTTCAGAAATACTTCATGAGAATTCTTTCATTTCTGCTTTCATTATCATTGGAATTGGATTGAAGGGATGGATTTATTAAGTACCTCTGTTGTTTATTTTGGGGAGTGAGAAGACTAAGCTCTTTATATTACCTTTTAATTGCCGACTTTGGCAGACAGGAGAACTTGCACCAAATTTCTCCATGTTTGGGTGTGGGCAGGTTGGTGAGTTCAAATTTTAAAGTAGCTATTTATCTTCATGAAATGTAAACCATTAAATTCATAAATTACCACTATGCTGCCAATTTGGTTAACTACAAATACTAAGGGAAATCAATAAAATTGACCTAAGGGCTTCATGTTCAAGAGCCTCTGGTCCTAGCTCATGGTCTAGAGGCAATGGAACCCTCTTTGATTCTCAAGTTATCAATATATTTCATTTATATTTTTATATATTCATGGAAAAACTATTTTCTAGTGAGGTGAAGCCAATGGAGGAATAAAGGCAGGCACCCACTTGAACTTTCTCCACTAACCCCTCATAAAACCTGTAAAAAAAATGACTCTAAACAATTCTAGAGCAGCAGAAACCACAAAAGGAAAGATTGAAGCAAATTTCTAGCACAAAACAATCAGAAAGGTCCTCAAGAAGCATCTATTTGCATTGGACTGGGAGGGGTCTGAATTGCTGGCAGGTGTGGTGGTTTCCAGAATTCTCAACCCACAAACACAAAGACAGCTTAAAAAGTGAGTAAGAACTTTGAGTAGCCTCTGCCCTAAGGGATCAGAGGACTTGGAATGATATTCCAGAAGTCAAAGGAGCTAGGATTAGAACAAAGAATCACCTATACATCAAAACTGAGTATAATACTTCAGGGGAAAATGGAATTTCAATGAAATAGAAGACTTCCAAGCATTCTTGTTTGAAAAGAGCAGTGTTGAATAGAAATTTTGCCTTTCAAATGTAAGAATCAAAAGATGCATAGAGGTAAACAGGAAATAGAAACCACAAGGAACTTATTAAAGTTGAACTATTTACATTCCTACATGGAAAGATGTTATTTGTAACTTATGAGACCTTTATCAATATTAGGGTATTCGGAGGGAATATACATATATATGTGTATATGTAGTATATGTGTATGTATGCATATATATATATGAGTTTTTGTTAATATATTCATGTATGTATGTATGTATATGTATGTATGGGGGGCATAGAGTGAGCTGAATATGAAGGGACAATATCTCAAAAATAAAATTGTGTTGAGAGAAATGTAGAGAATAAGAAAGGGAGAGGTAGAATGTAGCAAATCATTTCCCATAAAAGAGGCAAGAGAGAGATTTCACCATGGAGGAGAAAAGGGTAAAGGTAAGAGGGAACAAATGAGCCTTCCTTTCATCAGATTTGAAGGAAGGAATAACATACACATTTAATTGGGTATGGAAGTTTATTTTATCCTATAAGAAAGCAAGAGAGAAGGGAATAAGAGACAGGGGATAATAGAAGGGACAACAATTTGGGGAAAGAGAGAGTTAGAAGCAAACATTTTTGTAGAGGAACAGTTCAAAGGAGAGAATAGAATAAATGGAGGGTGGGGCAGGATAGAGTGAAATATAGTTAGCCTTTCACAACACGACTGTTATGCTATGTTTTGCAGGACGACACATGTATATTCTATATCAAAATGCTTGCCTTCTGAATGAGGGTGGGTGGGGAGGTGGGGAAGGAGAGAATATTGAACTCAAAGATTTAAAAGTGAATGTAAAAATTGTTTTTACATGCAACTAAGAAATATGATATATTGGGAATAGGGTATAGAAATCTATCTTGCCCTTCAGGAAAATAGAAGGGAAGGAGATAAGGGGATGGTGGTGACAGTTGGGAGGGTATATTGGAGGAAAAAGTTATCAGAATACAAGGGTGATGGTGGAGATGGGGCAGAATTTTGAAATTCAAAATTTTGTGGAAGTGAAAACTGAAAATAAATCAATTTAATTTTAAAAAAGATTTAAGTTATTTCATCACAAAGATTTAAGTTACAGGTACAGAAAGTAAGTCCATAGAAAAAGTAATAAAACACGTTTATAAATATCTAGGTTCATGATTAACTTTCATGATGTTTCTCAGTATTTTCTCAAAATAAATTTCTCAAATCAAAATACATCTCAAAAAGCACTGGTTTTAATTCTTACTACCACCACCCCTATGTGGGAGTTCAGTAAAGCATGAATATCTTTTAAACTAAGCACCTGGTATAGTTTTATGTGCCACTCAGTGTATGTTGCATCAAAGAAGATAAATAAAAAATCCAGTTCAAATTTGTTCATTTCCTTGGAAATATTACATACTGTTAAGTGCCTCTCATAACAGCATTCTGTAAGTCCCATGTCTTTCCTTGGCCTAAGGCCTGGCCCCTCATTGAACTTGGGATCTTCTCCCTTCTATTATTCAAAACAGTATACCTATGCTCCCCTTATAGTCCAGAAGACCTACGCTGTATGGTCTTCCTCTCACACTCAGTTGTTTATCTTTGCAATGTCCCAGACACCTTTCTAACATAGTAAGAGGCAGAACAGGTGCCAACGTAGACAGGAATAGACTTTTTACTCATTGATTGTTCCCCACATAAATGAAATCATCTGTCTAACCCCCCAAAAAAAGATAAAAAACAAGACAAAGAAATCTATACCATAACTTATATGAATCCAATTTTGGACGTGGATAATCCTAATGAGAAATAAACAAGCTTATTTACTCTTTTTACTGCAGCTGATCATTGGCAGCATCTCATTTTCCTGGAGAATTCTTTTGGTTGTTTTCTTATCAGTATCTTCTAAGATCTAATACCCCTTAAGGCTCAACGTCTTTTACAAAAATGAGATTTTCAGCCTACCAATGAACATTATTTGTCCATGTAATTTTTTTTAATAGATTCAAGTTTCAGCTCCCCTTTAAATTATATAAATATATACATGTGTATATACGTATATATATACATATGTTCTTCCTAACAACACAATTATGATTCATCTATAGTATTTACTAGATTATGCTCTTTCCTAACAATTTGACCTTATTCCCAATGCCACAACATGTTTGTATTTTATTCTAATGACTTAGGTTCTTAATTTTGTTTCAACATTCCCCCAACCCTTCCCACCCTCCCACATCCCCCAAAAAAATGATCACTAGAAGTCTAGGAAGTCCTTATTTTATAACATAAATCACCTAACATATACATTAACATATATAAATGTCTAATAACTACAATTGATACCAAAAAGGCATTCCCTGTGAAAAAAAATTGCTTTTTCTAAGCGATAAAGCACCAACATAGAATACAACTTCAGAATTAGGTTAAATATAGTTAAGAAGAGATAAACTGCAATCTGATGGACTTGCATTTTTATCCAATTTCAAAAAGAGAAAGAGAAAGAAATTAAACTTAAACTCCTTCAGGCCATGGATGTTTTCATCTTTTCTCTATATTTTCATGGCAAGTCCAGTACTTTATCATTAATTGGAGTTTAATAAATTCTAGTCAAATTCAATTTGGGTAGGAATTCAAGATGGGTAAGAATAGAAGACATATTTTTGGTTTCATTAACTTGTTTGCATGGGGCCCACTTTTTATAATTAGAAGCTTATGTTTCTTTTCAATTTGCCATGTCATCAAATTCTAATAAATCCATAAAACTCAAAGAATCTAGGAAACTGTTCATTCATAGAAGCAAACATGCAATTACATTGTGCTTTTGTTTTCATGGAGACATAGAACAACGGAATATGTTTATTTCCATGTGTTATGGCCTAGGTTATATGCTTAGGAACAAAGAACTTGGCTTACTGACATATACTAGACTCTGTCTTGACAGATACTGAGGTAACAGTTGAAATGAGTTTTATATTTCAGAGCTGAAAATCCACTTTGACCTTGTTGGCTTTGTACCTAATTGCATGAACTTCTCTAGCGGAAGGGAAAACAGAGCCATAAAGGAATATATAACCCAGTTGCAGGCATTCAGCAGATAAAAGAAAACATCCTGAGTATATCCTTTATAAGATATATATATATATATATATATATATATATATATATATATACATACATATATATATATATATATATACACACACACATGTGTGTATATATGTATACATATATACACGTGTGTGTTTACATATGAGTGTACATGTATGTGTGTGTACATACATAGACACACACACAAAGTCACTGAGCCTTTTGTAGAGGCTTGCTGGGTATTAGAACTGCAGTACAGAAGAATCTTGAAATCTTCATATGTACTCTGTCCTAACATGTCTTTATGAGCTTCAAACCACAGCTATCTAAACTCACCACTGAATGCTACCTAATGATTCACTTTTACGAGAGTGTCCAGTTCCTTATCCTTCATTTGTGTATATGAAATATTTATGTGTATGTGTAGTATGTACATAAAATATATATTTATATATACATACATATGTATATGTGTATGTGTATATGCATATACACATACATATGTATATGTGTATGTGTATATGCATATACACATATACATGTATATACACACACATACAGGAGTAATGGACAATTAGGTGGCACAGTGGATAGAGAGCCAAGCCTGCAGTCAGGAAGATATGAGTTCAAATCCAGCTTCTCACAAACTTACTAGATTTGTGATCCTGGGGAAATCTTTTGACCCTTTCTGATTCAGTTTCCTCATCTGTAAAGGGAAATGACAAACCACTTCAATATCTTTACTAAAAAAAAAAAAACAACCCACAAAACCAAATGGTGTCTCAAAGAGTCAGACATGACTGAAACGAGTGAACATCAAAATACAGATTTAAGGTGATTTCATCTCATCGTCTTTATCCATTTAGCTCATCTAAAGGAGAAAGACAAAAGGAGATACAGAAGTTGGGAAGTGAGGAAGATGGGAGGAAAGTGATATGTGGACAAAGGGAAATGTGTCATTATCATGTAGCAGCATGAAACTTGAAAGAAACAAATGACTGGTGCATTCTGAAACCTACTCTTACATTTATGACAGTAATTAGAAAACGATAGATAAAAGTCCAAATCCCAGATCCTTCTTAAAGTAGACTTGAATTTTAGGTTGACTCTGAAACTGACCTAAATTTTGTAAAGACCTTCTGAGCCTCTTCCATATTGCATTCACTGATGCAAAGACACCTAGAACATAGCAACTACTTAATAAACATTTACTGGATTGAATTGAATTAAGTTACATAAGTCACATTAGTTCTCAACTCAGTTAATCAGTTGTTCTCTCCATTTTCTGTAGCATTTAATGAATTCCTATACATGCCAATGATCAATGGACTTTATCTTCTCCCACTAAAGTTCAGACTCCAAGTGTGCAGTTCTAAAAATTATACTCCAGAGATTCAGCTTTCACAGTTCAATGTAACATCCTTGATTAAAGCATCAATTCATAATTTTAGACTATCAAAAGACACTTCAATGTAGTTACTTGGATTTTATATCTGTTTCAAATGAGCCTGTATTTCTCAATTTGTAATCAAGCTTGAACACGGGGAAAGAACTCCATTTTAATACTTACAATTACCTTTTAGTATAGGAAGCCCAATAATAATTGCAGCCTGGGAGAAATGTGGCAGAAAATTTCACTTCTAGTATAAGCATATGCATTGGCTGCATCTCTAAACTTTACTTAGGGAAGAAGGAATGAAGGGGAAAGCTAAGTATCTCATTCAGACTATCCTTATCACTTCAATTTCACAATCATTCTTCCTTGAATTCATATTCATCTTTGATTTAAAAACAAACTTTTTCTGCAGTTCTAAGTGACATATTCTGAATTATTTTCTAAAATATAGATATAGAAAAAAGGTAACAAGTTTCTTTCATAAGGAAAAAAGATAGGGAAGAGAAAGCCACAGATTTGGTGTCTAAAATATTTGTTCCTTGGGATAAGATCGACATGGTGCAGTGGTCATTTTTATTTAGTTGTATGATATTCTTTAATAACGGATACTGGGTCTATTATCTTAATGTTCTTTAGGCAAAGTGCATCTTGGTAATTTGTGGTGAGGACACAGAAAACAGATGTTTTTATGAGTTAATATTTACCATAGTTGAAAATTTGGGCATTTTGTCTTTCAAAAGCATTGATTAAAGACAGAATGGTACTATCTATGTTTACATTAAGTGAAAGTATCCAAAGAACAATTTATAATAGTTCAATCAAAAACACAGATGGGACTTAAAACCAAAGTCTTCCTAACTCTAAGGTTATTTCTCCATGTCATGCTTCATCTCTTTAAGGCTACTCTATGATTATAAATAGGAGGGAAGGAATAAACCAGAATTGCTGGAGAAGTACTGCACAAGGAGTTCTCACACTGATGAGAAAACAAAAGACTCTATGTCTACCTATAGGTATATATGTGTGTGTATACATATACACACACATACATATGTACATGCACACACAAAGATAAATAAACACATATCAGAAAGAGGAAAAACTATTTGACAAAAATAGTTTTGTATCATTTGAATCATTCAGGTTAGCTATTTAAATTGATCAAACCTATCAGTTTGGATATATACACATAACATTAAAACAGACAGTAAAATTTACATATACAATATTTTTTACCTTTGAAAATGAATGCTTAACAAAAACATAGATAAAGTTGAACTGGCCTTTTCAAAATGGTTCAGATCCATTCAATGTATAGAAGAGATGTTGTATTTGCAACTTTTTCAAGATACTTTGTTACTTATTGTGATAAATGGCTGGTGCCAAAGTAGGAGAGATTAATAACAGGCTTCATTAGGGATGTGTTTGGGGACTAGAACAATTTAATATATAATTAAACATTTATAGGCAAACGCAGAAAGGATTTGTGTGTATTCAGGTTATTAGTCTCCATTGTTGCAAAACAAATGAAGAAAAAATTCAAGGACTTTCAGAAACAAAAGATGTGATAACATGAGGCAAATATCCTTGTGGGATTATTGCCTAGATTCAAATCCTGACTCTGACCAAATAAAACCTTTGACCTATTTGGTTAGGTCCTTAATGCCCTTTGGCATTAATTTAGTTTCCTCAATTGTAAAATGAATGTTGGACTTAGATAAACCCAAGATGCCTTTTGCTCTCTAAATCTATAGTCCTAGCATAAATGTCATCTCTGTGTGTTCCAATGAGGAGCATGCTTCTGTGCAGTAGAATACATGCAAAATTCAGTTCTGTGTGAATAGCATTCACAGAGGAATGTGTCAGCAGCATTAAAACCATGTATTCTAAACTCCAGTGCCTGACTCCATTTATTCTGTGAACTGGAAAAAAAAGGTTTTTACTAATTGCGTCCTTGATGCTCACACTCAGCTTTGTTCTCCAGGAATAAAGCCTACTCCTGGCCCATAGTAGAGAACTATTAATGTGCTCTTTTCCTTTTAGCATTTGTTTATGGTGATTCTTAGGGAAACATACAACTATTCTTTGGATGCCATATAATCAGTTTAGGATGTCATCACTGAAGTCAACCAGAGAAAATATTTTATGGAAACTGGATCTGAAAATTTGGTGAATACATACTTGAAAATCACCATATTTTGTTTGTAGAGTTATGGGATAGTTGTGAAATTTCAAGCATCAGGGCCTAACCTGCTTGTTACTGAATCGATAAACCATAATTACTCCCTGCACAGGGCAGAAGAAAATGCTTTTAATGGACTCAAGCATCACTTACTCATGGAATCTAATTGATTTATATGGTCTACAAGTAGTGTCCATCAAAACAAATCCTGCTTTCCTCAATCTATTTCATTTTGCTCTTGTACTTGGATAAGTTCCCCAGACTGCAGATTTCCATTATTTTGAAAATAATGGCCATGGCTGAAATAAAACTAAGAAAAATATAAGAAAGGATGCAAAATACTAAAACATAGATATTATCTATTCTTGTCCACCTTTTAGGCTTCTTATATGCCATTTATCAAAGAACACAGAGAAAAATTACATTTGTTTCCTTATTTTATATAAAAAAAACTTTGTAACATGTTAGCCTACATTCCAGAGTGAAATTTAATGTATGAATATTCCATTTTCATTAAACTTGTTAAAAGAATCATAATCTATATCAATAAATGTAAAGAAAGTAATTAAATGGGGCGGAGCCAAGATGGCGGAGTAGAAAGACTCACCTATGCTAGGTCCGAACCCACAGCCCATAGATTTCCTGTAAAAAGAACTCCTGACAAATTCTGGAGCAGTGGAAGCCGCGCAGAAACACAGTGAAGGAGA
>CM053771.1:328517205-328552768 GCA_028658325.1 Potorous gilbertii
GCCTCTGACGCAGTGGCCGCTTCCCAGGGGGTCCGAGTCCCAGAGATCCCCTGCTCCCCTCTCAGCCCGTCTCTCTCACTGACCTGTGCGTCTGTGGGTGGTGGGACCTTCGCGGCCGCCCGGAGATTCAGGTCCCTGCCGCTTGCTGGGCTCTGCTCGCTCCTCTCAGTGCCGCGTGGCTGGGGCGGGGGAGGGGAGCACTCGGCCCGGGCAGGACTCCGCTCCCGTGTCTGGGGTACCTTTGCGGTCGGTTTTTCAGGGCTCTCTGCAGCAGAAATCTCCTTCACTGTGTTGCTGCGCGGCTTCCACTGTTCCAGAATTTGTCAGGAGTTCTCTTTACAGGAAATCTATGGGCTGTGGGTTCGGACCTAGCATAGGTGAGTCTTTCTACTCCACCATCTTGGCTCCGCCCCCCATAGTAGCTGTTTTGGAAGTTAGGAAGACATATATTCTGATTGTATGACTTTGAGCCAATCACTCAATATCCTAATGCCCCAAGGCAACTTTGTAAATTGCAAAGTATGGTAGGGGAATATTTCTCCTAGAACCTTCCCTATATCAGTGGAATCAAAGATATGTGGGAAAAATGATGATTTGGAAAATGTCTTGAGAAGGAAACCAGGATAGTAAAAGGACTATGCCATATATGAAATCAATTAAAGAGCTGAGGATCCTTAGGCTAAAGAAGTGGAGAATTAGAAGATATGTGGTATATGTGTTTGAATATTTCACTTGCAAATAGATTAGACTTTTTCTGCTTTGTCCTACAGGAAAAAACAAAAGCATCAATGCATGAGATTTGTGAAAGGAAAGTTATAGTTTTCTACAAATTGTTTAAGGAATCCTTCTAACAGTTTCCTTCCCAAAAGTTTTCAAACACGTCTGGTCAACTATTTGTTGACAATGTAGAAGGAAAAATTTGTCAGTTAAAGTTTCAACCAGGACTCTTCCAATGGAGAGATTCTTTGCCTGGGGCACTGAATTATCACTCAAAACTCATTCTCCACCCCCATTATAGAAAGAATATTAGTAATTGTGATTTCTTATAATACTATTCGTACCATAGTTTAGTTACATTATGGGTTAAACAGAATTTTACAGACTTACCTCTAAATTCATCATTTATATACGACTGTTTCTATGGAAACATATCTTCTGAGTTTTTCTCACCAATGACTTACAAATACATTGTTGGAATACAATCTGTTTGTAAGTTATAGAACTACCTGTGCAATCACCCAGGTTTATTTATTTGAAGGACAAGATTCATGTGGATGTAGGTGTTTTAGTGTGTTTATTATAAATCTGTTTCTGTTATATATAGCTAGCTAGATCACACATTTCCTCTACAATCTCAAGATTGAGAGATATGATGATGGACCTTAGAGATATTTTCTTCCTAACTCTCCAAATTTGTAGATAAGAAAATGGAGACCCAGGGAAGTTATGTAATTTGCTCATGTGGCCTGACTTAGTAATAGAATGAGGATAGTTTCCCTGTTTCCCATTTCCCTATTTTTTTTTTTTATAGTATCACATTGTCATTTACATTTTTCTTTTCATATGTCTTCATTGAAATTCTTACGTTTAGGAACAAAAGTTATGTGTCATCAAACTATGCAAGCATTTTATAACTTTAAAATCTAACAAAAAGTTCTTCTAACCTAAATTAGAATAAACATTTATGAATTACTTCTACACATTGTGCTAAACAAGTAAATTTGATTGAGCAAAGATTTATTAAATATTTAAGCAATAATTTATTAAATATATGCGTGGCAAGAGGCAATGAAGTATATAGAACAAGGCAAGGAAGATCTGGATTCAGGTTTTATCTCTGACACATTCTGGCAATGACTAAGGGCAACTCCATTTATTATCAACAGATTTAGTTGATTTCAGCTCCACAGAACAACATACTCTCCTCCCCTAAGAAAAATTTATCTCCTGAAATTTCATCAGCATGAAAAATGACTGAGATTTTGATACTTTATGCCTTCTTAACTCAGTTCTTTCTCCCTTCTTAGTGGATGACTAAATGACAGATTACTAAACTCCTCCAAAACCTTCCTTAAGAAAGGACTCAATCCATTTCCTGGTAACTCCATTTTCCTTTTGCTTGGCTTTGACTTCACAGAACAACATTCTCTAGTCCACAGTATCCACTGCTGACTCCTCTCCTTTCCTTCACCTTTTTCAACTTATTTTGGAAGTTGTCTTCTTCATTAGAGTGTAGGCTTCTTTAGGGCAAGGACTGTCTCTTCCAATTTTAACCCCTGCACTTAGTACAATGCCTAGCATACAGTAGGCACTTATGAGTTATTATTAACATGCTTATTGAATTTAATTCAACTAAAGTCCTCTTGCATCTCAATGTCCCAAGCAACTAAGATGATAAATTGCATATGATCTGTCAATATTTATTAGTGGAAGGTATTTTTTACAGTAAAGAACCACAGATGCAGTACCAGTACTAATCTAGGTTCTGGGAATACAAGTTAAAATAGAAAACAGTCTCTATCCCTCAGAAAGCTTATATCTCTTGGAAGTGATGGGCAGAGGGGGACAAGCTACACACTATTATGCTAACACTAATTTTTTCCATATGGAATGACATGTAAAGGCAACAGTTAGAAGACTAGTTTGAACTGGAACAGAATATGAATGAAGGAAATTAATATGGATGAAAAACATTAAATAAATAATGTCCCTATGTTCATGGGAATTTATAATCAATTATGGATGCATCATGAAAATGGATGTATCATACATACATCTACAGTCATTCAGTCATGTCAGACTCTTACTGCCCTGGTATACCATACCGTCCACAGGGTTTTCTTGGCAAGGATACTGTAGTGGTTTGCCATTTCCTTCTCCAGTGAATTAAGGCAAATAGAGATTAAGTGATTTGCCCAGGGTCACACATCAAGTGTGTGACACCAGATTTTGGACTCAAGTCTTCCTGACTCCAGGTCTAGTCTCTGTTCATTAAGTCATCTAGGTTCTCCTGTATCTACATATGTAAATAGTTATAATACAAAAATACATGACAAGTGCATGAGAGTTTTGGAGGAGAAAGGTTAGGACTGAAAAATAAAACCTATTTGGGGAATCATTTATCGATTGGTTAAGAAGAGGGCAAGAAGTCAGAGACAATATAGTAAATGGTTACATTAACAGATATGATTCTAGTACTACTATTACTCCTGAGTCCTCCCTGGCATTCTTCCCATTAGTAGCCAAAGAGTTGACTCCATTTTCTTTTAGAAAGGTGATGTACTTCACTGATAATTAAATATTTGTATATTTATAAGACATTTTTCTTTTGTAATGAAGAAATGGAATCAAAGTAGAAGCTTATCATTTGAGGTATGGCCAAACAAATTATGGTGCATGACTTAAATAGACGGTTACTGTGTTGGGAGATCATGGATGTGGGAAACCATGTAAAGTTGGACTTGTTGGATGGACTATATTGTTTGCTGAACTACTTTTTAAAAAATTCTTTGGATCACTCTCTGGCAGGGGATTGGAGAAATGAGAAAGATATATTCACTACATAGTTGATATTAAAATGAAGGTATCCATAAAATATTTTAAAAGACAGAAAAGAAATAAGATTTAATAAGGATATATAGAAAGGATATTTAGTTCTACTTGTCCTCCCTTGCCCCCAAGATCTCTGGGAAAAACGATCAAACAAAGTATAACAGTGCTGAGACGAAAATGTAGAGAATGTATGGGATGGAGGAGTGCCTTGCAATTGCTGGCACTAGGAGCATTTTTCTCCCTCTGTAGAGTCCTAACCAGGTTCCCGTTGAATGTAGTTCTCTACTCTTGGGTAAGGTGAGGGGATTTACTGGGTTCCAAGGGTTCATACTTCTGTTAAGTTTATAGCTGGTATTTTTTTTTTTATAGCTGGTACTTTTTGAGAAGACATTTTCCCCTGAAACTGTTTTCTTAGGTACTATCTACTTCTGGTGGTGACTACTGTCACCCTTCAAACTCTCATAAGACCTCTAGATTTGAGCCCCAAATCTCTCCTGGACACTTCCACTTTGGAACACTCATTCAACTAAGATCAAGAAAGAACAAACATAAGTAGACAGAAGACTCAATGTAGGCATAGTTATCATTGCCAGCTAGGTAACAGGAATAGCATTTTCCATTCACCTTATTCTCAGGATCAACTCAGAGCAATTCCTTTTCCCTCAAAGCCACAAAGGAAAAAAAAGTGACAAGGTGAGTTGCCATTTTTGTACAGCCACTTAATTCTAGCTCATCATCCTCTAAGTCATCAATTCTTCTGTATGTGAAGCCTATTGAGAGACTTTTCATCATCATATCGTACAAACTCCTCAGTCTTGCATGGAGAGAAACGACATCCCCCAAGTTTCATGTAGTGTACTGAAACTAAGCAGGAAATATAAATGCTTTCCCTTAGGATTGGCTTCCTCTCTGCCAGCCAACCCACATTGTGCAAGACTTCTTAAATTTCCCTGAATTCTTCACAATCATCATTTTATAACATTACAATATATTCTTTTTTATTCATATGCAACAGTTTCAGTAGAGCTATAGTGTTGTCTATCAGTATCAAGACCCAAACAGCATGTTCCTATATTTCCAGAAGAAGTCTCTAAATTGTTGGTCATATTTATTGCCAAATAGAAACTGAAACCTAGTTAGAATTTAAAATTGGGATTTTCAGGTTTGGTAATAATATTTTTGGAGTCATTTTTGACCAAGAGTAACCACTAATAAATAGTATTTTCGGAATAAGAATATTTTAATTTTCTGGTTCCTGACAATAGAAAATACATCTCAATTTGGGGTTTTCAGTGACTTCATTTGTTCTAAAATTTTTGAAAATGTATGTATATTACAGTAGAATAAGACAAGGAATGATCCTTAAATTATTTATTTATTTTTAGTTTAGAACATTCAGTTCCGCAAGCTTATGACTTTTAAGTTTCTCCTCCTCCATCTCCTTCTCCCCTCCCCAAGATGGCATGCAATCTGATATAAGCTCTGTATACACATTCACATTAAACTTTTTCACATTAGTCATGTTGTAAAGAAGAATTAAAATCAATGGAATGAGCCACAAAAAAGAAGAAACAAAACAAAAAAGAAAAAGGGCAAATGGTATGCTTTGATCTGCTTTCAGACTCCATAATTCTTTCTCTAGATGTGGATATCATTGTCCATCAAGAGCTTTTTGGAGTTGTCTTACAACCTTGCATTGCTGAGGAGAGCCAAGTCTATCAAAGTTAGTCATCACACAATGTGGCTATAGCTATGTACAATGGTCTTCCGGTTCTATTTCCCTCATTCAGCATCATTTCATATAAATTTTCCAAGTTTTTCTGAAGTCTACTTGCTCATCATTTTTTAAAATTTTTTAAAAAATATTTTATTTGTTTTCAGTTTTCTACAGTCACTTCCATATATCTTAGATTTTTTTTCCCCTCCCTCCCACTCCTTCCCCCTTCCCTGCCCATCCCCTACCCCCAAGATGGCATGCAATTTTATATAGGTTCTATACATACATTCCTATTAAATACATTTTCACCTTAGTCATGTTGCATAGAAGAATAAAATGAATAGGAGAAACCATAAAACAAACAAACAAACAAAAAACATAACACAAGAGAAAATGGTTTGCTTCGTTCTGTGATTTAATTCCATAGTTCTTCTCTGGATGTGGAAGGCATTTTACTTCAAAAGCCCACTGGGAATTTTTAGGGCTTTGCATTGCTACCAGAAAAATTCCTTGCATACTGTGGTTGTTGCTGGGGACAAAGTTTTCCTCGTTCTGCTCCTTTCACTCAGCATCAGTTAATTTAACTTCTTCCAGGCCTCTATGAAGTTTTCCTGTTCATCATTTCTTATAGCACAATAGTATCCCTTACATTCATATACCACAACCTGTTCAGCCATTCCTCAATTGATGGGAATCCCCTTGATTTCCAGTTTTTGGCCACCACAAAGACAGATGCTATAAATATTTTTGCACATGTGGGACCCTTTCCCATTTTTATGATCTCTTTGGGATTCAATCCTAGAAGTGATAATGCTGGGTCAAAGGGTATGCACATTTTTGTAGCTCTTTGGGGATAGTTTCAAATTGCTCTCCAGAATGATTAGATGAGATCACAGCTCCAACAATAATGAATTAGTGTCCCAACTCTCCCACATTTTCTTCAACATTTATCATCTTTCTGTTTTGTTATGTTACCCAATCGATGTAGAATATTTATTTTGATTGTTTTTTAAAAGTTTTGTTATTAGCTTAATTCTATATAGTTGGATACTTCCATGCATTCAGGCTCATCTCATGGATGGTTCAACTTTTACTTTAAAAAAGATCAGAAAATTATGTAAAAATAGAAGATATATTTAAAGTAAATACTTTGCCCTTAATAAAATATGTTATAGGAGCAGATGTTTAATGGTCCCTCTTCCCAATCTGTGCTTACAATTGAAAATATCACCAAAAATACATTTAGAATAGCTAAAAAATATGATAGAAATAATCTTATACTGTTGAAATCCCAAGTGGACTTTTCCTATTATTACAAAGTGTAAAAGCATTGTCATAAATTTGCTATAATGGGGCACTTCCATTTTCATGGAAAATCATGCATAATTTAAAACTCTGGCTTTGGAATCAAAATACAAGAGTTTAAATTTGGCTCTCAGATAGTCTATTTTACAACCTTGGTTAAGTCACTTAACTTCTCTGGGCTTCAGTCTCATCATCTGTACATTTAGGGGATTAGACTAGATGGCCTCTTCCAGCCCTACATCTATAATCCTATCTATGAATATTAACTGAGGCAAAAGCCTCAGTCATCTGTCATGTTGAGGAATGAATACATTCATTGGGTTGAGAAGTAAATAAATGTAAAAATGCTCAGTGCTTAAACATGCATAATGAAAGATCTCTGTCTCTTGCTCTTGGATTGCCAAAATGGTTCACATTTATGACCTTTGCATGACTAATTTTGGAAATTACTTATTAATTTTTTAGTCTTTTGATTTGATCTTTCTTGCCTCGTTTGTCATCTGTACTGGCCTAAATGTGTGAAGAAGGCAGTTTTCAAGATGTTAGATTAGAGGTCACAGCTTAAACGAATGGGGCAACCAGGGATGGGAACTTTATGAGGTGCATCATCAGAATGCCAACATCTAAGTTTTATATCCAGTCATATACTGGGGACTTTACTGCAACTGCTTTTCCTGTCCCTCAGCCATAGATCCTTAGCCTTAGGTCAAGGCTTAGTTATTAGAGAAGCCTAAGCTTCAGTGATAAATTCTCCATCTGTTACTTATCTTTAATTTAATGGGTAGATAATAGAGGTTATAGAGGCTTAAATTTCATTCTTTTCAGAGCTGACACATTCTTAGAATTTCTACACAGATTGCCTACTCCACCATTACCTCTCAGCCAGGGCACACTTGTCATGCCGCTCCAGCTCTTCAGTCTCTTTATCCCTCATGTACTGAGTTAGAGGTTATAAATTGGCATTCTTATACTCTGTCTCATAAGTTACCATCCTGCATTGTTCCATCCTCTGAAAACTCAGATGTCAGTCTAACATCCTGAAAACTGCCCTTTTCTAATACATAGGATAATGAGTGAAGCAGTCAAGTTCAATTTGGGACAAAAATGTCTACATTTTTATAGTGGTAATCTATGAATGCATGTGAATTCATGAGTATTTACTAAGTGTTTACTAGGTATAAGACACAGTGCTAAGTCCGGGAAAAATAAATAGAGAAGCAAAAAAAAAAACTTACAAGAAAAAAATTATGATTTACACAGCAATCAATCAATCTAAAAGCATTTATTGAATTCCTACTATGTGCTGTGACTATTATGAGTGGTAAAGTTGGATGAAAAGGCCCAGTGTTCCTTAGGGTGAAGCAGTACATGAAATTTTATTCCATCATCTTTAGTGTTATTTTCATTGATAAAACCATGGCTGTTAAACAAGCTAATAATGTCAATTACTTTAGTTCCAAGACATTCATTCCTTTGGGGTGTTTTCAGTTGTTGAGGAGGCTGGGGCTGTGGCAGCTGTAGAGGCATTTACCAGGTTGTATCTTCACCAGTGTTTCTTCCCTGGACAAGAATTAGGGAGGCATGCTTGAAGCAGGACCAATGACCTATAGCTGAATCTGCTTCTGTTGCCTGGGCCCCTTGGTTTACTTGATTGTTGGTAGCAGTTAGTCAGTGGTTAGTGTTGGTGGAGGTAGAAATAGCAGGGCCCTTTCCCATAAGAGTTTTTTTTTGGATAATAGCTAAGTGGGACTGATTAGAAGCAGGAATAATGGTATGGAGGAATCTATAGATGTAAAAATTTTAAACAAGATATTAACAAAAAGATTATATGGCAACTTATCACAAGAATTATGATCAGGTAGGATTTATACCAGTTATGCCAGACTGGTTCAATATTAGGAAAACTATCAATATTCTTTATCATTTCAGCAACAAACTATGATTATCTCAATAGATGCAGGAAAAGCTTTTGACAAAATGCAACACCCATTCCTATTGAAAATACTGGAGAGCATTGGAATAAATGGAATCTACCCCAAAATAACAAACAATATGTACCTAAAACCATCTGAGAGCATTATATGTAATAGGGACAAGTTAGATGCATTTCCCTTAAGATTAACCATCTGAGAGCATTATATGTAATAGGGACAAGTTAGATGCATTTCCCTTAAGATTAAGGGTGTCTGTCTATTATCACCACTGTTGCTCAAAGTGGTACTAGAAATGTTAGCTCTAGCAATAAGAGAAAAAAAAGAAATCGAAGAAATTAGAATAGGCAAAGAAGAAACTAAATTATCACCCTTTGCAGAAGATATGATGATATACTCAGAGAATCCTAGAGAATCAAGTATAATGCAACTTGAAATAATAAAGTTACAAGTTACAAAATAAACCCATACAAATAATCTACATTTCCATATGTTGCTAACAAAGCCTAACAGCAAGAGATACAAAGAGAAATCCCATTTAAAGTGATAGCAGACATGATAAAATATTTGGTAATCTACCTGCCAAAACAAACCCAGGGACTATATGAACATTATTACAAAACACTTTTTGTACAAATAAAGTTAGGTCTAAGTAATTGGAAAAACATCAGTTGCTTGTGGGTAAGCTGAGCTAATATAATACAAATGACAATTCTATCTAAATTAATTTGCTTATTCAGTGCCATACCACTCAAACTACCAGAAAATTATTTCCTAGAGCTAGAAAAAAATATCAAAATTCATCTGGAAGAACAAAAGTTCCACAATTTCAAGGGAATTAATGAAAAGAAATGCTAGGGAAGGTGGTCCAACCCTACCAGATCTCAAATTATATTATAAAGCTGCAACCATTAAAACCACTTGGTGCTGGCTAAGAAATAGAGGGGTATAGCAGTGGAATAGGTTAGGTACTCAAGACACAGTAGCCAATGAATATATATCAAACTACTGTTTGATAAACCCAAGGATCTCAGCTTCTGGGATTAGAGCTCATAGTTTGAGAAAAACTGTTGGGAAAACTGAATAATCGTGTTGCAAAAAGTGGGCATAGACCAATGATCTAAGTATAAAGACTGATACTACACACAAATTAGGGGAGTAAGGGATAGTGTATTTTTCAGATTAATAGAGAATGAAGAAATTTATGACCAAACAAGAGATAGAGAATATTATGATGTGCAAAATGGATAATTTTGATTTCATGAAATTGGAAAGCTTTTGGACAAACAAAACCAATACAGCCAAGATTAGGAGGGAAGCAGAAAACTGGGAAAGAATTTTTACAACTAGTGTCTGTGACAAAGTCTTCATTTTTAAAATATATAGAGAACTGAGTCAAATTTACAAGAATACAAGTCATTCCCCAACTGATAAATGGTTGAAGGATATAAACAGGCAGCTTTCAGAGGAAGAAATTAAAGCTATCTATAGTCATATGAAAAAATGCTCTAAATCACTATTGACTGGAGAGATGCAAATCAATACAACTCTGAAGTATCATATCACATCCATCAGATTGGGTAACATGACAAAACAGAAAGATGATAAATTTTGGAGAAGATGTGAGAGAGCTGGAACACTAATTCATTGTTAGTGGAACCATGAACTGGTCTAATCCTTCTGGAGAGCAATTTGGAACTATGCCCAAAGGGCTACAAAAATGGGCATACCCTTTGACCTGGCAATATCACTTCCAGGGTTGTATCCTAAAGAGATCATAAAAATGGGAAAAGGTTCTTCCTGTATAAAAATATTTATAGCAGCTCTTTTTGTGGTGGCCAACAACTGGAAATGAATGTAAGGGAATACTATTGTGCCATAAGAAATGACAAACAGGAGAACTTCAGAAAAGCCTGGAAAGTCTTATATGAACTGATGCTGAGTGAAATGAGCAGAACCAGGAGAACATTATACAGAGGAAGAGCTACAGTGTGTGAGCACTATTTCTGATAGGCTTAGCCCTTCACAGAAATGCAATGACTTAAAACATTCCCAAAGGACTTTGAGGCAGAATGCCATTCACATCTAGAGAAAGAACCATGGAATTTGGAATGCAGAATGAAGCAGTCTATTTTCTCTTGTGTTATGTTTTGTTTTGTTTTTCTCATAGTTTCTCCCATTCATTTTAATTCTTCTATGCAACATGACTACTGTGAAAATGTTTTTAATAAGAATGTATGTGTAGAACCCATATAAGATTGCAAGCCATCTGGGGTGGGGGGTGATGAGAGAGAATGGGAGAAAATGTAAAACTTATGGAAGTGATCATTGAAAACTGAAAACAAATAAATTAATTAAATTTTTAAAAAGATGCAGTGGATGACCTTGGCATATTTGATGTCTAGCCAAGCTCTAAGTACTGTAAAGTACCTGCTTCAGCTGGTTTCATGGCCATTGGAACAAATTGTTTTCAACCTTTCCCACTTACCAACATAGTGAAACAAGGCTATGTACTTGCTCCCATGCTTTTTAGCATGATATTTTCATCCATGTGGTCAAATGCCTACAATGAGGATGAACACAGCATCAGGGTCAGCTACTGTTCTGTTGGCAAATTCTTCAACTTGAAAAGACTACAAGCTAAGACCAAATTGGAGAGAGTGTTGGTACATGATTTTCTGTTTGCAAATAATTGTGCACTCAATGCAGCCTCTGAAGTTGAGATGCAACAAAGTATGGATCTAGTCTCTGCTACTTGTGCTAATTTTGGTCTAACATTGAATACCAAAAAAACACAGGTGCTCCATCAGCCGGCACCACATCATCCATACATGGAACCATCAGTTACAGCAACTGGAGAATCCAATTTTGGTTTACTTACCTTGGTAGTATACCTTTCAGGGATATACACAATGCTAGACATTGATTACCAAAGACAGCTCAGTGTTTGGAAGGCTCTGAAGGAAAGTATGTGAGAAAAGAGGTATTAGACTGACTATTAAAGTGAAGGTCTACAGAAGCATTGTGTTGCATTGTTGTATGCCTGTAAAAACTGGACAGTTTACCAGCACCATACCAGGAAATGCAATCTCTTCCATTTGATTTGTCTTAGGAAAATTCTGAAGGTCATCTGGCAGGATAAGGTAGCAGATACTGAGATCCTTTCTCAAACTAAACTGGCAAGCATTCAAACTCTATTTCAGAGAGCGCAATTCTAATGGGGTAGCCACATTGTTTGAATATAAAATGTATGTTTGCAAAAAGATTATTTTATGAAGAACTCATACAGGACAAGTATTCACATGGTGGTCAGAAAAAGCTAAACAAAGACACTTTTAAGGTCTCTCTTAAGAACTTTAGAATTGATTGTGTGACATGAGAGACACTAGCACAAGATTATTCAGCATGGAGTGCAAATCAGTGAAGGAGTTGTGCTCTATGAGCAAAGCAAAATTGAAACAGTTCAAAGGAAACGTGAGATGCACGAATTTGTAATACCCACCCCAAATATTCACATAGACTATTTATACCTGACATGTGGTAGAACATTACGAACTCGAATTGGTCTGATCAGCCACAGCTGCACTTGTAACTTGACTCTAATGTAGTGATGTCATTTAGGTCCTCTTCAACAAGGAAGGACAATAAATACCCTAGTCTTGTGCATAGGAGGTAGTTGGTTTGGTCTTCCTGGACCATCCATCCCTTTCTCTCCTTCAGACACATTGCTACTTTGGCTTACAATTAATGATAATCTCTGGAAAAACAAAAATAACACAAATAGTACAACCACCACCACCACTACTCAAAATAACGACACTAGGAGTAGGGAGACTGGCTGAATACTCTAGAGAGAACTCCCTTGTGAGTTTGTGACTGCTTCCAGTTCCAAGACTTTATGATTCTTTGTTTGTCTTGGTAAGATCTCCCTTGTTTGAAAGCAGGCTATTCCCTTAACTGGTGTTCTTAATGAGGTTATTTATCCTGCCTATGCAAATTAGATTATGCCTTGAATAATACATTCTCTGCTCTGAGATATGCCTGAGAAATCAGCCTCTTCAGCTGTTAAAAGAATAGTCTTTTATGCTTAGTTAGACCCTTACTTCTGGACATGGTTTTCATACCGCTGTTTTTTCTTACTAAGCTCACAATAATATATGGAGAACAGTTTTGCAAATATGCACTAAGAACTGGTAATACACACAGAATAGGTAATTAACCCTGATGTTTTTTTGTAACACCTGTGGGCACTCAATTAAATGATCAGGATTAATAGGGTTCAGCAATTTGGGTACTTGAAATCTACACATATTCATGAGTTAGAGACCTTTCCCTACACAAGATTTTATGAACAGACATAGCTGACCCATGATACATGTTACTGAATGAGTGAAATAGTGGGATCATCATTAAACCAAGTTTTGTTAAGCACCTATCTTACAGAAATTATTGTTGCCCTGACTATGCTATATAGATAAACATTGTGGTTCAGTGGGAAAAACTGGTGGACTTGTAGCCATGAGAGACTGTTCTAATTTGTGCTACCACAAGCAATTCATTTGTGATTTCTAAACCTCTGTTTTCTCATTTGTAAAGTGGGAATAATGTACTGTCTACTTATATAGCTACTATGAAGATTAAATTAAAACATTTATTATATGCTTTGCAAATATTAAATTGATTGTTAATTTTAACTACTAATATAAAGGAATTAGCAGATAGAGTCTTTCCTTCTGAAATTACTTGGAATTTAATGACAGATATAGATGAATATGAAAAAATAGAGAACATAAATACATAAATATATATGAACAATTAAATAATTCAAGGGAATATGAGATCATAACATTTTAGAAGAGCCAGGGGCCTTATAAATCACCAAGTCCAACAACTCTATTTTAAATATGATAAAGCCAAAGTCTAGAAAGTTATTGAAGGCTGGACCTGAATCAGGGCAGTCTCCTGATATTTTAGTTTCAATACTGTCACAACAAAAGAAAAGTCATTCAATGGTTAACAAAAAGAAATTGACTTAACCATAGCAGAAGAAGGATTTTTAAACAAGCTAGGTACCGAGGATAACTCCATCTGAATCAGCTGAGCAGTGTACCCTTGTCCAAGTTACCCATCATGATCTACCAGCCAAAACATTTTTAATGTTTTGGAACACTGGAACTCCTCATGACTGCATTGTACTCAGGCAATGTCTGTCTTTAGTTCCCTAAGCCAACCAAATCTAAAGTAAGGTCCTGATACATTTTAAGGAAGACAACAGCAACAAAAACAACAGCAAAAAATCTTCAAAATAACCAATTTTGAAGGTGGAGGATATCGTAAGCAGTTAGGATATTATTCCCACCACTCTCCATGTCTTGTGTAAAATTCTCAAGGTCTTCTAGACCTTCTTATAACACATAAATGATGTAACAGCTGTTATTGGTTAACCCTGACTTTTGGTATTTAATAAGCCTCATATAGGCAATAATAAGGGAAGGAGAGAAGAATTGAGACAGGAACTTAAGAAAAACAAGGAAAAACAATGTAACTGGTCCCTAAAAGAATGACTGCCTCTGACAGAATCCCAGGAAGGACCAAGTCCTGGATCTAAGCAATAAAGTTTATGTAATGGATGATACCAAATCTTCTCAGTTCATAAATGATCTCACAATGCAAAACACTGGACATAAACAGCAGCACCAGGAACATCACTGCTACAGCAAAGATAATGACATTTCTTGCTTAGTATATGATCCTTACCTATCAGGACAATTGCCCTATGCCTTTCATTAATGCCATATTGTAAGCATACTACCCACTATGGCTCACTATACTCTGCTAAGATTCTTCTGGGGAGATGCTGTATAGTGATCACTGTGGGTTTTGTGAATACAGCATTGTGCAAGAGCCAGTCAGTTTTATATTATAGTAAGCTAGAGGTAAATATGGATTTGCCTTTTGCCATTATACATGCTATGATTTGCCACTGCTACTCTGTCATGGTGCCTTAAATAAGAAGATACTTTCCATTCACTAACAGGCCCATGTGACCTGCTTAAATCATATGGAAGCCTAAGTAACATGTGGTGGGAAGAGTTTGCTGAAGGGGTGGGGCAGGAAGGGTGGAACAGGAAGAGGCAGACTTAGAGGAGAGCTGGGATGAAGTTACACAGAGATCAATCAGAGCTGGAAAGGATGTAGGTAAGCAAGCAGCTGGCTAACATGAGTGAGTGAGCTTGTTTGTGATTTTGCTCAGGAAAGCCTTTATTTGAGGTTTGATAATATACATAGACATTTTGGTTACTATGATAAATTTGACTTTCTGGTGTTGGAATTTGACTTTCTGATGTTTGAATAAATGCTTTGGTTCTGTCCTCCACGTGGAGAGTCTGCTGTATTTCATGATTCAGAATTGCACTGTCATGTTCATGACTGCCGTAGCCACTATGAATATCATATTAGCTCTACAAATGGTGACGAGGATGGGATCGTGAAATATCAACCTTCTATTTGGAGGCAGAAAGACTTTAGAGGAAGAAATGAATATCCCATAATGCAAGGATTTACCTTATTCCTCCCTAGCAAGAGAATGGTTTAAAAGCACAAGGTTCTGTGAAAACTGGGAATGGAGGCTTCAGAAGGGAGGGCCCAGAAATTTAGAAAGTTGTTTGCAACGGATACCAATAGATGCAGAGAAGTAATTGAAAGGGGTATGGAGGAGAGGCTGAGCCTTGATAGCCTTATGTATAAAAGTAGAGAAAAGTTGCTGGAAGATAAAGTTCAGATGGAAAGGGAGTTGGCTAATATGCAGGAGAAACTTTTTATCCTGCAGTGTTCAAACTCCCCTTTAGAAGAGCAAGTTTGAAAGTATCAGATGGTAGAAGAAAAACTGTTGTTGGTTTACCTCGCAAAAAGGAGTAAAAAAGTAACAAGAGAAGGGGACATGCAGCCCTTGCACAGGCTGGGCTTGATTGGGACCCAAACGCCTGCCAGCAGGAGACATGAGAGGAGAATCAAACAAAGTTCAATGCAGAGGAGGAAGTTCGTCCAATACTACTGAAGGAAGCAGGAGAATCAGGGGTCCACACAGTGTTTGGGGAGGTGATTGAGGATTTTACTCAACAGGAAGTCACAGATATTTTGAATCAGTTCACCCAAAAGATGGGAGAATTGTTGGTATCTTTGATGGTGAGAATCAGTGAGAAAGATAAATTCCCTCAAGAGAGGAGTAAATAGCCAATAGATTCAAAGTCAGAATAGATTGACTGACAAGAAAAGAATTGTTTAATGCTCTATTGAGAGCAGGGGTAAATTTTGGAAGAATAGATCGCATTCCAACTAATTAACTACATAGAATGTATTAGAAAAAGGGGATTGATATTAGATTGAGCATGAAAATAAAATTGCCCCTACAGATCCTTCTGGACCATGTATCCAAGTTTATCACACCTGCAGAGAGAATAGGAAACTGGCCATGCCCCAGTTCAGATTAAAGAAAGTATACCTCTAGCCACAATGATGACCCCTAAACTGCAAATTAAAAAATAGTAAACAACAGTGAATGAGGCTATGATAGTGGGTTGTTGGGCTCCAACAGCATGGCTGAATACTATCTACCCTGTTTCTAGTTATTGTCTTCTTGTTTCCTTTTCACTTTTTTCTGTTCACCTTGTTCATCAGATTTGTTTTTGGGCAGGCTTAATATCCTCCACCTGTAGATGCCTGATCACTTAAGCTGGATTACCCCCTGTCCATGATTGTGATGTGTAACCCCTGGACCTAGGATTGACCAAGCTCTGGATGCCAGCTAAAGAACTGACCCCTCAGATGGAGCCTCTTGGGGCAATGACAGCTTTATATCCAATTTGAACAAGAAGTAGCTGTAAAAAGACACTTTTGTCTCTTACCCCAAGGGATTTGGGGCTGCATGTGTTCAAGGGGGGAGAGATGGGGTGCTTATGCTCAAACCCTACCCTGAGATATTTTTATATGCTTATTTTCTGTTATTACTGTTAAGTTCTATTGCTACCAGTTGCCCCACCAACATATGTAATGAATGTGAAAGATATTGGGGTCACATACAAGGGTAATTAAATGGGAAGATCTTTCCCATTCATTAATAGGCCCATGTGACCTGCTTAAACTATATGGAAGCCTAAGTCACATGTGGTGGAACGAAAGTGCTGAAGTGATGGAGCAAGGAGGGTGGAATAGGAAGAGGCAGAATTAGAGCAGAGCTGAGAAGAAGTTTCTCAGAAAGCAATCAGAGCTGAGAAGGATGCAGGCAAGCAGGCAGCTGACTAGTGTGAGAGAGAGTTTGCTTTTGTTTAGGGGAGACTGTTTGTGGGAAGACTTAATAATGTGTATAGACTTCTTAGTTACTATGATGGATTTGATATTCTGGTGTTTGAATAATATTTTCTTCTGTCTTCCATGTGAAGAGTCTATTATATTTCATGATTCAGAATTGCTCTGGCATATTCATGGCTGCTGTAGGCACTATGAATATTGTGTTGGTGCTACATTCTCAGAGTTACTGGGGTCTGCCTCTACTCTGTCATACCTGGACAATATCACTTGAGCCTACAACTCTCTCCATTGTCAGGTACCCCACTCACCAAGTACACAGAACTGGAGATTTTTCTTTGCCTTTTGACTACTCTTGACAGGGTCAGTTGCTACCCCCAATTCTGGGACAGGACAATGGCCCCTTCTAGGGCTTGAACACTCTTTGGTATGCTAGGACAGGGTGTTTCTGCGGGCCTGAACTCTCCTGCACTACCATTAACTGAACCTGACTCCACTCTATTATGACAGTCTTCCTGACTCTTTTTTCCAACGTAATATGTTTCTAGGGTCCTGCACTGGGGCTTAACTCTACCTTCCTATGTTGAGGGAAAAATCACAAAGCAACATGAAAAGAAACAATTACACAGGTTCATCTAATCCAGTGCCTGTGTTCCATTTCCCATATGCAAACCATAGATATTCCTGATCAGAATAAGGAAATGCCTCTGGCACATAAATTCTATGAACTTTAAATGTTTCCCACTGGGAACTCTGGGAAGAGAGAGTTAAGGTTTACAGGTGATGAGAGTGGAAACTTTTTAAATTTATACACAACTTGTGTGTCCTCAACTAATTAAATGGGGACACAATTAGCAAATTTTGCCAATTTTCAATTCCAAGAATGTCTCTGTACTCCTGGGGAGAATTTAGCATTTTGTGCCTCGAGCAATGGCTTACAAGAAAGAATCACCATAAAATTTATGTGGCCTAAAGTTAAGAAGACCTAAGTTCACATCTGACCTCAGACACTTAGTAGCTATGTGACTCTGGGGAAGTCACTTAACCTCTGTTTGCCTAAGTTTCTTTGACTGTAATGTGAGAAAAATAATAACACATATCTCCCAGAGTTGTTGTGAGTTTCCAATGAGATTGCATTGTAAATCTCATTGTCCCTGGCATATAGTAAGTGCTATATGAATTCTAGTTATTTTTATATTATTATTTTCCTGGCCTTACTGTTTCCTTCCCGGAGTATAGGCTTGTGATAGAAATCCTGAGGAATGCTCTTTTCTAGTTTAGGCAGTAACCTCATGGGTTGAGAGGTCCAGAGGTCCAGAGGTCCAGAGTTGAGTGCCAAATGTGAGTAGATTTACATAATGGAATAGTGTTTTTTGGAAGAGAGGGGCATCATTGACAAGAGTGTTCTATGGGGAAATAGCAAAGGAAAATCTAAGCTGTGCCCTGGACAGCCAGGAGATCTGGAATTTTTGAAGAACTCAGGTAAAGACAATTCAATACATTCTAATTATTGAGGAGAAATTATTGTAGCATTCCCAAATTTAGGTGATGGACCAATACAATTTTGTACAAATGATAGAATGGTTCAAGTGATTATTATTTCTTGTGAAATAAGACCATTTGCGAAAACTTACCCTCCTTCTGAAATAACTAACAGAGCAACTGAAGGAATAAAATCAGGAGCTAAAGTTTAGGTAAAACAGAAGCCAGGTGATGTTCAAAAGGCTGCAGAAATTACAGCACATGGGAAAGATAGTACCATAACTGCTGTTTATTCAGGAAAGAATGATTACCAAATTGTACCCTTAACTCATGTATTATACCCTGAATGAGGCTGTGATAGTGGGTTCATGGACTCCAGAACCATAGCTGACCCCATATCTACCCTGCTTCTGGTTATTGTTTCCTTGTTTTTTATTTTTTTTGTTGTTGTTATTTTGTTTTGTTTTTTGGTTTTTCGTCTGTTAAGCTTCTTTGCTAGATTTGTTTCCTATAGGCTTAGTGACCTCCACCTGCAAATGCCTGATCTCTTAAGCTGGATATCACCTCCTATCCATGGTGGTAATGTGTCATCGCTATACCTGAAGTTGACCAAACTCCAGATGCCAGCTAAAGAACTGATCTCTCAAATGGGACCTCTTGGGGCAGGGACAGCTCTGTGTCCAATGATAAGGTGCTTGTAATACCAGTTGTACCACCTACCTACGTAATGAATATGAAAGATCTTGGGGCCGATTGTAATAGCAATTTAAATGGAAGGATCTTTCTCATTCATTAAGAGGCCTATATGATCTGCTTAAATCACTTGGAAGCCTAAGTCGCATGTGGTAGGAAAAACATGCGGAAGAGGCAGAACGGGAAGGGTGGAACAGAACCGGGAGGAAGTAAGTGAATGGACTCATGTCAGAGGGGATAGAGTGCAGGTCAGTTGACACAGTATAACAGTTGATAGTGAAAAGGCCTTGACTGAGGGAGAGGAGATTTAAGAATGGCTTTGTCCCCTGTTGTGATCATGTTTATTAACTTCTTGGTTGCCATGATGGATTTTACTTTCTGGTTCTGGCATTTGGATTTCTGGTGTTTAAGTAATTGTGTTTCTTCTGTCTTCTATATGGAGAGTCATTTTATACTTGGCAATTGAGAACTACGCCGGCATATTCGTAGTCCCACCAGTGCTGTGAATATTGCCTTAGCGATACAAAAGGCCACAAAGAAAGACCAAACTGTTTCTTTTATAACCTTCCAAAAGGGGTTGGTCCTACCATAAGGGTCTTCATCACACAATATTCAGAGGTCAGTCATCTCATATATAAACCTCAAGTCATGTGGACAAAACAGCATTTCTGTGTCATCCCAGAAAAACACTTACATTCAGTTAGAGGTCAAGTTTACATGTCCAGATTTATGGAAGTTGCTTTAAACCAGCAAATCTGGGGATTACTCTTTCACCATTGTTCTGGGGAACAAGGTTCCTGGCAGACAGTATGTGCTTAATCAATGTTTACTGATTGCTTGCTTACCTTTTTAAGCAGAATATTTTTGGAGAGTTGTAGTTAAATGGATCATCATGGAGACAATTGCATTTTGTGTGCTAACATCTTTTGTAAGAGAATGACAAAATAGAGAAATTCTATGAAGGAACTGAGATGATACTTTAAAATAAATCAACATATGCATTCTTACTCAGATACTTAAATGAAAAGGTAGACACAGGAGAGTATGAAAAACCTATGTTTTAAAATAAGATTTAGCATCTAGAGATGAGAGAAGGCAAAGACTAGACTAGTACTAAAAACTTTCAGGACTTAGAACATGAATACTTTATTCACAAAAATAATCAGAAGATGTTAGATGTATCCACTCTCAATCCTTACATGAAACAAAAATGGGGACCTTTGTAGCATGTGAACAACAAGATGGAAGATTAGACATTTTCCCCAGTTCTTAGAAACTCTTAAAATTCTGATAAATACAAATTCTGCCAGAGAAGTAGAGTGATTGTAATCATTTCCATGGGCTGGAGTTCCACTTGGAAGTCCAAACCTAATAAATTAACCAAATAAATGAACAAAACCTAATAAACACAAAGCACAAAACTGATAAATTAACAAAAGAGAAGACCAATTCCTAATCTTTAAAGTGCTCATTTAGAAATCCCTTACCCTGTGAGCTCCCACATTATGGCAGGTTATCCTAATCTCATTCACTGAATTATTAGTTTTATGAACTATTCAACAATTTCCTACTTGATGTTGCAGTCTCTGCCAATGCAAGTTACCTTCATTCTCACCCTACTATTCTGTGGCAACAAACAATAGACCTTAACTCTTCTGTTGCTCTCCTTCTATTAAATATAATTTCACTAAAATTTTTGGGATGGCTTGCATATGTGCTTAATTTCTTTCTATATATTTTATTTCAATATAACTTTTTTAGTTACTGAATATGTACTATAAGCTAAGAGGACTGGATCACATGGAGAACCTGCACTGCCCTTTTTCTTATTATAAGCTGTTTGATACTATAAAAACTCATTTACCACCAGTTTTTGTTTTTCTTTTTTGGTAATGACATATGGTTTAGTCACAGAACAACATCTCATAAAGAAAATTCCAAGCAAATGAAAGAGCAGCGGAAAGGCAAGTAGTTTGTAACCTATTTTCAATGTTTGTGCTTCTTGAAAAGTAACTTAAAAAAAAGAAATTAATGAAAAGAGGTGAACTATCATCTAATCAGAAAAAAAGGACAATAGTTGGATAATTCATGCATTGTATTAGATGTCCAAAATATTAATGGAAGCAAAGTAAGGGGTCCCACATGTAGGATAGATTTTTCTATGTAGGATTTAAGGAATCACAAATGAAAAATTGCACAGGATGAGAAAACTGGAGGTACTGTGGTCTGTATTACTGGAAGGAGGATGTATTCACACTCTTGAAAACAAAGATGCCTCACAGTGTAGGGTCCCATGGTTCAAATGACATATTTCACCTACTAAAGATTTAGATATTGACAAAATTAGCATCACCTCTATCATATTGAGAAATCATCACGTTAGATACATAAAGGTTTTTAATAAATATTCTGATCTGTAATAAATACTCTCATCTGTTTGTTATGTTTTAAACATGAGGTTGGGACACAAATTAGCTGACCTCTCAAGGTGTCCCCTGAATATTCTGACTGTAGGGAGCTTCTGGGACAGAAAATATAATTAGGATAAATGCCAGCAATCTATTGACCCTATAATTTCTCCTTTCTTATAATGAAATTCATTTGCCAATCAAATCATCTTTTTATTGGTTTCTGTAATTGCAAGGTGCTTTAGGGGATAAATGAGATAATACTCAAAAGGACTATGAGGTGTTAAGAGAAAGCCAACATAGACATATAATATCAATAGCTTCATGATGATTCATAGTGGGGATATGATCACATAGTTCAATTTATTTCCTTATTTTATTGTGGGTTTGTCCTGTGACTGTATTGCTACAGGGAATTATAGGTAAAGAAATTCTTCTCTAGTAATTGAGATTAGCACCTGCTTTGAAACACATAGATTTAGCAAATTTCCTAGGGGTACTTAGGGGTTTGGATTGTTTCACAGTATTACAGCAAGGACCCTAGCATACAGAGGAGGGCATGCTGTACAGGTTGTTTGATCTGTTTTTCTAAACAGAAAGGTAATTTTTGAAAGGTCAGCATTCTACTTTAATCAAGCACATATATCATTTGCTTAATTCATGGGAAAATGTCAGCACCCTGAACTTCAGAGAAAATACAAACAGAGGAATAAGGATCAACAGACAGGGCTTCCAACTGTCTGACCATTACATACATACATAGATACCAGAGAGAGAAGCACCAACATCTGTGATTTCAAAGCCAGCAGGCTCCTTAGTGGCTGCCCAGAGTTTTGTCTGGCCAAACAAACAACTTCCAATGAGCAAGCCCTAAAGTAAAACCTGACTACAGAATATTTATACACCTTTCAGAGCCCAACAGCATCACATACCTTGAGAACCAGTCCCTCACTAGAAATTAACAAAAGGTGTGGACCTCCCCTAATCAAGTTTCCTTTAATGGGGCAGGCACATCAGTGGGTGGGGACCATCCTTAAATCTTTAATTGACGTTACACCAGGTCACATAGTTTATCACAGGCAAAACTTAAAACCAAATCTTCCTGGCTTTGAGAGCATAGAGAAATAACAAAAAACCAACATCTGTAACACCCTTGTTGTCCATCAGTCATAACTGTTACCTTTGTTCAGCACTCTCACCTTTTCTGTGAAATTTTTCCTAAAGCAAAACCTATTGTGTAGCCACAATGTCACGCCCTGAAAGAAGAGAGTTTACAAAATTTCCTGATGAGACCAGCAGCCTCCTACCCTTAATAAAAACTCATTATCTAATATTTGCAAATAGCATATATATTTTTTAGATGTTGTTCCATTAGTGCTTTTTATGACTACATTGCTTTTTAAAAAAAAAGACTATAAAATTGACTCCAGTTTCTTATACTGTTCTCTAAACAATGTATTCTGTACTTTTTGCCCAATAACAATTTGAATGAACAATGAGAATTTTAAAGTTATCACAGACTTGCAGATATAGAAGAAACAAGAATTTTTCTCCCTTGTGTTTTTGCTTATGCCCACAAAGTGAGAAAACTCTCACTTGTTCTGTAAGTCTTATTAGAGAGCTTTTTTAAAAGTTTAATTCTTTAAGCATTGCTCAATAAGGAAGAAAGCAAGTTACTTAATGTTTAGTTTGACTCATCTCCCTTTGAGGTGGAAGGAAAATTCCATAGGGCTTTGTTCATTTTATGTACTCAGGAAGACATAAATTGAGTCTAGTTTAGGAATGAGCTATAGTTAATCAATCAATTAGCAAACATTTATTAAGTGTCTGCTATGTGCCAGACAGAGATGGAACATGTTACAGTGGGTAAAGAGCTGACCTCAGGGTC
Organism: Potorous gilbertii; assembly: GCA_028658325.1. NCBI lineage: Eukaryota > Metazoa > Chordata > Mammalia > Diprotodontia > Potoroidae > Potorous > Potorous gilbertii. The sequence goes on from CM053771.1 coordinate 328,540,486, forward strand.
AAGAAGACGTGGGTTTAAGCCCTACCTCTGACACATACTGGCTGTGTGATCCTTGGCAATCACTCAGCATTTCCAGGCAAATCTCTAAGATTACATTTTTGCATTGTAGATGCTGATCTGCATGAATTGAGGGATTTTCCTCATAGGGACTTTCTTATACCAGTGAAATCACAGGTCTAGTCCAAATGAGAGGAGAAAAAGCACAGGAATTGTGTTATGCCCTGAAGATCCAAATATAAGACTAAGAGTTTCACCCTCAAGGAACTTATATTCTAAAGAGGAATGCAATCCACTCAAGGAGGAAGTGGTGATCAGGGAAAAGGAGTTTTGGTTTAGATGGTCTCAAGGGTTGTAAGTGGAGCTGTAAGGCAGTAACGTGTCATGCACTTTCTAGTAGGAATGGTAATACTGATCTAACTGTTATTCTGAGAGCAAGAGCAAAAAGGTGATCAGGGAATGGAGGGGATGCGTATATGTAGGCACTCTGGTCTCCTGAGAGATGATGGGTTGGGAAGTGAGGAATGTGACACTGGATAGATATAGTGGGTACAGTGAGATGATTTCACTTTTTACTCTCAATAAAGGCTATTATTTGTAACTTGTATTCAATATATTCTGTTTGGAAATATAACACCTACCTCGCCTGATGATTCACATTTATATATTACTTTAAAGTTTACAATACCCTCACAATAACCCTGTGAATTGATTATTCAACCACTCAGCTATATTTTAGACAAGTGAGAAACTGAAAATCAGTGAGTTTGAATGAAATGACTGTTCAGAGCTTGTTCCTCTTGACTCCAATTCCACCATTCTTTCCTTATGAAGAACAAGATATTTTTGTATATCCATAGTTTATGGCATTATGGTGATCATTTAGCATCTGCTGTTGCCATCCCAAGGTCTAAACATATCCTCAAGTCTGCATTGATAGTGTGAGTGAATTGGATGAAGATATCGGGTTGAAATGTCTCAAGGTCTGGGCTACCTCTCTGCATTTTAAGTTATGGTCCCCCATCTCTACCAGTATTGCCTAAAATACCAACTTCACCATAATATCATAATTCATATTAGAATACAATGTAAATAGGTCTTAGGAACAAAAAATGTGTGTGTGTGTGTGTGTGTGTGTGTGTATGTGTGTGTGTGTGTGTGTGTGCTAGGATCAGGCTTGCTGAAGACAAAGTCTTCCCAAGCTTTTATTTCTGCTTTATTTCATACTTTTATTTTTACTCATGGAGTCTCTGTCAATAGAAATGCCCTTTTGATAGACAGGCTAGTGATTCTGGTTTGTGTTCCCTTAGTTACGGAGTCAATCATTTTTCACAGTGAGGATTGCTCTGTGTACTCCCAGGTCCTGACCTGCAGTCAGTCAACATTTACTGAATGCCTGTAGAGCACAAAGTATTGTACAGGGTGCTGGGGGGAAATACTGAAGAAAGAAGATGAACTCTATACTCCTGAAGACTTTAACTCTTTTAATGGGGTAGAGAGAACAGACACAGAGAAAGAGAATGGGAATATAGAAAAAAAACAGAGAAAGAGAGGAAGAAAATGATATGTTTTGGTAAAGGGAGTAGGATTTTAATAAATACAGGAGAAGAGGAGGAAGAGGGGCACAACAAACTATATAAGATGACTTCCAGGTCAAAGGGCAAGTTAGATGAGATTCAGAACAAAATGGATACATTGTAATGAAGGCAAGTACAATTGTTCATTGTGTGTGGAGGGTGGATAGGATAGATTGTGAGGATGGATCTTTGCTTGAGAGGGGAAAAAAGGTATTTTCAGGAATGGAGATTCATACTTTTTATTTCAATTCAAACCAATTGCCTATATGCCGATTTTTCTTAAAGGAAAGAATGGTCTATGTTTTTAAACCATGCTGACAATTTTCTCACCATATAAAACATTGTTTTGTTTTTATATCTTATAATTTGTTTTCTTTTAAATCAATAAGAAATTGAGGAAAAGAAATGTTTGTTAGACCCGACATTTGCTCAATGCAAATGATAGTGATAAAAATAAATTGGGGAATCAGTCCCTGCTCTCAGTCAATCATTCAATCCACCAACTGATCCGTCAGCAGGGGGACCAAGATGTGTCACATACTGACACATCTGGTCCTGGAGATATAAATACAAACACAAATCTTGCTTTCAGGAAACATATTCTATCAGGAAAAAATCTATTCACAAATAAGTAAACACAGGATATATACAAAGTAAATATATACTAATGAAAGTATGGAGGTTAGGTCACTAACAAATAAGAGAATTAGGAATTAAACCCCTTGAATGGGATGAAATTTAAACTGAACCTTGAGTTTCCAAGGAAGAGAAGTCAGATGAAAGTGGTAGTTTGGGAACCTGGAAATGACAGTGAACAAGAAATATGCCTACAATGCCTTTTGTTCCTGTGAACCTGGAGACATGGGATAAAGTACATTCATTCTGAGGATAGTCAAAGATATAATGTCTTCAAGGGATAGCCAGATATCTGTTGCAAGGATATGGAAAGACTGTATGTTATGAAGAGTAAGCTGTTAAAAACAGATCCGGATTGGGAAAGGGTTGAGATGGATGAATGCAAGAAAGAGGTATGGTGGGAGAGGGGCATGGATGGTAGGTGTGATGTAGGGAAGCTAGAAATCAGGACACAGGGCTTCTAAGTGGAGTCATAAGGCAGCAGATTGTCATATATTTTCTAAGAGAAATGGAAATATTTCTGTAAATTGGCAGTTATATGGGCAAAGAGGGAGAACATTCCAGTATTGGGAATAGCACATGCTAAAGCATAGATGTCACAGATGTCACCAAGGTCTCTAAAATTCCAATTGCTTTTGAGGCAAGCTATAGCATGGCACAAATTCTCATTACTTTGTGACAAGATTTTAACATAATATTTTTCATTCCTACCCCAAACCTCCATAAAATCTTACCCTGATGCACAAGTATGGTGTGGAGATGAATCTGGATCATTAAAGGCTTTGTATCAGTATAGAGGTCAGGTAGTTCTTATGACTTTGGAAAGCCTTTGCATATAGATTCAACAATGGATTGTATGTCTACTTTGTTAAATTTTTAGGGACACCACCACTGGGCAATGGTTTTAACTTTATCCACAGAATTCACAAAGACCTTCTATTAAGAAATATAGGGATCAAGATTTGCATCAGTGGAGGAAGAACTCACACCAAATGAAATTCCATATCCTTTCTTTTTTTTTAAATTCTATATCCTGGAAGGAATGAAGCATGTACTGACCCAAATATACCCTTCCCTCTAATCAAGCTGGTCTTGTTTCATGAACATTTCAAACATTATTTTTTCATGAATATTGTCTCAGAAATAATTTTCCTGTTACTTGAAAATATTTCCCCTATACCTATCTAAATTTTATAAATTTTACAACACACAACTTAAAGCCCACTTCTAAAAAGAATTCCGATGATTTTTGTACTCTTTGATCTTTTCCTTCAAAGTCCTAGATCCAGAATGCCTACTACTGTAATTTTCTATAATTACATAACTGCTCTTGTTTCTTCAATTAAATAGTAAACATCTCTAGGCCAACAGGTATACCTTGGGCTGCAATGTAAGTCCCTTGAGACAAAATACATTTTTGGGTAGGTTGTTGTATTTAAAACACCTAGCACAATGCCTAGCATGTAGCAGGCACTTCTTGGATCTTATTGTATAGGACTGGATTAGATTGGGCTGAATTAGATAGGATTCTCTCTCCAGTACCTGATATAGCAAAGAGCACATATCACAAGGTCATTACTTGGTATTTGATTTATTAATTCAAATGTGAGAAAATATTTTCTGCATATAATTGTTCACTACTCCTAATCTTCCTCAAATGTTATTTGGTCAATGGTGAAGATTAGCTGTAATTATTGAGAAATAGATGTCCTCAACTCAGAGAATGGGACAGTGCAGAGATGGACATAGAGATGGGAATTCTGTGTTTTAGTGATTTCTTTTTGTTGACAAATAGATCAATTATATTGAATTTTTATTCTTAGCTTAATATAGAATAAAGGGTAGTGGAACAAATGATAGGAGACCTGTTTCATACCTTAACTCTACTACTTGATAGTAGTCTGACTTTGGGTGAGTCATTTAATATCTCTGAGTTTCTTTACTGTCAGATGATGATAGGAATCTTTCAAGTATCTCCTTCACAGAGAAAGTATATATAAATTACAAAATATCATATAAAGAGAAATCTAGGTGGCATAATGACAGGATGTTCAGATTTGGAACCAAGAAAAACCAAGTTAAAATTCTACCTGAGGTACATATTGAGCTGCATGAGCCTGGCAAGTAAGGTATCTAATCTCAGCTTCAGTTTTGTTATCTGTAAAATGGACAATTATAAAACCCCTCCCTCCTGAGATTATTTAGATGAAATAATATAGTTTTCAAACTTTTAACCACTATATGTCAACAATTAATGATTATATCAATCTGAGATATTACTATTCTATGTTTATTATAAATTTGTCATTGGTAATATATGCTAAATTAAATTAGAAGTTTTAGAAGAATAGACACATTCAATATACACGTTTTTTTCTTCTTGAAATAGAGCACTTCATGACTTTTTGTTTCTAGGCTTGGAGACAATAGCTAGCATTTGCATCACTCATCTATTTATTTCAGTTGCCTCTTTTATACTGTTTGGCGGAAATGGATGACATATTTTGGTATAGGAAAAAATATTTATTTTTTTATTTAACCATGAGTCAACTGTATTTAACATACTTCAAAGAAGCTTTAAAATATCTCCCATAGATAAAGACAAACTCAAAAACCTTCATACACAGAATAAAAATATTGGGATGTGCTATGAGATGTTAAGACAAAGGACTCAGTGTATCATCCCAATAACACCTACAAGATTTGTTATCAGGAAATTGCATTAAATGAAATTTGATCTGATTCTCAGTAATTGGTCCAAAATCTGAAAGCCTCAAATTGCAGTTTGCCTGCCTTTATAGGGCATTTTCCATTTCAAACAGAAAGTTTTAATATTCTTAATGTATGCCCATGACAAGTTATAACTCCCTAGGCTTCAGTTTCCTCATCTATAAAATTAGGAGTTTGGACTAGATGGTATCTAAGCTTTGAAATTCTTTTATTTTCTGCCTTTAGAATCTAAAAAATACTCAGTATAGAAGAGAAATTCCCAATAGATGGTAAGATATGCCAAACATTTGTATATGAAACATCAGGATGACTTCATTGAGTCTCAAAAGAATTTGGAAACTTTTTAATATATCTATAGAACCTGAAAACAAATCATCCAATAAAGCTACTTAGGAAGAAAGAAAAAGAAAAAAAACATGCATGAAGTCTGTTTATTGCCAAGGTTATGACATGCAATTTGATATGCAGCCTGTTAACTTAGTCTTTTAGGATATCTATCTAGGAAAATTACTTCAAATGGATAATAAGGTTGCCTCACAGTTGAACAGGAGGAACCTTACAATAAAATGTCACAATTGACTTCATAAGGTGATACAAAAATGGCATTTCCTTAACTGATCAGGGATGTTTCAGTGACATGCCAAATACGATGGAGGATTAGGCATTTTATTCACTCCTCACAAACTCTCATAATCGCTCCAAATAGGACTTATATGCAAGTATAATAATTGCATCTTTTTCTCAGACTAGGAAACTAAGAAGTTTTACAAGGTGACAACAGAGAAGGCTAAACTCTAATCCCTAACATGACACCCCAGTGTTCCCTTCCCATCAGTCTCTACAGGCTCTGACAGGTGATATTACCTGACCCAGAGGCTTCTGCTCTGGGGTCTATCCAAAGACTTTTGTTCTGTTGCTGGAGTCTACCAACACAACTTGCAACTACCTTCATCCTACTATTCTATGGTGATAAACAACAAATCAACTCTGCCTCTAAAAGAAGAAGGTAGAAGTATAGGAAAGCAGAGATGGGTTCCACCTTGGATAGTAGAGTGTTCCAGCCCACTCAGTCAGAAACCTAAACAACAGGGAGGACTGTTGCAGGTTGTTCGTATGAGTGTGAGGCTGCAACAGACCTGAAGGACAAGGGACTGTGATACAGCTGAGGCTAATTCTGTTTCCCCAGCATTCACTTGGAACAGCAACTGACCTGGTGAAAAGGGAATTTTCATCAATTGGAGGAAACCAAGAGAGCTTTTGAGGGTCAGGCCACAGGAGATTCACATACAAAGACAAGGAATGAGCAAGTGAATGATGGAGTAGGGTAATGAACAGGAGTTGCCAAAGATTCCAGGCAGAAGAAAATTTAGTTAAAAATCTAGAGCATAAGCAGATAAATCAGCAGGGAAGATTCTAAATTCTTGCATTGCTATCAGTTATCAGTTCTTTATAGCTTACAGAAAATTATGAGTAAAATTGCTATTTGTTAATGTGCCATTGTATTAAAAAATAATACCCAAATTAAGACCTCTTGCCTTAGGACTTCCCTTTCCACATCTCTTGGCACAATTTAAAGTTATTGATTCTATAAGGAAAGAAGTTAAAGAAAACACAAGTTATACATATAGTTTAATACTGACTTTAAAATTTCCCAGATATATACATCAAAAATTCTTCTCTAAAACCTTGTTTTAGTTCTAATCTTTATATTTTGAAACTATTATCTTTTACAAACAATACTAAGAATACTGAAAAAAATAGACATAGAAGACATACTAGTGACATGAACTATTAGTCATGTATTCTGACTTTTGTTCATAAGTGTATACTGTTTAGGTAATGGAACAAAAGGAGGTACAACATATTTTCTTCTTGTTTAGATTAAAAATCTTCCTTGTTCTCTGTGAAGGTCTTACTGTGAAGTTTCATCATGGATTAGGAATTTAAGTAGACCATAAGCTGATGTAGATTCTAGTTTTTCACTCATGCCTGAATTTTGGTGACCTGGTATGGGTTTTTTTTGGCTATGATACTATAGTGGCTTGCCATTTCTTTCTCTAGTGGAGTAGGGCAACAGAGGTTCAGTGACTGGCTCAGGATCACACTGCTAGTAAGTGTCTAAGGCTGAATTTGAACTCAGGTGTTCATGACTCCTGACTCCGTGCTCTATCCACTGAGTCACCTAGCTGCTTCAAGGTAAGCCCTACCATGATGGAAAAGGTGGGAGTGTGCAACTGAAAAATTTGCCAGGCAACCAAGAACCAACCAAGTTACCTTCACTGGAAGTTTGAACACTAGTTGTAAGATTTTTTAAATTGACCTAGCAACTTACAGTCTCTTTACATGTAACAACAGGGCAGTTTATATTGATGTAGGGAGAGACTGTAATGTAGAAATGATAATTCCCTGAAGTATTGAAGTATAAGTAGATAGGCAATATAAATTTGGAGAAAATTTGACATTTGAGGTTTGCTGAAGTCAGAATTGTATAGATGAAAATGACTTTGGAATTAATCAAGGAAAGTTACAGACTAAGAGGCAAATGAAGGGAATGTTTCCCCCCATATGTTCATCTCATTAGTGAAAAAATAACACTTATCCATATGTTGTACTTAAATATGCCCCTTGTTTGCCAGGAGAGGGGAAATCTTCTATAAATAGTAGAGACAGCCAATGCTCCTAATAACACCTTTTACACCTGTTCTTTGAAAGGTACAGATGACTATAACATGTTACTTCAACCAGTGGTGAGAGGGGGAGAAATTAACAAGGAAAGTATTTCTTAATACAACCTGAGACAGAGAGAAAGAGACAAAGAGAAAGAGAGAGAATGAAAGAGAGAAAGAGGTGATTCAGATGGATGAGAATGAAGGAGAAAAAACATCTAATCCAAACCCTTGTTGCTGATTTCTTGTTTCCAGGGAAGTATAGATTCTGAAAACTGATTTTAGGTATTATATATGAGGGAGAAAGAACATCAACATATGAACTGTAGGTATTAATTCTTCATTCAGAAGGTAGCTGTATAGCATTGTGCATATAGTCGTGGACATAGAGTCAAGAAGTCCAGAGTGCAAATCTTCCCTTAGAAACTTACTAACTGTGTGACCATTAGTAACCATAACCATAACCTCCCAGCCTCAGTTTTGTCATCTGAAAAATGGAAATCATAATACACCTACCTCACAGGCTTGTTGTGAGGATCAAATGAGATATCTACTGTGCCTTTTAATCCTTAAAAGACAGCATATATTCATTGCTATTATTATTGCTTATGTGTAAATATTGAATTATGGGTAAATGGGGAGGAATTTCTAGAGCAAAGCACAACTAGGTTTTCCTTCTTGTGTATCTGGCCAGAGTAGCTATGTAGGTCTCCGTCAGAATACAGGTTTTTATGGTTAATTTCTAACACGCTGGAACATGATGACAAAACCCTGTGAGAATATGTGAGAAACCCAAATGGCATAATTATGTGAACCAGCATTTTTACTTTGGAAAAGAGAGTGTTGATGGAGAAGCCAGTAGTTGCAGATTCTGGATATGATTATTCCCAATGGCAAGTGGTAAAACGATCCTGAATCTTTGTAAATTGATTTGGATTGCTCCAAAGATTTTGAGACTGTTGCTAACTCTTGTCAATTAGACACTTCCTATTAGAAAACGCTTCCTATTGGGTAATTGCTCATTGATTGACTCTTGACTGACTTACTGTTTTGTCTTTATAGAGATCACACTCATGGTTTGTCTTCTATCTCTAACAATTCCTTCTTTATCTGTTTTTCTGGTTGTTCTTCCCAACTCTTTATTATAGGTTTCTTTGAAGATCTATACTCATAGTATTTATTTTCTTCTTTGGTATTTTCCCCTTTGACTATCTTATTAGTTACTATGGTTTCAAATACTACCCCTATATAGATGATTCTCAGATGCGTACCAATATTTTTTACCTCAATTTTGATCTTTTATACCTAATTTCAGCTTCATGACATATCCACTTGAGTTTCCCACTACCAACTCGAATTCAACGTCTTCTCTTTCTTTCTGAAGATTATTTTTTCTGACTTCACTATATATATATATATATATATATATATGTATATATATATATATGTATATATATGTATTACTTCCATTCATCTTGTCTGCCATACTCAAAGCTTTAGGGTTATTTTTGATCATTTCCATCTCCTCATTTCTCATATGTAATTCGTTAACAATCCACAGCATTCCAGTTCATATACTTAGAACTACCAGAGTCCTTAAAGGTCATCCAATCCCAACCCTTCATTTTACAGATGAGGAAACAAGGACTTATAAAGGTAAAAATACTTGCCCAAGTTCACAGAGGAGGAAGAACTGGGATGTGAATTGAGTTCTTCCAAATCCCAGTCCACTAATTCTTCTACCTCTTCTCTCTATTGTCATAACCAGCCACTCACAAACAGGTATTATTTAATACTGGGAGTATTATTTTAATAAATTTCTAGCACTTTTTTTTTTATTAATCATCATCTACACTGTTCCAGAATAATCTTTTTTTTCTAGACTTGGACCTGATCATATAATTTCTCTGCTCAAAAAGCCTCAATGGTTTCCTATAGCATACCAAATAAGATTCACCTTCTTCTGTCTGTCAGTCAAGACCCTTCCCAGTCTGGAACCAACTGCCTTATCTCATGTTTTTCTTCTCTATTTACTCTGTGCTATAGCCAAATTGCTCTAGTCTCTACCCCCTCAGCATGACTTGTGGTTTCCCTTTTCCCATCTGTGTGTCTTTGGTCACATTGTTCCTAATGTACATAGCAGCCTTCTTTTTAAATTTAATTCTCATCTGTTCTTTGAAGAACAACTCCAATGAAATTTCCTCCTTGTTACCCTCCCCCTACATGGTTGAACTCTCCTTCAGATACTATACAGAAGTGTTTTTCATATTACTCTTTAATGCACATTTCTTTTGAAATTCTGTGCTACATTTTTATTTTGTTTCATTTTTTTGCCCCTATGGAAACTATTAATGTATATCTCCTACTGCCCAGAAAAGTGCTACATACTAAATGTTTGCTGCATTTGAATTCTATTTAATTAGCAAAGAATATTTATGACTCCAAATAAATAAAGTGAAAATAAGGTAAAGCAAATGAGCTTTACAAAAACAAACTTTAAAAAGTTTAAAATTAACAGCAGTTTCCCTGGCTTCTTAATGCAATCATTTCTGTGTCAAGAATTCTTACCACACAGTAGGATTTCGGCAATTTTCTACTCAAGCAGTGCTGTGGTTTTTATTATTTTAAAGCAAGCCTACACATGATTAAGCTTAGGCAAACAGACCCAAAATGCAAATTTTGTGTTCTTTTCCCTCATATTTCATTTTTATTGTATTGTATTTATTGTATTGCCATGTACTTCAACCTTATATTTCTGCTATTTCAAGAAAAAGAAAGGAAAAAAATGAACAGATACAGTTGCTGCTACAAATGAATAAATTTGTTCATCAAACACAATGATTATGCTCAGTAAAAGGCAAAAGATGGATTGAGGAAATATTATTTTGAAGGCCCTGCATCACATTATCCAACATGTGAAAGTCCAAGAATCAAAATAAACCATATTTTTAACACCCTGTGATATTTCAGTGAGAAGGGATGAAAGTCTATGAAGGTGTATAAAATCATCAAAGGATTCACTAAGTGTTTATTACACGTTAGGAACTGTGCTAAGTACTGGGGATGGAAAATATGGCAAAAACCATTCTTGCCTTCAAAAAAGGTCAAAATCTAATAATTGTTTTGTAGTTCTAATATTTTTCATGTCCTACTATTCTCTCAAGATTCAAAGTTTTTTTTCCTCTTTTCTGGAAATATTTTCATCTCACTTGTGTCCACTAGGTGAAGTGTTATATAGACTCCTAGCCTTGGAGGGAAGAAATTCTAAATTAAAATTCTGTCTCAGACACGTACCAGCTTTACGATTCAAAGCATGGCACTAACTCTTTTTTAGTCTCACTTTCTTCAATTGTAAAATGAAGATCAAAATAACACCTGTATTACAGTATTGTAAGAATGAAACAAAACAACAAAATCAACCTTTGCCCTGGATTAGATAATTTTGCAATCGCGGAAAGTTCGGAGGTACCCAGCATGTCTCTGAGGTCCTGGAATAATGAAACGCTCAGTATCCAAGAAAAGTAGCCAGGTCACCACCTGAGACTTTCCCTCTAGAAGTTCCACAGAGTCTAGTACTAACATCAAGTTGGAAATCAGGAAGTAGGCTGCAAGAATGAGGAAATTAAGCAAGCAACCAAACAACATATAAAAACAATCCTACCATGAAGAGTTAGCATGGTAACAGAGGAAGTCAGCACACAAACCTGAAAAAATGAATGATTACAAAATATCTACAAGTGAAACTTCAAAGAAAACAAGAGATTGGGCACAAACTCCATGAAAATACCCGAAAGAGATAAAGTAAGAGTTAAAAAAGTTTAATTTTTTTCTAATTATAAAAGGAATAAGAGCACTTAAGGGAAAAAAATGAAATGAAATTAAGCCTATGGAAGAAATATTTGGAAAATTAATATATTAGCAGAAGAAATAAAAATCTTGCCTAAGCAACATACTTTTTGAAAATTATAATGGACTAAATAGAAGCCAATGACTCTATGAAGTAACCATTAGTATTAAAATAAAGTAAAAAAAAAAACTGAAAAAAGAAGGCAATCCAAGGTATTTCCTAGCACACTGCCCCCCCCCCCCAAGAGAAACCTAAAACAAAACAGAGCAAAGAAATTATTGGAATATCTTAACTCCATGACTGAGAAAGAGCCTAGAATAAAGAAAAAAATCTCTAGATCTTTTCAAGTCAGAGAGTAAAGTGGAAATTGAAAGACTCCTCCAGCCATCTTCAAAATGAAAATTCCCAGGAATACAATAGACACACTTTAGAGCTTTCAGGTAAAAAACAAAGAAATATTGCAATTCCCCAGAAAGAAAAGAATTCAATTTGCTGAGAAAGTATAGTTAGAATCATACATGATGTAGCAGCCGCCATTGCAAAGGAGAGGAGAACTTGGAATATGATATTCAAGAAGGTAAAGGATATTTAGCTCAATAAATTGGAGATAATACTGCAAGAGCAAAATTTTTATTTATTTATTTATTTTTATTTTTAAATTTATTTAACTTTTTACATTCATTTTCACAAGATTTTGGGTTCCAAAATTTTCTCCCCATTTGTCCCCTCCCCCCTCCCCAATACACTGGACATTCTAATTACCCATATCACCAATCTGCCCTCTCTTCTATCATCCCTCCCTTCCCTTACCCCATCTTCTCTTTTGTCCT
>CM053771.1:328553268-328594516 GCA_028658325.1 Potorous gilbertii
CCTTCACTGTGTTGCTGCGCGGCTTCCACTGTTCCAGAATTTGTCAGGAGTTCTTTTTACAGGAAATCTATGGGCTGTGGGTTCGGACCTAGCATAGGTGAGTCTTTCTACTCCGCCATCTTGGCTCCGCCCCCCTCATTAGTTGATCTGCAAGAGCAAAATTAAAAGTTTCAGAAAATTTAGGGCATATTCTTAATTAAAAAATCATCAAAATTTTTAGTTCAAACACAGTGGTGAAGAAAAATATAAAAAGATAAACACATATGAAGAGTGATAGAAGACTAAACAAGGACAAACTGCTGACATTCAAATGCAAGGAAGTGATACATGTTTTTCCTTCTTCACCTTAATACAAAGATATTATACATCTTGTTTTTAAAAGAAGAGAAAGTGAAAAAGAAACATATGGGAAGGGGAGGGAAGTGAAAGTTTTAGAAAATTATCTCACATAATCAGGTTGTACAAGTAGACATCTAGATAAAATGATGAGAAAGAGAGGAGGGGAGCAATTACTTGACCTTAATTATCATCTGAACAATATATGTATGTAGGTATTATGTATGTGTATGTGTGTGTATAAAGGAGGAACACACCTACACTGCTGACTACAGAAATATATATCACCATTTCTAAGGATATTCTAAGGATATTTATAGCTGTTTAAGGGCTGACAAAAATAGGTTATCTAAGGGAGTACGCATAAATAGGGGAATGGATATCAAGTTATGGTATATAAATTGGAGGGAGTAATATTGTTCTCAATTCACCAGCCTAATGACCAACCACAGGTATTGAAAATGTCACCCATCCCTATTCCCCACAAAAAGGGGCAATGAAGGACTCAGCATGCAAAATGACACAGACAATTTTGGGGCCATTGCCAAGGGAGTTAGGCAAGCATGTACAACTATATCTATATCTATATCTATATCTATCTATCTATCTATCTATGCAATGTCTTTTGTTATTCTTATGTTTTTATTTGGGGGATGGGGTAAGCTGGGAAGAAAGGAAGGGAAATAAGCATTTATATAACGCTTACTATGTATTAAGCACTCTGCTAAGTGTATTTTACAAAAATCTCATTCAATCCTCAGAAATCCTGTGAGATGGGAGCTTTTATTACTGCCATTTTACTGTTGAGGAAACTGTAGCAAACAGAGCTTAAGTGACTTGCTCAGGGTCACAGAGCATGTGTCTAAGATAGATTTTGAACTAGGATTTCCTGATTCCAGATCCAGTGTTCTATCTACAAATGTGACAGCTACCTCTGTGGGAAGGTGAGGGGTGGATTATGACTGATTATACAGACACAAACACATTCATAGACATATGTATGTACATACACATATATGTATATATACATATATGTTTATAGATATACATTTCTATCTATCTATCTATTTACAGATATGCATGGTGGTGCAGTGGATAGAGCACCTGTGCAGGAGTCAAGAGGACCTGAGTTCAAATCTCACCTCAGACGCTTGACACTCACTAGCTGTGTGACCTTGAGCAAGTCACTTAACCCCAGTTGCTTCATCCTGGTTCATCTCCAGTCATCCTGGATTCAGATGGCTCTGGAAAAGAAGTAACGCTGGTGACCTGCACAGCCCTCTCTCCCTCAAAAGAAAGTCAAGTGCAAGTCATGTCATCATTTCTCTAATGACATGGTCTTCTTCAGCAACTAAGGAACAACACATAGATATACATTTATCAATTTAATTTAATTTTATTCTTTTACTATGCAAACCTTTATCTGATATCTTCTATATAGCTACCTTGGTACTTCCATCCTATGTTATTTAACTTAGGCTTCATTTTTTTCCTCCTGTCATTATAATTACATTAAAAGTTACCTGAATCCATCATAACATCTAGTAAAATTAATTTCATATAGTTGAAGTTCAGTAAATGTTTTTTGGTTGTTAGAAAATCATATCTATGAAGTATTTAGTGAAACTTCTTCAAGAACTCAGAGAAACAATAAAACAACTAAATCATACTAAATGCTTTTATATCAGTCTAGCAGTTGCTTTCCAGGAAGTTTTGCTTTTCCAATTTTCAGATATACATTAATATATGTATATATATGTATATATGTATATATGTATACACACATACATATATACATATGTATATGTATATACACACATGTATATATATCCAGTTTCACACACATTTGTGTGTATATATCTATGTATAAATAGTGGAGATATAGATACAAATATATAAACAAATAACATAACTGTTTACTTGCTGTATATAGAAATAGATATGTCAGAGAACACAACATACACACACCTTCTTAAGTGAAATATACACATATTATCAATGCACACATTTTATCACCTAGGAATTTAATTGCTTTGTGGTAAAGGCCTATAATTATATAAAAGTTAAAGGATGAAAGTAGTATTTCTCATTGAAAACAAAGTGGCTTCTTTGCATAAGAAATATTTGGCAGACAGATATAACTAAAACACTACTGGCAATGCTTAACATTGATCATAAACGAAACTACCAGATGGTTTGTGCACTAAGCTGAATGTTAAAATGAGCAAATCACAAAAATCACACTTTTTCTTCTTGCAGTGATGGAAGATGTTTCATTTATATTTGTTTTCCTTTTTTAGTTGTACTGGCTTGCGTGACATGGTATGCCTTTCTATTTACATATATTAAAATGAAGAAAAAGATGTTCTCAATGTTTATGTTAGTAATGTAGATGCTACAAATGATGCATCCTCAACAAATTAATGAAATTAACAGTAGCAAGGGTATATTTATATGAAATCAAAAGTGAGAGGGAGTTAGATAGAGACAGATAGAAGAGGAGGTCAGGTAAAAGAGGGGAGAGGAAAAAAAGCTACTTACTACTACTTGAAGGAAGGATACTTCATTTTAATGGTATAGGTAATTTGTCCAAGTATTCCTGAGGAACTAAAGCTAAAAAACTTAATTGGTATATGGTCTTTTTGGGTAAGATTATAAACAGTCTAAACTAGGCTATTATTCAGATACTGATGCATAGTTCACCGTCAGACTAATTTCAAGCATTTTCAGTTTAAAGTGTTCTAGTCACCAACATCCTTATAAAAATACAAGGTCACCTTCACACCATCCTGAGGCATTTAAAGAGAACTTTAATTGATGTCCGCTACTTTTTTAATTATTTTGATGATTTTTATTATGACGATAAAGTAGTATTTAATAAAATACTATTTTTAATGATTTGGTATGCTATACATGCTCTATACCATCATTTTGTTGCTGAAGAGCAATTTGAATAATGCCTTCTCTCAACTCTATATTACAGTAAGCAGCATTCATAGCATCTTAAGAAAAGATCTACAAATAAAATAATTAGAGCTTATAGTTCTGCAATACTTGTGGAATCATCAAATTCCAAGATGATTGTAGTCAGTAAAAGT
The DNA here is from genome assembly GCA_028658325.1 of Potorous gilbertii. Lineage (NCBI taxonomy): Eukaryota > Metazoa > Chordata > Mammalia > Diprotodontia > Potoroidae > Potorous > Potorous gilbertii. Next base: position 328,556,703 of record CM053771.1, read on the forward strand.
TGTATGACACATTAAGAACTGATTTAATCCTTCCTTCTGCTTACAAAAAGGATACATCTAGCTTAGAGTTTTTAAATTTGTCTATGGAAAGTTTGTGATCAGTATTACTGCCAGAAACCTGCATGTTATATTGGGAAACATGCCAGTTATGTCTTCAGAAGACATAGTTCAAATCTGAGTCTTTTGTTTGTTGCCTAGATAACTTTTAGCAAATCACAACATCTGCAGATCTCAGTTTAACAAACATCATGACGAACTTAAGGTAGGTAACTTCTAACATCCCTTGCACCTCTAATTCAGTGATCTTTTGGCCCATACATGGCCGATCTCAATAGCCTGATTTCTTTGGGGATGTAGCACACCAAGGAGAGGAAAGCGATGGTAATGAAACAAGCATTTGCATAGTACTTACTATGCTTCAGAATCTGTCTTAAATGTTTATTAAAAATATTATCTCATTTAATCCTCATAATAAACCTTTGAGGTAGATGCTATTATTATCTCAATTTATAGTTAAAGAAACTGAGGCAAAGAGAGGTTATGTGACTTGCCCAAGGTCATACATCTAATGTCTGAAGCTGGATTTGTATTCATATCGTCATGACTCCGAATCTAGCAGTCTTTATACTGCACCACCAGTTACCTCTGTCACTAGGGGTAGGGGAAATCAGAGAAATTTTTGAGCAAAATAATCAGTCAACAAATATTTATTGAGTAAGAAAGAAAGAAAGGAAGGAAGGAAGAAAGAAAGAAAGAAAAAAAGAAAGAAAAAGAAAGAAAGAGAAAGAAAACACCAACTGTGTTATTAGGTAACATTCAGAAGAATATTTTTTTGGACTCAAATTATTTTTTTTAAAAATAATTTGTTTTAAACATTCTTTTCTTTTTAAATTTTGAGTTCCAGGCTCTCTTCCCACCCATTGAGAAGACAAACAATTTATCAATTATGCATGTGAAATCATGCAAAGAGTATTTCCACAGTAGTCACATTGCAAAAAAATATGAAAAAACCCTGTCATCTTGGGAAGGAGGAAGGGAAGGAGGGGAAGACAATTTAAAACTCTATCTTATAAAAGTGAAAGTTGAAAACTAAAACTAAATAAATACATTTTAAATGCGAAAAATAATCCAAAGAAAGTGACAAAATTATACTTCAATTTGTATTCAGAGTTCAGCAGTTGTCTTTCTGGAGGTGGATAGCATGTTTTCATCATGAGTCCTTTGGATTTGTCTTCAATCATTGTATTGATCAGAGCAGCCAAGTCTTTCCCAATCAATCATCATTGCAACATTGTGGTTGCTATGCTCAGTGATATCCTAGTTCTACTTACTTCACTCTGTATCAGTTTATATAGGTCTTGCCTTGTTTTTTGTTTTTTTTCTGAAATCATCCCCCTCATCATTCTTACAGCACAATAGTATTCCATTCCAATCATATTTCACAACTTGTTCAGCCATTCCCCAATTAGTGGGCATCCCCTCAACTTCCAATTCTTTGCTACTGAAAAAAGAACTGCTATCAATATTTTTGTACATATAGGCCCTTTTCTTTTGATATCTGAAATACAGACCAAGAAATGGCATTACTGGATCAAAAGACATACACAGTTTTATAGCCTTTTGGGCATGGTTCCAGGTTGTTCTTCAGAATGGCTGGACTTGAATTTTTTATTTTTTGCAGGGGGGCGGGGTGGGAGTGGAACAATCAGGGTGCTTAAATGACTTGCCCAGGATCACACAACTATAAGTGTCTACAGCCAGATTTGAACTCAGACCCTCCTGAATCAAAGGTCAGTGCTCTATGCACTACACCAATTAGCTGCCCCAACTAAACTTGAATTCTAAAGGGGACCTCAACTCAAGATAGTTAAGATTTTCTTGCATTGTTCTCATTTCTCTTTTCAGTTTTTCTTCCACCTTTCTTATCTGACTTTCAAAATCTTTTTTGAGCTCTTCCATGGCCTGAGACCACTGCAAATTTATTTTGGAGGTTTTGGATGAAGAAGCCTTCACTTTGATGTCTTGTTCTAATGGTATGCTTTGTTCTCCTCATCCAAAGGATGGAGGAATTAATCTGTTCACCAAGAAAGTAACCTTCTATAGTCTTATTTTTTTTCCTGTTTTTGGGCATTTTCCCAGCCAGTTACTTGACTTGGTCAAGTGGAGGGTATACTCTAGGGACCTATAAGTTCTCAGTTCCTCCAAGGTGACACAATCACTTCTCCTGGCCTTCACTCTGGTCCTGGAACAACCACAAGCCTTTCTGCCCAGGATATGGGAGTAGGGTTCCCTCTACACAACCACTTCCAGCTCCATCACTTCAATGCTTCTTCTCACCCCAGGGCTTCCACTCAGAGCTGAGATTCAGATCAGCTCCCTGATTCCTTCAGGTTCTTTAGGCAGAGGCCTCCAAAAATGGATGCTGCTGCCACCTGGGCCTGCATGAGGCTGGGGCTAGGGTGGGACCCTGGTCACTTCTCACCCAGGTGAAAGAGCTTTCTCGCTGACCTTTTAAGCTGTCTTTAACATTTGTTGGTTGAGGACTCTAGGAACCACAGCTGCTGCCCAGAATTCCACACCCTGAAGCCTATTCCAGTCCTGTCCATGACTCGTTGCATGGACCAATGCTGGGCAGTGCTCTGCTCTGAGCCAATGTGATAGAACTTTCTTGTTGGCCTTCCAGACTGCCTTGGGCTGGAAATCTCTTTCACTCTGTCATTTATGTCTTCTACTGCTCTAGAATTTGTTTAGAGTCATTTTTACAGGTATTTTATGGACTTTAGGGAGAGAACTACAACAGGACCATTCTTCTACTCTGCCACTTTGCCCCTAGAAGAAAATATTTTAAAGCTTATGGAAAAAAATTCATAATTTAATTTGTCAAATTCAGTCTAGCTATTCTATTCTTCTCAAAAGGAAAATCCCTGTAACTTATCTTTGTAATGGTTAAATTTTGTTGGTCTACAATGTTAATGTGTTGTATAAATAAGTTCCCTCCTCTCCTTCCTTCTTTTCTTACCTACTTCTCTCTCAAGAGGCAGCTAGGTGGTACAGTGGATAAAGTTCCAGTGCAGGAGTCAGAAGGACCTGAGGTCAAATCTCACCTCAGACACTTGACAATTGCTGGCTATATGACCTTGAGCAAGTCACTTAACCCCAATTTCCTCATCTTGGGTCATCTCCAGTCATCCTGATGAGTCACTGGAGTCATTGGATTCAGATAACTCTGGAGGAGAAGTGAGGCTGGTGACCTGCATAGCCCTCCCTTACTCAAAACAAAGTCAAGTGCAGGTCACATCATTATTTCTCTGATGGCATGATCTTCTTTGGCATTGAAGGATGAACACACATTTCTCTCTCAATTTTTCAATGAATCATTGGGTCAGAGAAAGTAATTTTACTTCCTTAGAAGTTTAAACAAGAAATATTCTTGTCCATCTTTTTTCACAAGGTACCTCCCCTTGAGATTCAGGAATAATTTCCTAACTTTAGAATTGCATCCTTTATCTTCCACTGTAGGTGTCAGTGCTGTTACACTTGACTCTGTATTCTGTTTAATCAGCCTGAAGAAAAAAACATATTCAAATTGTAAGGAATAGTTAGTTATCTCTTCTGTAATGACCTTACTTCTATTTACTGCCTTAGACCTTTGAGATGTGGAAATTACTCCTTAGAACACCTACTCCATCTTTCTCATAAAATATACAAGAAAATTGAGACTTTTTGAGATCTTACTGAGATTTTGAGGTCTTATTGGATGAAAGTTCCACAAAGAATACGTAATATAACCAGGATATGAACCCAGACTATGAATACTATGAATCAATTAACAAAATTTATTAAGTGCTTATTATGTTCCAGACACTGTCCTAGATGTGAAGGATATAATAACATAATGCCTGCCCTTGAAGAGTTTAAGTTTAGGAGAAACAGCCTGTATGTATGTAAGTAAATAAAATGCGTATGAATAAATGCCAAATAAATACAGAGGAGTGAATATAAGAGAGATGTAAAGACAGAACCATTAAGACATTCAATAGCTTAGATGCATGAGGTGATGATGAAAGAGGATCTGAGATTGAAACTGAGGTTGTGAACCTCATGACTGGGGTGCTCACAACAGAAATAAGGAAGTTCAGAAGAGGGATGGATTTTGATGAAATGGCAATCTAATGAGATCTATTGCACAGTTTGAAAACCATTCATGCCTGCTTATATGTGTGACTCATTCAGTCTCCCGGAAAATGGAAAGGAATAGAGTGCAAGGCCCTTAATTGATGACCACTACTTAAAAGCACAGAACTCACTGAGGAGCATCTAGCACACATGGTAATGAATTGATCTATGGGAGTAGTTGTGGGTATTCTTCAGTCAGAAGAATTTTACCCGTGCAATTAAGTGTACCTAGGAGTTGATGCCCAGAGCTGAAAGAGAGAGATTGGGTGCTTTTGTAGTTACAGGAAGGCAGGAGACATAACCATTCAAATATACTTTACCCTCTGTTTTCACTCCCAACAAAAAAGCAAACAATTGCCCTTAATGATTTCAAGTCACAAGACACAGGTCAATAGCATTCTTACATAAGGAAAAATAATAGAACATATATGCTGGTCTCTTATGAATGAATTGTTATTTCTTATTAATTTTTTTCCATTTTATTTTTCATTTTTAACACAGTTTGTAACAGATAAAACAATTAAAACTTTTGGTCAGGTGATACTTCTTTTTAAAGCATTTACAATGTAGACCACAAATGAATTTTTTTTTAAACATTAACCAACTGAGACACAAATAATATTTATGTTGCTAACTTCACAAGCTCTTGACCTAATATTCTCCACAGTATTACTAAGAATTAAAGTACCCTAACTTATTGTTGTTGGTCTAAAGTCCTAGGCCTAATAGCTAAATTTTAGACTTAACCTTGGATGTTTGTCTACCAATAATAGATCTGGTATTAAGGTTACAAACCTTTTGACTATAGGAAATTGCCACCAAGTGTAGGGATATTGCAGGGATACAATATCTCCCCAACTTCATGTCACTTCCAGGCATGATTAGATTGTCCCCTAGTATTAAGTCAAGCTTAAAGTCTGCCATGTGTCAGTGGAGAGACTGAGTCAGGAGAATCCTACCTCAGCCCAGACTGAACAGCCACTCTCCCTCCCCTTCCCATGAGATTGCCTTTTGCAGTTCATACCAGCATCTCACCAGCTTACTGGCATCATGGATTGGAGGCTCAGACTGCCTTTCTTGCTATCCATACTTGGAATTAGACTCAGAAGAATAGTCACTTAATAGTCCCATAGCATCTAAAAATGCAAGTTCCAATAATCAGGTTTCAAATATGATTATAATTTCACTTTGGCTAAGAAACATCTTTTGTGGCAAGTCTTAAGTGGCTTACTTGCCTTTCTATACATGTTCGAGTTTCTGATTAAATAGCAATAATAAAATCAAATTTACCATTAAAACCTTAATTTTTCCATCAATGCCAAATTTTACCTGAGGTTATCTTCCTCTAGGAAATTTAGACTAAATTTTTTGTCCCTGAACTAAAGATGTCTTTGATTTATTCTCAGGAATTAATTCAGTCAATTGTTTTAATACTAATCGTTTTACCTCACTTTGTAACATGTCCAATTTTCCTTCCCAGCACTCCCGTCTCCCCGCTTCCTAATACCTTGCATTCTGATTACTCCTTTCCTCACTATCCTCTCCCTTCTATCACACCCCACCCTTCCCTTATCCCCATCTTCTCTCTTCTCTTGTAGGGCAAGAACAATTTCCATAACCCATTCCTTGTATTTCTTATTTCCCTGATATGCAATAAAAATTCTCAAAATTCATTGCTAATGTTTTGAATTCAAACTTCTCTCCCTCCCCTCCTCCCAGCCCCACTGAGAAGACAAGCAATTCAATACAGACTAAATATGTTTTGTTTTTCAAAACACTTCCATAATAACCATGTTGTGTAATACTAATTATATTGCCCTCTGTCCTACTCTATCCCACCTTATTTTTTCCCCTCACAATTGACCTTGTCCCTTCTCAAGTGTTTATTTCTAGTGACTTTCTTCTCCCATTTGCCCTCCCTTCTAACATTCCCCTCACCCCACTTGTTGCCTCCTCTCCTACTTTCTTGTGGTGTGATATAAATTTTCATATCAAATTTAGTGAGCATGTTATTCCCTCCTTCAGCCATCTGTGGAGAGAGTAGCTTCATTTTCCCTCTCTTCCCTTATCCCTTTTCTCCTCCACTGAACAAGATTTTTCTTATCTCTTTTATGAGTTGTAGCCTGCTCCTGTTCCATTTCTCCTTTTCTCTTCCCAGTATTTTCCTCCTTTGCCCCTTAATTTTTGTTTTACTTTATTTCTTTTTGTAGATATCATCTTCTGATTCAACACACCTTGTACTCTCTATCTATCTATCTATATGTGTGTGTGTGTGTGTGTCTGTGTGTGTGTAGGTCTTTGTACAACATCTCCATCTACCCAAATACTGAGAAAAGATTCAAGAGTTATAAATATTTTCTTTCCTTGTAGGAATGTAAACAATTGATCTTTAGAGAGTCTTCAATGATTTTTCTTTCCTGTTTACCTTTTCATACTTCTCTTGATTTTTGTCTTGGGATGTCAAATTTTCTAAAGAGATCTGGTCTTTTCCTCAGTATGAATGATTGACAGTCCTCTATATCATTGAATGACCATTTGTTCCTTTGAAGAATTATACTCACATTTGCTGGGTGGGTAATTCTTGGTTTCAATCCCAGTTCCTTTGACCTCTGAAATATCCCATTCCAAGCCTTTCAATCCCTTACTGTTGAAGCTGCCAGATCTTGTTTCCAGTAAGATTACATAAAAGGACTCACATGTTATACTGACTACTTGTAATTGACCCTAGAAGTTTGCTATAGAAGGAAAAAATAGGGACATATGATAGGATATGATAGGATTATACATCTTTGATGCTGTTTGAATTCAGATAGGAGTGAAATTTTCCAATCATGCAGTATCTGTATTATAGCCAGACTCAGAAATATTCGGGTGGGAAACATTCCTTTATCAAAGGACACAATGGGGAAACTGACCAGGAGGATCCCCTCCTAGATTGAGTCTAGAATTGGCCCCTCGGTATTTCCTATCCAGATACAAATTTCACCTGATAACAGTACAGGATGCAGGATCAAATTCCCTCTGAGTAACTTGTGGTATATTCTGTCAGATACTGATTTAATGCAGACAACTATATCCAAATTCAAATTTAAACAAAAATATTTATAGTCCCAAATATTTTTACCTTAAACAGCAAATTTCACTAATCACAACATAAAGCCAAATACAGTTATTTGTATTCCCATGGAGTTGCAATAAGCAATGAAGATTAACGGGACTCACAAAAATAAGAGATTCCACTTAAGATCCTTCCTTCTCAAATTTAAAACTTGTCTTGATATAAAAGTCAATTATTAAAAATCTTTTCTATCTATTACAACTTTTGAGCAAGTCATATTCATTGTTTATGAATTATATAAGTCAAACAAATTTCTTTCTTAGGACTGATGACCTTGTCCACATGAAAGGAGCCTTGGCAGTTTTACAAAATAAAAGGAATTGGAACAAATCCCATGCCTGCCAACCCCCAGACATACAAGAGGACTCTTCTGAATGGGCAGAACCAGTCTAAATAATTTTTTTACTCCATTCATTTCTTTCCACACACAGTAATCAATTAACAGTATTAGGTTTAGCATTAAAACAGCAACTTCAAAAACTTAGTTAACAATCTTACAACTTTTATAAATGATAATCAAATTTTAGCTGTAACTTCTTTAACAGGCAAAGGTGAAAATACCTGATTTTCTAAATGGCAATTACAAAACATTATAAGATAAGGTTAGTAGGATGGATAAAATTTTAAATAACATAACTGGCTTTACACAATTTTTCCAACACCATTTCTGGATTATAGAGTAAAATAAAAATCTTAATGGTTCTAAATTTTACTCAAGACAATTTCATGTCTGTGTCCATTCCTTAAAAATGTTTTTGAAAGAAAAAGTTCTGAAATTGCTCTGTGGAAGTGAGGGAGACTCTGGCACCTAGTCCCTCCTTTCCACTTGGGAGTTCAAAGTTCCATCTCTGAGGTGTCCTTTTTTATTTTCAGATTTATGTATTTTCTCAAATTGCCTTAGTGCCAAATAATACAACAAATTCTGACCTGTCTTAAACATCCAATTAGGAGTGACATGTTTCACTTAAAATATGACTAGAATTACTACCTTTTAGTTGTATCCTATATACAAAAACTTTTCTCCTTTAGGTGAGGCATGAGATAATTAAAATGCTATTTAATCTGCCTTACTGATATGAGGGGAAAAATTTTTCCTGATTTCTTCTTGTCTTTCCACCTTCACAACCTGGCCAGGGTTGGAAGGTAGAAAGAGAGAGAGAATTTTACCAACAACTTTCCAATAATTTCCAAAACGTTTATGCTTTCCTTAAACTTCATACCCATGTTGTTCTCCTAGAGGGCTTTGACTAAAGCCCCTTTAAAACTGCACATATATTATTTCCTTGCATTTCTTATCTAAAACTGCATTTAGCCATCATATAAACTAAATAAGATTACTTTCTCTCTTTCTCTGTTTCTCTCTTCCATACTCCTCCCTGATGCTGCAGCCATCAAAGAGAAGGGAGGAGGGGGAGGAAAAGAGATAACATTCCAAATTCCAGCTACAATGGGGCCGGCCATAATAACTCACAAACACACACACACATATAACATGTAAAGACAGAACACATGTACAATCAATAAAAAAAATCCAAAAACTGAAAGAAAAAAGTTGTCAGAAATTCTCTTTACAAATTATAACTTTGGCTTACTTTCTATCACTGTGTTCCAAACATCTTTCATGCAATTCAGATTTCCAACTAAGTAATCTCATCCTTCAAGAGTGGTTTAGCTATATTGCACCAATCCGTGGGGTATAGGGCTGTCTGAGAAATGCTGTCTGGAAGAGACTGAATGTAAAGATTGTCTGGTCCATGATGGATTAATTTCTTTAAGAATTTAAAATCCAGAGAGGTACGTTCTCTTATAGCCACTCCTGGGTTATAGAGATGTGTGGTTTCTATTAATGGCAATATTAGCTTCATTTCCAAAAGTATTCCTTCTCCTCTTTCCGTGGCTTGTTGAAGGACTTTTTGTACAATCCTTTCAGGCTCCTGGATTTTTTTCACAAACTTGTGATCTAGTCTTACAGAATGGAGGTGCAGTGGGAGGAGGAGACTCTTTCAAATTTTTGTGTGACACACTCCATCAGGTCTTCCTTCTCTTTTGTACTAGAGGCTGCATCTACTTTTATTGTTTTTGTGGCTAATGATACTTGTTCGAGTTTCTGTAGGCATATTTTGAGTATGTTCCAAATTGAAAATATTGTAACAGGAGAAGCACTTGGACTGACCTCTCTATAATACACACTCATTAGAGTGCCTACTATTTCCCACTTTTCAAGATTTATAGTCCCTTCCTCTGGGTCCTTCATACCTTTTATCACATGAATTACTTCATGACTCCAAGATTACTTCACCTGTCTGTTTTAAATGCCTAGGTTCTAGCATATTGCTAAAGTGCAGCTAATTTTGCCAAGCTCAAAGTGAAAGTGACCATGCTGAAGAAGTGGTCCCCTTCCAGGCCTTCCCCTCACCTTTTACCTGCATGCTACTTTCCTCTTCAGCTCCAGGGGTCCTCCTCTGGTCTTGTAACATGAACTAGGTTTTCCTGTCTAGAATGGGCGGGGACCCTCTTGGGCACCAGATGCTGTGTCCTGCACAGTCCATCAGGTCCAGAGCAGTTACGGGCTCACAGAGTGAGGATGAAAAGGCAGGAAGGACACAGCAGTCTGAACAAAGTAAGTTTATTCAGGACATACTGAGCCAATAATTCAGGGAACTGGGATGCTTAAATAGTAAAAAACCATAAAGGTAGTGATTGAAGCATGAAACAGAGTAGATTGTGATAAGTAGAAAGGGAGACTTCAAGGCCTCTTTATCAGAATGTTATCCTGTATAGCAGGAGCCCTGATTCCTGGAACTTCAACACCCAAATTCAAGGATGTGCACCTGAGAACAATATATCACTTAACTTCTCAAGTCAGCTACTCTTCTCCCTTGGAGGAGGGGATCTCTTGATCAGGGGCTCTTTAAAACCCCTCAAGGTTCTCTACAGATAATGTCTAGACTCTTTCTTTGATCATGGCTTTCAAATAATCCCATAATTTTTAAATTGTTTCTCCTGGATCTATTTTCCAGGTCAGTTATTTTTCCAATGAGATGTTTCACATTATCTTCTGTTTTTTCAATCTTTTGGTTTTGTTTACTAACTGCTTGGTTTTTCTCATAGTCATTCATTTCCCTGAACTCTATTCTCTCTTTCAATGAATTATTTTGTTCAGTAAGCTTTTGAACCATCTCCTCTATTTGGCTAATTCTGCTTTTTAAAACATCCTTCTCCTCATTGGGTTTTTGGACCTCTTTTTCCAATTGAGTTAGCCTCTTTTTAAAGCTGTTATTTTCCTCAGCATTTTTTTGGTTCTCCTTTAGTAAGGTGCTAACTTGTTTTTTAAGGTCTTCTATTGCCTGATCCCAATTTAAGGTCCCTTTGGAGACCCTGGAGACAGAGGCCTTAATTTCCTCTGACAGTATGCCTTGTTCTTCCTCATCTGAAACGATGGTGGAAGATACCTCTTCCCCAAGAAACATTCTGTAGTCTTATTTTTTCCCCCATTTTTTTGGCATTTTCCCAGCCAGTTACTTGGTTTCTGAGTTTCCTCTTCACAGCCACCTGGCCTCTCATTCCCCCAAGCCAGCACTGGGGGTTGAGATTCAGATGAGCTGCTCCAAAGTCTCCGGGGCTTTAGGCAGGGGCAGGGCTACTATTCAGTGTGAGATTAAGATCAGCTTCTCAGGTAGGGGAAGGGCAGTCACACAGGGCTCAGTTCCCTCAGGGGTTTTATGATGAGACCTTCAACAATAACTGCAGGCTACTGCCTGCTTTGGGAGCCCCCAAATGCTGCTGCCTCCACTGCTGCCACCTGAGGAGGCCCAAGTTATGGGGACACCCTGCTTTCTTCTTGGCCATCCAAAAAGACCTTCTCACTGACCTTTGGCACCTGTGGATTGAGGGATCTGCACTGCTGCTGGAGATTCTGTCCCTGATGCCTGCTCGTATCTGCTCCTTTCCATGCCACTTGGCCAAGTCAGGGCTGGGCTCTGCTCTATGTCCAGTGCATGACAGACCTTTCTCATTGGTCTTTCAGGACACTCTGGTATAGAAATTTCATTTGTTGAGCGTTCTTATTTACAAGTATTTTATGGGCTGTGGGGTAAGAGCTAGTGTATTTTTGTCTTTCTATTTTGCCATCTTCACTCTGTCCCCCTGGCAGAATATTTTTAAAGAAATAATCCTGGATTTTGAATCACAAAATCTGAATTATTCATTTAAAAAAAAACTTTTATAGAAAGATATGCATTGAGAAGATACAACAGAACTTAAGCTCAAAAGCATCCAGAACTCAGATCATCATCTCTTTAACTACCTCCGTCACTGAGGAGAGTGGACTGGAACTTAAAATGGTTTTTATATAACATCTCCATCCCCACCCTTGTCCAAGTTAACTTCTCTGTGTGGTTAAGCTGGTTACTCCTTACTGTGGTGGCTACTTGCAGATTATGCCCTGACTCTAGTTATTGGACTTCTATTGGCTCTTCCAAACTTTTGATGCTCAAAGTTGTAGCTTGATTTATTTACCTCTAATATTCATTTCTCTAAAGTCAAAAAAGAAACACACACAGAGACAAACACACACCCACCCACACACAGAGGAAATGAAGGCAGCACCTTCATTTAAAGTTAAAGGCCACAGAGTAATCAGTTGAGGAGATAAACCAGCCAGAAGCACATAACAAAATACTGTCACTTTTAGTATTCTTTTTTCCAATTAGATGATTATGGCATTTCTTACTCTTCACATGGAAACTATCAGTGAAAATAATTCTTGAGTGAACTTTTAAAGGTAAGGGAGAACATCAAATGTTTTGATTTAATAAAGAAAATAGGAAATGAATGGAATTAGAAAACTATTGGGTCAGCGATAATTCTTTTGAACACTTGTAAAATTCTTGAATTCTTTGCCAAATATTTGGTTAATGAACATGTAGAAAAAGAAGAAATCATAAAGTTTCAACAGGGCTCATAAAAGAGAGTTCATACCATAATAACCATATTTCTTTTGTAGACTTGTGGATCAGAAAATTGTTGAAGATTTAGTTTACCTTGGTTTTTTATAACAATTATTCCTGTTTCTAATGATAGTCTTATGGGAAACTTGGAGAAATATGTACTACATGATTCTATAGTTAGATGGATTTGGAACTAATAAACTAACCTGGCAAATACAGTGATGAGTATTGTTTAATATCAGCTTAATAGGAAGTCTCCAATGGAGACTCAGAGAACTGTGTTCAATCCCTAGCTCTTTAAAGTGAACATGATTAAAAGCATAGTGAACATGCTTAACAATTCATAGAAGGCAAAAAGCTGGGAGGATTAATTAAATTCCTTGCTTATGGTTAAAATTCTAAGTTTTTTGACAATCTGGAAAATTGAATCAGACTGACAAAATGAAATTCAATAGCAGAAGACCACTGATTTATATTTAGAAGGAATTTTAGTGGTCATCTTGCCCATCCTTTCTCATTTTATGGATGAGGACACTCAGACCTAGAGAATTTTGGGTAGATAGTAGTCTTGAAAAAGAATAAGGATTTCCATGGACTTCCAACTCAAACTTAACCAAGAAAATACCATAGCAGGCAAAAAAAAATGCTGATGTCATTTTAGACTTCAGTAAGAGAGAACTGATGTGGAGAGTTAGGGAGGCAATAGTCTTTTTCCCTGGTCAGATTAGAATTGTAATACTTTTTTCATCTTCAAAAAAAAGAATGTTAGAAAGGAAATTGATAAGATGGAGAACATCCAGAGGAAAGTAACTAAGAAAGTGTAGGGTCTCAAAAACATGCTATGTGATGATGACTTGAAGGAAATCAAGATAGTTAGCCTGGAGAAAAAAAAGGCTTTAGAGTTCATGATAGGTGTCTTCAAGTATAAGGAGTATATTTATGTGGAAGGAGGAGTGGATTTGTTTTGGTGTTGGAAAGAGAATACTTTAGCATTAATTTAAGGGAAAAAAATTCTTCCTCACAATTAAAACTGTTGCTGCCTTTGGAAGCAGTATGTTCCCATCACCGGAAAATTTTAAGTAAAGGCTAGATGACTACTTGTTATATATGCCATTAAGGAGATTCTTGTTTAGTTATAGATTGGATTAGGTGGTTTTTGAGGTCGTTTCCATTTCTAATGTGTGAAGACTCTATAATTGTGAAAACTTCAATAACTACCATCTTATAAAATGACTTTCTCATCTTTATAAAATCTTTATGGGAATGAGTTTTATTGCCTAACTCACTTCTGCCTGAGTAAACCCTCCTTATCCTGATCCTTAGCACATGTTGCTGCCTAAGCCTAGAGGACTTCACCCTGATTCTGATGTAATGATTGGTCCGTCTCTGCCTGGATCTGTCATTCCTGAAAAGACTTGGCCTTATTATTCATTCTAAATAACAATTTTTCCCTCCTATGGTTCTACCACCACACCAAGTGACTAATATTCCAAGGATGATGATAACTTGTATGAGCTCAATGATTAGCTTGTGACTATGCCATCATACTGTCCCAATAGTAGTGATTTTGAACCCCTGGATATTCGAAATCTGTTCCTCAGACTTCACTGCCTACTCTTTTATTCCTATCCTCCTTTCAACCTTACCCTTTCCCCTCACAGCATCCCATTGAAGACTGACCTGATCTTTCCATTTTGCTCTCTAGAACTTGTTTTTTTAGCAACCAACTTCTTTTCATCTTAAACATTTTTCCCCTTCTGCGTGCCTTTTATACTTTTACTTTCCCTGAGAATTGCTTCCTCTTGATGACATGGAATTCCTAGTTACTATTTCTAGCACTAGTTGTACTTTCATTCATTACTGCTCACCACACACTTACTGCTCACGAAGGGGAAGTCAGAATGCTCCCTGATCCCCATTATCATATCTTGACTCCCCTGCTACCCTTGTCAGGCAGGATCTTCTCTTCCTTTGTAGTCTAACCAATCCATATTTATCACACAACCAAAATTCTGGTACCTATTATATACTCGTCTTCTAGACACCTCATCAACGAGTTCATTGTCTGACTCACAAAATTTTCTCTACTTCTTAAGTCCCATTATATTAATATTCCTTCAAACACCCTGACAACACTTTCTGCACTTCATAATTTCCCACAACATTCCTCGGTTATTCACAGAAAGGGTCACTCCCTTGACTTTATTATCAACCATACATTACCATACATACCCTTCCATATTAATTTACTCTGAAACTTATTTATCTAATCAAAATCGTTTTTCATTCCATTCTCCCTTTGCCTTATCTTTGCCCTCAAATCTGTTCTTTATCCTTACCATGATTTTCAGTCTCTTCACCTCTCAATTTTTCCCAGACCATCAACTCTATACCAGTCACATTCTCCTCCATTCCCTTGATAATTCAGTTCAACTCTACAAGTCCTTTCCCAAGGAAATTTTCTACTCAGATGTCAAATTTATCTTCTTAAATGACAGGTCGTCTGATAACATCCTCCTTTCCTATTCAATATACTCCCTTAACTCAATATTATCTCCAGAATAAAAATATAATATCTTCTGTTTGACTTTTAAAGTCCTCCATAACCAGGTTTCTTTATATATTTCTAGTCTTCTTAACTGTACTTTCTTTCACTATAATCTCAAATTATTTAATATCTGTCTTCTTGCTCTTCTTCTTGTAAGACATTTCATCTCCCAACTCCTTGAATTTTCACAAGTTGTCCCTCATGCCTGGAATTCTTTTCCTTCTCATTTCTCTTCATATTTTCTCTTCATATTTTCCTTCAGATCTCAGCTAAAATCACTCCTTCTACAAAAAATTCTTTCCCTGGTTCCCTTTATTTTCAGTGCTTTCCATTCATTAATTTTCTGTAATTCATCCTGTACATATCTTGTTTGCCTGTTATCTATCCCAGTTATCTATCTGATAATGGGGAGAGTTTTGCTTTAATTTTTTATCTCCACCAGTTTGTTCAGTGCCTGGCACATAGTAGGCACTTAATAAATAAATACTTGATGACTTTAATTACTTATCTAGGAATATAAGGAGAATGTATTTTAAAATATGACATCTATTTATTTAATACTTTATAATACACTTTGTGCTTTCTTTCCCAAAACTGTAAGTTAAGTGATAGGTTGTTTTACTTATTTTTTCAGGAGAGGATACAATGAAAAAAAGGGACCTACTTGTCCATGATAACATGAAGGGAAATAAAATTCATTGGTTCTGAGCAGTACTTGGTATATAGGCACAATCTTAGTGTTGGTTGGAACACTAAGAAAGTAAGTAAATTGCTTATGGTCACACAGCCACTCAGTGTCCAAGACAGAACTTGAGATTGCACCTTTTGATTTCAATGATAATCTTCTCACTGTTTTACTGAGATCCCTCTCAATTGATATACCATATTGTACTTTAAAGTTTACATGACTCTTCCAAATACCGTCTCATATATCAGTCTCATGACAACAATCTGAGGTAGGTATGGTAATCTCCATTTGTTCAGATTAATATATTGAGACTCAGGGTATGAATGTATAAGGTATGAGAGTGTAAGTGGTGGTATGGGAATTTTCTGAGGAAGTACTTGATTTTTTTTTTGGCTCTAAGTCCAAGATTTCAGGAGAGTTTAAGAGGAAAAAAATACCATCTAGTTCAATTTTGTAGGCAAAAAAACTGAAGGCATGTGTTATATTCTCTTCTCTATTCTTCCTCCTATTATCATCTTGTTCTCCTTTCCTTCCTTCCCTTTCTTTCTTCCTTCCTTCCTTTCTTCTCTCCTTCCTTCCTTCTTTCCTTTCTCCTCCTCTTCTGCCTGTTTCTAATTTTCCTTCCTTCCTACCTCCTTCTCCATCTCCTCTTTTTTCTCCTCCTCCTCCTCCTCTTCTTCCATCTTCTCCTCATCCTTCTTCTTCTGAAATGACTGAACAACAAGTGGACATTTACTTGGTATTCCTAACCTACCTAAATTAGTAATGTGATAAATGAATTGTAAAATACTTAGATAAAAATTATGTTGAATGTCTCCTCATATCAAAGATATTACCTAAGACATCCCCTTTTGCTTTTCTGTATGCTCATTCAAACCTACTATTTCCTCAGAACAGATTTTTGTTTTTGACCAAGTTCGATAAAATGAATTCTCTTTAGTCTTTATGCCAATCAGTCTGAGAAAATTGATGGCTTATTTGGTTTCCTTAGACCTTAGACTTATAAATATAAATGCAATCATAATAAATGATCTTGAATAAAAAGGTTTAAAGATTTCTCATCTAAATGAACACCATTCTGCTGTTTGGTTGGCCTCTTGATTTTGGTGAACTTATGTTATATTATATGTGCCTAGGTCATAATAGATATATCACATTTGTATCAAAATAATACTAATGATAAAAAATAGAACACATTAATGCAGTATTTTAAGGTTTAGACAGATTCAAATGATTTATCTGTAATATACTCCAATTATTCTGTATGAGATTAATCTTACACTTATACTAAATGTGCTTAGGTACATCCTGTACTCTTCTGAGAAGTTTTGATGAAGCTAAATATAGGCTAACTTACATACAGTACACTGATGATGAGACATAGTCGCTATTTTTTAAAAGGCTAGTTGGACATTCTTGCAGTAATTTTCAACTGTGATAGTTAAAGGAAAAGATCATTTTTTGTTTAACTGTGTGCTTATAGAACTATGACACTGAGGCATCTACTTTAGTTTAACCCTTTTGTTATACACATAAGAAAAGTGAGACCAGAGATGGGAGTTGACGCAAACACACACACACACACACACACACACACACACACACAAATTGGTAGATTGGAAACTAGGTTTTTTTTCAACTGAATGATGCAGTAAAGTTAATATAAAAAGTTCAGACTATAAGGGAACAAAATTAAGGTTTCTCTTAATAGAGACAAAGAGAGATTTCTTTCAAGAAATAACAGAACAGTGTAACATGAGCTTTACATCCTCCACCAAATTGGGATCAGAAGTTATGAATGAGAGAACATGTGAAATACATTAAATCTTTCAAATAAAAATCTAGCCCTTAAATGAGAAGAGGTTGATAAGATAAAGAGGTAATTAGATATTTACTCCCTCATTCCATTTCTACCTTTGTACCCAAGGTAGAAAGCAAAATATTTATGATAACCATTAAAAAAGTTAGACCAAAATTGGGAGAAGAAATTACCTCTAAAATCCAGTTGAGGGCTAAGTTGGACAGAGGGAATGGTGCACCCCTTCCAAGTACCAAAAGATGATCAATGGAGAGCATTTGCATTTGTTAGGAAGGGCAACATAACAGGAATTGGTAAACATTTGGGAGGAGTTTTGAAATATGACATCTCAAGCACCACCTTCTATAGGAGACTTTTCCTAATTCCTGCCCTAATTCCTAGTGGTCCCCTTCAATTACTAAGTATTGATTTTCTATATATTTATTTATGCATGTAAAATTGCCATAAGATGCTGGTGTAAGGGACAGTTTCACTTTTGTCTTTGTATCCTCATTACCAAGCACGGTGACTGCCACATAGTATGCACTTAGTGACTATTAGGTGGATGATTGATTGATAATGCATTTATAGTAGTTTAGGGAGGTTTTATAAGATTTGTTTCTGATATTATGTGGAAAAATGCTTAATCTAGTTTGTGTAATGGGGTACATTAGTTTTTCCTACAGTCTATATAAATAAAAGCAATAGAAAGTGCTCAATTTTATCTTGGTTACTCTGGTTGTTTCAGCAGTAGCTCCCAATGTTGTTAGCAGCAGGAGACTTTGATAAATGGCATAGAGCAAGACATAGAAGTAGCACAAGTATATACATACTGCTTTCAAATTTCAGAGTAGTCACTTTAGAGCACTTTGAAATTAGAAGTATAAGTAAGTTCAGATGAGGAAACTGAGGTTCAGAAATGCAAAATAATTTTCCCAGATTCACACATCTAGACCAATGACCTTGACTAGAGTTTCTCAGTTTCTCACAATTGACTTAATGATAAAAGAAGCACAAAAATCCAGTGAAGAAAAGAACTCCTTAAAAAGCAGAATAGGTCAACTAGAAAAGGAAGTAAAAAGCTCAATAAAAAAAATTACTTTAAAAGCATAATTGTACAAATGGGACCTAATGACACCTTGAGACATCAAGAAACAAACGAATTCAAAAAAATAGGAAAATGTGAAATACCCCATTGGAAAAAAACAATTGACCTGAAAAACATTACTCATATTTAAGAATTATTGGACTTGCTGAAAGCCATGATCCAAAAAAGAGCCTAAATATAATATTTCAAGAAATTAGAAAGGGAAATCACTCAGGCATTTTAGATGCAGAGAGGAAAATAGAAATTGAAAGACTCCACTAATCCCCTCCCAAAAGAGATTCGAAAAATAAAAATGTCTAGGAATATCATAAACAAATTCCATAACCCCCAGAAAGCATCCAGAAAGAAACCATTCAAGTATTGTGGACCCAGTAGTTAAGATCACACAAAATTTAGCAGTTTCTACCTTAGATAAACAGAGGGTTTGGAATATATTCTGAATGGCAAAGGATGCTATCACTACAACCAAAAATAACCTATCCAGCAAAATTGAATATAATCCTTTGGTGGGGAAGAGGATGAATATTTAATAGAACATAGGACTTTAAAGAATTCCTAATGAAAAGATCAGGGCTGAATAGAAAATTTGACTTTCAAATATAGGACTAAAAAGAAGAATAAAAATATGAAAATGAAAGAGAAATCATAAGGGGCCCAAAAAGGTCTCACTCCTTACATTCCCATAGGAGAAGATAATACATGTAACTCCTAAGAATTTTATCATCATTAAGACACTTATTAAGACATTATTAAGAAGAAGTCTCATAGACAGAGGATATATGTGTGTCCTGTTTATGTTAGGATGATCTTTCAAAAGTGAAGGGGTGAGAAATAAAGATGTAATGGAGGAAGTAGAAAGAGAGAAGAATGGGAAAATTATCTCACATAAAAGTAGTGCACAAAGAAGCGGTTTTTTAGTGGAGGGGAAAATGGTAGAGTAGTTAGCATTTGAACTGTACTCTTATTGGAATTGTTTCAAAGGTACATATTTATCTATCCACCTACACACACATATATGCATATGTGTGTATATATCCATACTCATACATGCACACATTTTCACCTGAATATAGAAATCTATTTTACCCAACCAAAAAGTAGGAAGGGAAGACAAGAACAAAAGGAGGAGGGGAAGAATAAAGGAGAGGATGGATTTAAGGAGAGAGTGATAAGAAGCAAAACAGACTTTAGAGAAGAAAAAGGAGAAAGAAAAAAAGAGAAACAGAACAAAATAGGATAGAGAGAAATACACAGTAATTACAACTGTTAATGTGAATGGAATGAACTTACCCATAAAATGGAAGCCAATAGAAAAAAATGAATTAGTAAACAGAAATCAGAAATACACTTGAAACAGAAAGACACACCCACATACACAGTGCTGAAAATATGAGGGTCAACTGGGTTGAACAAGTTGTGGTATATTATTGTGACAGAATACTTATGCTCTAAGAATTGATCAGGAGAATGTTTTCAGGAAAAAAATGGGTAGATCTTTATGAACCAATGTGAAGTGAAGAGAGCAGGAGCTGGAGACCATTGTACATAGTAATAGCAATATTCTAATGATGATCAACTGTGAGAGAGTCAGCTACTCTGATCAATACAATGACCAAAGATCGTTTCAAAGAATTCATGAGGAAAAATGCTATCCATCTTCATAGAGAGAACTGATAAAATCTGATTGTAAATTAAAATATTTTTTCCCTTTATTTTTCTTACTTTTTGCTTTGCTACATGACTAATATGGAAACATTTTGAATGATTTTACATATACTATTGACATCAAATTGCTTGCCTTCTTATGGGGTGGTACAGGAGCTGGAAGGAGGGAGAGAAATTGAAACTCAGAATAAAAAAATGCTAAAAAAATAAGTAATAAAATGAAAAATAAAACAAAATACAAAAATATTTATAAGAAAAATTTGTAGCAGGTAAATTTGACTTAGATTATAAAATAATAATTATAATACCAATGGCATCTGTCTAGTACTTTAAGATTTGTAAATTACTTAACCTTAGTTTCTCATTTTTTTCTTCCTACCAAATGTAGGATGTATATGCCATTATTTTCTTGATTTTATAGAATGAATGACTGTGACATTTAGAGATTAAGTGACCTGCTCTGAGGCATAATTAAAACCCTGGTGTTCCTAACTCCAAGAATAGATTGGTTTATTATGCCAGCTACCTGCCTCTGAATTGAGTGCTAGGAGAAACAATTAACTATGATTTAGACACCTTTGGAAATTGGAAGTATACTTATTATGTTTAAACAATACAATCACATCTAAGTATAAATTGTAACTATTAGATATTTGCTAATTTACCATCAGGAAAATCCTTAATTTTGACCTAACACAATTACAACATAGTGGAAGAAACTACAAAGTTGATTGAAATTAGAGGAGCTGGATTCAACTCAGAATTCTGCTAGCTGTATTACAGTAAACCAACCAAAATCCTGCCTTTATTAGCTTTATGACAGGAAAGAAATCTTCAAGCCTCAGTTTCCTCATCTCCAAAATAGGCATGATAACGTTGTTTTCATTAAATACCAAAAAAAATTGTGAGAATCAGACAAAACAGTGCATGTAAGAGTAATCTAACAACTGTACAAAATTATAACTGATACAAATAAATATCAGTATGTCAACTGTTCAATGACAAAAATTCCAAACCTTTTCACGCTCAGCTCTACTTCTTTATTTTATCTTTAAGCACAAGACCTATACCCTGTAGCTGCCCTGATGATGCCCAGTTATTAAAAGAAGAGAGATAATATGAAAATATTTACTTTCATCTAAATAACTGTTGCACTATCAATGTCTAAAGAAGTAACAATATCCTTTTTCAGTTAACAATGGTGTCATCCTGAAACGTTATCTTTTCCTGGAAACCTATTCCTGATATAATCAGTTGACACTGATGTTTTTTCTCAGACCTCAGTGCACATTCTCTTCCCTCCCCTCCTCTTCCCTTCCATCACCTCCCCTCCTCTCTCTTCTTCCTCTCCTCTTCCTTCTCTATCTTCTCCTCTTTCTCCTTTCTCCTGTCCTCCCTCTTCTCTCCTCTTTTCTCTACCTCTCTCATCAAGCAATATTTTGTATTATAATTTTTTGTGCCTGTGTCTTATCCTCCATTAGATCACAGAATAAGGGTGAGGACTGTGTTATTTCTAAATTTTTATCTTCTCAGCAGAATATTTGCTCTATCAATGTAGATTTAAAAGTGTTCTAAAGAAATGTGAAATATTGCAAGATTGTTTGCTTGTAATTTGATTTGAAATCAAGCTTATATTTTAATAATCAGCATTATAATAAAAATTAAGAGGAATTTTACTACAAGGGTCCATCACTATTTTATTTAAACTGAATTATTGTGCCAATGAAGAGTTCAAATGCCTTGAAAATGCCTACCATACAAAGTAGGGTTTAATAAATATTTGTCGTATTATATGTTTTTGTTGTTTAATTGTTGGCAAATATTAAAATATATGATTTACCGTTAGCATATAATAATACTATGATAATAACTGTGCTTATTATTTTTGTTGACATTTATGTTGTATGTTAAAGTTTTCAATCACTTTGAAACATTACCTAGTTTGAGCCTCATATCTATGAGATAAATGTGGCAAGCATCATCAGCCTATTATGGAAGGAGAAACTAAGTATCTGAGAGATTCATTGATTTGTTTATGGTCACAGAATTAGAAAGTGGCAGAGAAAGGGTTGAAACTTTGGTCTTCCTGAACCTACGTTCAGTACCTAATCTCTGGCACCAAGAGCTTTACAAATCCAAATAGCTTATATACTGATTAGTGAAAGAACTTGCTCTTGGGGGTAAAAAAAGATGTTCAAAGTATGAAAATGTGAAATTTTAAAGGATTAATGAGAAAGTTTTCCCATTAAAATCTGCTATTGAATTTTCCTAGTTTATGTATTTTTCCCCTACTATTTATGCACAGAATCTTAAGGAATATAGTGCTACAGATTTCAACACCTCAGACTTAATATGTTTTTGGGGTTGTGGGGCTGGGGAATAGGTTCTTAGTGGTACCTTTTAGTTTGCATCTGCTAGTTTAATACAGATAAGAGCTCAAGACACAGACATCTATTGAAACAGTCACATAATCCTAACATTCTTCTCTTCCTAGTCATTCAACATCTTCTATTGGAGTAGTACCTTTTAACATTAAATTTTAAACTTAAAAATGAGCTGACTAGGTTAAAAACACCAAATACCTGAATTGTGCAAGAATTGAAAAATGCTAATGGTATAGAACTCCAAGGCTGGCTTAATCTTGTAGAGATGATATAAAAGTCTAAGTTGCTTATGGTTTATAAGTATATTCAAAATGTAGTCCCCTGAAGCACAAATGATAATATTTTCTGTTTCACAATATAGACCACTTTTCTATATTTTTTATTTCCGTTTGTGAGATATAATTGCAAATATATACACATCTATAAAAAGCTGTAGTAAACAGTTTGAAGTTTTGACTATTCCAGACATTTTCATTTTTTAAATGACATGAGCTAAATTTTAAATCTCTGGAAAATGTTTAATGTTTAAAGGTCTTAAGACCTTTATTCAGAGTCTAGAATTACGTCTTTTTCCTTTTCCTACCTAACCTTCTTATCTACTACACGAAATGCCATTTCATTTGATTGAACTTCCAGATAGAAGTGGGAAATACCAGTGAAGATGGGGCCCAATGACTGTCTTTTTTTTTAACCATACATCACAATTGCCTCATTGTCTCTTCGTAAAACTCAACGCTTATTTTGCCTGTTATTCAGCTTACGTTAGTGCAGTGGGACAACCCTGCTTCATCTGAGTAGCATATATGATGTGCCAAAACAAAACATACAATTGCAATTTACAGGGGAATGTTGTGCATATGTATGTCTTTATTAATATCTGGAATTGACTGAATGTAATTTTTTCTGTCTCACAGCATTTTATACCTCAGTGTGGCATATAGTTTAAGTTGGATTCTGAAATATGACATTTTCTTATAAATTCTGGCAAGTTCTATCAAACCAGAAAATGTTTGAGGAAAAGCCCTGAGATAGACTTTATTTGCTATCTAATCTAGCTCTGAATAAGTACAGAGAGGTCATAAACAGAGAGTTTGGATTAGGAGAAAAATTTCTTGGTCCTGTAGAGCAATGACTCATGAAAGCAGCCCTTATTATGTTGGTGTAGAGTTTTCAAATGTTTCTTTTCTAACTTGAAGCTATTTTCACTGTTTTGGGGGGAACCTCTTTCCTAATTCCTTTCGAGGTGATTTACCAAATTTGTGATTCTGTGTGGCACCACAAAGGCTACCTCAACAAATGACATGGAAATGTGGAAATGATTCTACTAATAAATTTGGTATCAGATACTCAAGCTTAAATTAGGCCAAGTCAAGGTCTGAATGAAATGTATGACTGAGTGATTTTAATTTTGATTTATAGGGTAGAAGCAAAGTGCTAGTATATTTATTATCAAGAGAACATTTTTTACTCGTTTCATAGTGGCAAGAAAACCAGTCCTTAGCAAGTGCAATATGGTCACTTAGATTGTCTGGCTGGTGTGTATCAATCTCCATTCCTAAATCATTGGAAATTTTCATTAACCATTAAGATAATTTCAGATTCTCCACATTCTGTCTCCAGTTTATCTCCATAATGGGAATACTAGACTGGAGGGCCCACTCCTTAGAACATATATGAATTTGCCTTTCCTGCATGAACAGTAGTCCTATCCAGCAAACGGAGATTTGAAAAGTCTATTTCCATCTTTTTGTAAGTAGGGCAGTACAACTAAAATAGTTTTCTTTGGCACCCCAGCAGCCATACCTTCTTCAGCAGTCCGGTGGCAATGAATTATTTTTTTTCTCTCTAAATTAAAGGTTCATGAGCAACAATCAGAATTATCTGTTTTCCCGTTTTCAAAGATAGAGCACGTACCCTGAGATTCAAATTCTACCTCTGTCTTTTCTTATTGTCTTTGGGTTTCATCTTCCAAATAGTCTCAGTGAAAAACTCCTAGCCACCTTCACACACAACCTTCTTAGAGTCTCTCCCAAAAGCATACTGTCTCTTGTAAAGCAGGCTAGACTAGCATCTCTGGTGTGGGGGCTTGCTGAGCCCTTTACAGGGCTGCTCATTTACCTTGTCCAGTTCTCACCTGGAGCTCCAAGAAGTTGTGAAATGCCTAACAGCCACACTCCAGTAAATTGCCTCCACAGATGGGCTGAACCAAGTTAAGGGTAATCAACACACCTCAAACCCATTGGTGAGTTGGGAAGATATCTGCTCCAAGCATCATTCCATTGGAATGAAATGATGAGAACAATTTGTTCCAGCATCCATGAAAAGCTGAAGCAGGCACTGGGGAGTACTTAGAGGTTGGTCAAACTTAAAGATGCCAAGGTCAACCATTGCCTCCCAGAACATCACTATTTGGCACAACTTTTATCTTGTCACTAGACTCACGTGACTCAGGAAGAGAGTGAGGCTGACAGCTTTGTGCAATTCTGCCTCATTTAAATCCAATTAACACTCAAGACATCATTCCACAATATCATTGATCCTCTTTGAAAATGAAGGACACACAACAACATTTCTGAGAAATCTCAGCATACTGTAAATTCCTTTTGTCAATTTGCAATACTTATTATTCCTTGATTTTATCCTTTTTCCTTGTTTGTTTATTTGTGCAAGTTATTCTCATTTCTATACGTGTTTCAATATTACTGCCTACTATACATTTTCTGATTATTTCAAGTCCTCATTAAGGTCATGAAGTCTCTATATGAAGGTTTTCCTGATTTTATCATGTAAAGAAAATCCCTTCCCAAATTCTTCATGATTAACTTCTCCTCTTTGCTTTTTAAATTTTAACTTGTGTTATATTTATTTTTCCATAGATCTCATCCTTCTTTTAAATTGACAGTGCATCAGTGTCAGAGACGGTGTCATTTATATAGAGTATTTGATAAATTTTTGTTGAATTGAACTGAATTGAAATGAAATGACTGGCACAGCCATCCATGGATTAGACTACTTCATGTATTTGAGAACAAGTTTTAATGTATAACTGTACCAACTAAATGAACATGTTTGTGAAGCAACTGGCAAAGATACTTTCATACATAAAAGACATAGATTGTAAGCTCCAATACTCTCAACTGCATTCTCTCCTGAAAAATTATTTCACTTTTGAAAGATCCATAATTTTTTACATACTAGAAAAATATGAATGAATAGGTTCCTATGTATTGTCTTCCCCATATTTTAAAATATTTAAAAAAGATTTAAGTTTTGCATCTGCCATAAAATTTTATTTTAAACATTTACAGAATATTGTAAAACCAGGACCACTTGAGAAGGTAGGTAGTTTACCAGAATTTGAACCTTTTGAAAAATTACACATTGCCATTTTTTTACTGTCAGCTATTATGAATGCCAATGAATTCCTCATAGGTCATAACAATGTTTCAGGTGATAAATGTAATATTAAAATCATTGCCATTTCAGATTTACTTTCATATTAAACTATAAAAAAAGAACTAAAAAGTGACTTGCTCAAAGATGATCAAGGACAAGGCTTCTGAAGGGCAAGGATGTATGATTCAGGAAGAAGATGGCAAAGTGGCATTAAGAGGGAGAAAACTACTTCCACATAATCATTACCCCTATAATAGGTTTGGAGTAATAAGAAGTTGAGAAGCTGGGCTCATTCTTATTAACTGTCTCACTGTAGTGAAACCAATAAATAAATTTCAGAAGTAGCAACATTCTGGTGCTGATTTCTTATCAAAAACTGCTTTTCTTGAAATAATCAGATTCTTTTTTTAGTTGTCGAATGGTCCCTATCTATTTTTTATTTGTGAGCTTATATCAATGATACATAGTTAAGAGCTTTCCAGAGATGTTTTTCTTATTTATCATCTTGTGTAAATTCATCTATTCTTATGTTCCTGAGCACCCAGGTTAGGCTCCAGGGAGATGATTTTTGGCCTTGGAGTACCTGATAGGATGAAGTCTTCTCTGTTATTTTTGGACAGAGGAAAGAACTGAATGTTCAGATTGAATGTGTCTGTCCATGGAATTTCAAGAAATAGTGATAAAACTTTCACATATATCAGCAATTAAACTTATATCCTATAGTTGAGTCTTTGAAGTTTCCTAAGGTGTCTATTCTCAAGAATCAGAATATAAGGAAAGGAATATTTCTTCCAAAAGATCAGTAAAATGTATAAGCCTATCAGGGATTGTTTTAACTCTCTGAATTCTCCTAGTTTTAAATTCTATCATCCTTCAATAAGAATATATTTTCCTTCCTCCTAACAGCCTGAATGAAGATAATATTTTTCAAACAACTTGACCCAGATCATTCAGGGCAGGTCATTTTAAATCATAAAAAAATTTGAATAGCAATAATATATAATTGGGGCAATTTTAAAAGATTCAAATTCGCAATAGACATATACCAAATTGTCTCAAGATACAAAATGTGACCTTTTTTACTGTATTATTTCTTTGAACAAAACTTTCTGAATTGGTTATTAATTTTCCATAAGTTTAAATACATATTTGTTCTTTCTTCTGTTTTGCTTTATCATTGTAGACTTGGTCTCCATGGAAAAACTAAGAAGAAAACCAAAGACTTTAGATTTCTAGCCTGTGACATTAATCATTGTTCTTTGTATTTACAGGACATTTTGTTGTTTGTTTGTCATTGACGTGTTTTCTTTATGGGGATCAGTTGCCTGTAGAGATAAGATTCTATCCTTTCAAAAAGTGGTGGTAATGTACTTAGCAAAAAGAATATAAATAAAGTCTATACTCACAAATGATTTCTTCTGTCAGATACTGTCTGTGCCAAGAACCCACATATATAGGATGCAGAAAGTGTAAAATCAATTTGAATAATGGATAAGAATAGGAAAGAAATAAAGGTTTAAATCTCAAAGATGCTTTATTTAGGTTTCTATAGTTATAATTGTATAAGAAATTTGTTGATGACTTTGTTTTTTATTTATTTGTCATTTAAAATAAAGTGGGAAGCAGTTGCCTGGAGAGGAAAGATTCTGCCCTTTCAAAAAATTGTTTATAAAAGTTGTGGTAGCAGTGGTATATTTGATATAAAAGAGATAAATAAAGAAAATCTATATCCATAGATGATAGTTTCTTTCATAAGTACTATCTGTGTCAAGATGCAATATATATAGAATATTGAAAGTAAAACATCCATTTTACTGAGAAATAAAAAATGGAAAAAGAAATAAAGGCTTAAAAATTAAAAGATGCTTTATTTAGGTCTCTATAGTCATAACTGTATAAGAAATTTGTTAATGACCTCTTTGCTGTTATTATTTGTAATTTGCCTTGCTAATCTTAGAAGTCATAAAAAATCTGAAGAAGGAAGGAAATAATTAAGTAAAACTGACTACTTCCACTTTCTAGTAGATAAAAGGTCAAAACATTTCAGTATAGCTACCCTAATTTTAAAAAATATTGGAGAAATTTTCTGTTCTGTATAAAATTTTCAGACTCTGTATTTAAATATACTTACAGAGCTTTGATACCTATAGATTTGGGGCAGTGCATTGTTATCCCTAAGTAAGATACCTTGTTGTCCCTTGCTAAAATTCTAAACATCACACTTTAATAATGGAAATTTATGCCCTTATGCCTTTCACAAAGGAAAAATAAGTAAAGACATTCTACAAAGAGATTAGCAATTAGTCAGTCAGCAATCATTTATTAAATGTCTATTATG
Source organism: Potorous gilbertii (assembly GCA_028658325.1). Lineage (NCBI taxonomy): Eukaryota > Metazoa > Chordata > Mammalia > Diprotodontia > Potoroidae > Potorous > Potorous gilbertii. Next base: position 328,584,871 of record CM053771.1, read on the forward strand.
TGCAAAGAACTATATTCTTCTTAGGGCATGGTTGTCTTTAAGAAGTATTAATTAAATGAATTACTGAAAAATCCTCAATTCTCGATCCAACATAGTGCTTTTGTCTTGCTGCTAATTTATCATCAACAACATGATTACTACCCATGTGAGCTTGGGCACCTCCTTAAGACTCATTGGGACTCAATTTCCCCATCTGTAAAATACTGAATTGGACTTGTCCAGGGATCAGTAAACTAGAAATAGGAGCAGGACAGATTTGACCCATGGACCGTAGTTTGTCCAAATCCAGACATCAGATGGTCTCTGATGTCCCTTCTACTTCTGAATCCGTGGACTAGGAAGATCACTTGTTTTTATACCACAATTTGGTAAAAATCCTGTTGTGACTATAGTTGGAATTCAATCAGTAAGTCACCAAGCATTTATTAAGTACTTATTATGTGCCAGGCATTATACTATTAGAGATAAAAAGAAAGTCAGAAGACAATCCTTGCTCTCAAAGACAGCAAAGTCTGATGGAGGAGACAACATGCAAACAACATTTTACAGAGAAGATATAAATGAAGGATTGGGAAAGGTTTCTTAAAGAAGCTGGGATTTTGGCTCTGACTTGAAGGAAACCAGGAAGACACGTAGAAGGAGATCATGAACATGAGGAATGAGAGACAGTAAGTGAAAATTCCTAGGGTGAGAAATTGGAATGTCTTCTGTCACTAGAGGTCACTGTTGCTGTGTTGTGTGTTCATCCTTCATTGCCAAAGAAGAAATATCCAAATTGCCATCAGAGAAATATCAATTCAAGATATCCTCAATACCTATCCTTTTTTCAATTTTTAAACTACTAATCCACTTCTATGACTAGATAAATCTCCTCTTGTCTCATTTTGTTCTACTTGTTCTTCCGGTTCTAGGCTCCTCTCAACTGTCGTGGTATCCATACGATTTCTCTTGATGACCTCATTTGTTCCCATGGATTCAAATATCATTTCCATACAGGTGTTTCTCAGCTCTATATATCCATCCTTAATCTTTCTCCTGAGTTGGTCTTTCCATCACCAACTGGCTATTGGACCTATCTAGGAATCAACTTGAACAACATCTCGAATCTTTAGGCTGAGTCAAACTGAGGATAGTTTCAGTTCCTTGCATGAAGATATTGATTATGATATTGGTCCCACGACATAGATCAAATACTAAATCTTCTGTTTGGCATATAAAGCTCTTCAAAATCTGGCACTATCCTCACTTTACAGGCTTCTTACCTTTTTTTTACTGTATTGTAGAGTATGTGGAGCACAGTAAGATATAAGAAGACTTGGGAATTTGAAAGAAAATAGTTTGTGAAGGGATTTGAACATCAAAAGAAAATCTTATATTTTATCCTAGAGGTAATAGGGAGTCATTGGTATTTATTGAATAGTCACTCCCAGGAATCTGATAAAACATGTCAATCAAAATAATTGTTTTTAGTTGTGAAGAAAATTTGAGGCCAATATTCAATATTAAGTTTGAAAACCCATATATAAATAATATCAGTTCACAGCATTTTAAATTCTATCCCTTACCATATTTGCAAAATTTTTGCAAAAATTATTTTCAGAGGCCTATAAAATAAATCATGAAATTTAAAGGAAGATTTCTTTGCTTTGAATGAAGTCCTTCTAAACTAACAGTAGTGTATCAATTTTCAAATGGAGCATTGATTATTTCAAATAGAATTAATTTATTTTATCATGTTGCATTGCCTAACATGTTCTTTCCACTCAGTACATTGGACTCTGGTGTTTCCATTTATTTCCTTTCATTAATTATATAATTATAGTGATAACATTATACTTTATATTAATTGACAGCTCATTCTTTGAAGATAAACAATTATTCAAAGAAGTGCCAACTGAAATAATAATACTAAATTATCTGGTATATACCAGTTTCTCAATCACATATCTCTATTAGCTAAATCTTTAGTTTCATAGTGCCATGAAAATTGATGTCATGATGGTGACTCTGATGCACTATAAGACAGTAAAGGAACTCTGAATCTTCCCAGAAGAAATAACTAGGTCCTATAAAATGCAATTATGTCTTTTATTGTATTCTATTTCTTTTTTAAAAGACAGGGTTTTAAGCATGATGGAGACAAAAAGTCTTCATTAATCTGAATGCCTCATTTCCTAACAAAGGCATATAGTAGAATCCATTTATTCCCACTACATAAATACTGCCCAATATCATTTAAGTTTCATGAGGGCAGAGACTTTTTAATGTTTTTTTCTCTTTGGATCCTCTATTCCTAACAGATCATTTTGTCCATAATAAGTGCTTAGTGAATGTTTCTTGAATTTTAATATACATACATACATATACATATATCTGTATATATGCATGCACACACATACACATACGTGTGTATGTGAATGCATGCATATACACATATACACATAAACATATCTGCATGCATGTATCCATATATATGTATATGGGCATACACACATGTATACACATACATATATACACATACAGATAGAGAGACAGAGAAAGAGAGAATCAGCATGGAGTCATGAAGATCAAGTTCAAGTTCCATCCTTGACACAGACTGACTGTTACTCTGGGTAAGTCACTTTCCCTTTCAATATTCTAAACAATTCTCCAAGACTATAACTTTCAGAGCACGTCCATCTCTATTGATAGAGAACTCACCTGGAATTATATGAAGTCACAAGGTGAGTCATTTCCACATCTATCTATCTATCTATCTATCTGTCTGTCTGTCTGTCTCTCTATCTATCTTCTGTCTCTCTTTTCATCTCTATCTATCCATATATTGTCTATCTCCATCTTGTCTCAGGTTTTGTATGGCTGTTCAGATTATAGATATTCCTTTAAACATGCACATACATCTGTATACACACAAATGCATAAGAGCACTTATGCACACACACACACACACACACACACACATACTAGACCAGTGAAGGGATGTAATTGAATTGGGGTATTTATGATGTTGAGTAAACTCCCTTTACCAATGCAGATCAGTTTCTGTCACTCAAATTAAAATCTCAGAGATTTACTTGGAGTGCAGAAGGGTTGAATGACTTTCCAAGGGTAACTTAGACAGTATATGAGAGGTTGACCTCAGGTCTTTCTGACTCTAAGGTTTGCTCTCCATTCAATCCAATATAAACAAATTAACCCAATCTAACTGAATCCAAATTCAATCAGTCATTAAAGTAACTTTTATAAAGTGCTGATCTGATGCTAGATTTTGAGAATACAAATGAAATGAATGAAAAAAAATACTAGGAATTCAATCAGCATTTTAATTGATATATTTAAGAAAAAACTATGCTATTTATGCATATATTTCAGTGTATACATAGACATAAATTTTTTTCTATACATGTTCCTATGTTTATATTTTTATACATGCATGTACATACATATGTACATGGGCATATAGGTATGCATACACCCATATGTAGAATTTTTGAAATTAAATAATGATTGAATCCCCATTTGACTGAAGCTTCATATAAGCAATGGAGTGGGACAAGAGATAAGCAAAAGAAAGAGAGAATAATATACATAGTGTAAGATTGAATGGTAATGTGTGTAGTGATATTATACAAATTTCTCCACTATCATTCTGTCTTAGGACTCAGTTATAACAAAACATTCATTTTGGATATTCAAAATCTAGACTACTACCAAGGTCTGGCAAGTCATGACAAGCTATGTTTATGGTCAATCCAATCATCAACATAGTTGATGATTAAATATAAGCTTTAGTCTTTCCATCTTGGTAGGTATCAAGAAACCAAAGTCACATACACAATGAGGGATTACAATAGTACTTTAGAAGCACTAAAGGGGGTATACATCTTAATTACTAGAATTATCAAGAATATATCATCAGCGATGATGATTATAGGTAGCATTGCTCTCTCCCACGACTGGATTAAAACTACTTTATAGATCTATGATTTTTCTGTTACATGTAGTTCCTGCATTGATATAGATCCCAGTTTCTTGACACCCTAATGAAGTCCTTTGTTCTGACTTCACAATTTTTTTCTTTTTCAACCTCAACTCACTAGTTTATCGATAAATCATCTTTGTTTATTGTTAATGTAGTTTTGCTTCTTAATGGGAAGATCTTTCCCATCCATTAATAGGCTCATGTAACTTGCTTAAGTTACGTGGAAGCCTGAGTCACGTGAGTCAAGTCATATGGAACAGGAAAGGTGGAGCAAGAAGGGTGGAACAGGAGAAGGCAGAGCTAAAGTAGAGCGGAGGGGAAATTGGTCAGAAGGAGAGAAAAAGCAGGCTGGCTGACTAAGTATGAGTGAGCAAGCTTGTTTGTGATTTGTTTAAGGGAATTGTTTATAGAAAGCCTAACAGAGGGACATCTTGGGGATGGTGCTGTCCTCTGCATTGTTATTTTGTATAGATTTCTTTGTTACTATTATGGGTTTGGATTTCTGGTGTTGGGATTTGGCTTTCTGTTGTCTGAATAAATGTTTTGGTTCTGTCTTCCATGTGGAGAGTCTGTTGTATTTTGAAGTTCAGAATTGTGCCAGTATACTCATGGCAATCTTAGTTGCCATGAATATTGCATTGGTACCACAACTAGTTGGCCATTTCAATTATTCACTGCCCTATGCTTTTTTATTTAAAAAAAATTCTTTTCAATTTGTGGAATAGAAAAACATTTCCATTTTATAGTACAATAAAAAAGCATTATTTTAAATGGAACCATAAGTATATTATGCACAGCTTGTTATTCCTTTCAAATGCACAGTTATTATGCAAATTTCTTTTTTCTTTTTTTCTTCCGTCCCCCTACTCCTCAGAGATGACTACCATTAGTCACAAATAGATAATATGTGTAAAATTATTCTATAAGTGCTTCTATTTATCAATCTCCCTCCCCTGGATTCAGATAGCATCTTTATTCATATGATCTTTATAGTTAATTTGGATATTTATAATAGACATAATATCATTTACTCAAAGTCATTCTTAAAACAATTAATTAAAGACATTGCATGTTTAAAAGTTTGTAAAAGGGAAAACTAAGAGGAATAATTAAATTCCTTGCTTTTGGTTAAGATTCAATTTTTTTTGGACAATCTAGAAAATTGGGGTCAGACTAAAAAAGTTCAATTTTAATAGCATTTCATCCTTACCTAAATAATTCCTTACTCCATTTCCCACAAAAATTATTTTAAAAAACCTCCTCTTAGCACAAACACATACACACATATACACAAATTCATATATATGTATATATATAAATATAAATATATACACACATACATCTACATATATACACTACATATATATTAATCCACATATCCTGATATCTATCTCTATTATCCATATATACAGATATGTGTGTATATAAAATACACACATACATGCATATATAGTATGCATTTTAAATGCATGCAAGCATTGTGGGAATTAGTTTTCCTTAAATATATATGAATATATGTCCACATATATGCATATTTGTGTACTTGTGTATGTATGTATGTATGTATATCTTACTGAATTTCCTGCTCAACAAGCATTTATGAAGCATCTACTATGTGCTGGGCACTGTGATAAGCCCTTTGAATACAAAGAAACAAATAGATATGGACACTATTCACAATTTAAGGAGGGAAGACAACTGACAAAAGAGAATTGAACTCTGCGGTGAGGATGGGAGAGAGCACCCAACATGGGCCACGGTAACTAAAAACCTGTGGAGTGAAGTTATCTCAAACAGGAAAATGAAGTGAGAAGAACCAGGAGAACAATGTACACAGTAATAGCATTATTGTATGATGATCAATTATGAATTACTTAGCTATTCTCAGCAATACACTGATGCAGGACATTTCCCTGCTGTCCACATCCAAAGAAAGAACTGATGGAGTCTGAATAAAGATCAAGCTTATTAATTTTTACATTACTTTTTCATGTTTATTTGTTTGTCTTTTGCCTGTATCTTATTTCACAACACAACAAATATAGAAATGTTTTATGTGATTGCACATTTTTACCTATATCAAATTGCTTATTGTCACAGTGAGGGAGAGGAAAGTAAGAAGGAAGGTAATTTGCAACTGAAAATGAAAAAAAATGAATGTTGGAAATTATCTCTGCATGTAAGTCCAAAAAAATAAAATACTAAATATTTAATATTCAATAAATAATTATTACAAATAAATTAAATTAAAATTTATAAACATTAAATAGTTAATAAAATATTATTGAAAATCAAATTCTGTGGTGATGAATCTGTAGTGTTGTTTGGAGAAGGATGAAGATACCTTTCTTTGGGTTTCCTCTTTAAATTGGAAGTTCTGGGAGAAATGAGGTAATCAATAGGTCAGGATGCAGGCACAAAGAATACTTCCAATGTGAGAAGTAGTCTAGGGGTACTGTGAGCTTCCAGAGTAAAGAGGTTTCTAATGGCATGGCAGAAAATGTCCTGTGCATATGGATCAGTGGTTCACTCTAAGGAGTGATTTAGCCTTTTCTCTTTGCTTTTTTTCTCTTCCCAATAGAGTAGAGGACAGGAGGGAGTGAAACTATATTTATGGGTTGTTGTTTTCTTACCTGTTTCTATATGAGGGATTAATACAGATGTATGAACTTTCAGAAGAGTTTACTCTATTAGTTTTCTTTAGATTTTGACTGATCTCTAAATATTTGTAATGTTGAAATAGAACTCATCAAGAAAATATTAAAAAAAAGAAAGAAAAAATATAGCAATCCAGAGACTGAAGTTAGAGAATGTAAAGAAGGAGTGGAAAACATGAAAGATAGAGGGTGGATAATAGTGCTAAGTGTTTCAGAAAATTATTGAGAAAGGAAATACCACAGAGTAAAAGAAGATAAATCATAAATTATTAAATTTATACATTATTAATGCTTGTACGCAACTTATTTTGCTTAGAATTCTAAAGATTAAATTTTCACAGAATTTTCTTTTTGAAACAGGCAAGGGCAGTATGAGATGGTTTATAAATCACTGATATAGATTAGTAATTAAACTATCATTTATAATCATAGAGGCTGCTGGATGGCACAGAAGAAAGAACTGTGGATATGGAATCAGGAAGATCTGATTTTAAATTCAACATCTGAAATGTACTACTTGTACGCTCCTGGGCAAGTGAGTTAACTGTTGCCTGTCGGTGTTTCATCATCTGTGAAATACAGCTAACTCCTACTGTGATTAAAAAGATCAAATGAGACAATATTTGTGTAACATTGAGGAAGCTTTAAACTGCTGTATAAATTTTAGCTATTAAAGAGTTCTAATATTCTGTTATGGCCCTATTTTGTTGACAGTTTCTGAATATGACTGACTAAATTATGTTTATGTGGAGGAAGCATAGTGTGTCCTCAATTTTAAAGGAACTACATAGAAATTTGGTACTGATCATGTGTGGAACAAACTTGATTAGCCTGGGTGGGTTCATTGGTAGGAGTATTAAAGGAACATGTCCTATTACCTACTATGATTATATAAAGACCTAAAGAGAACTGAAAGAAGAGACAAAGTAAATATTAGGTGATAACACTTTTTATTTAATTTTTCTATTTGTTTGAGACAATGTGGTCTGATTAAATATACCTAAGAGATAATAAGTTCTAATGATTGGGTATTGTTACTTTTATATGCCTTTTGTTGATAACTTCATTTTTGTACCTAAAATTTGCCTCTGTATTCCTCCCTCTCCTTTCTCCTAGAGAGCTATTCAATATAACAAAGTTTTGTTTTGGGGGAAAACAGGGGACAAGAGAAAAAAAACAGAGAAATTAATGAATGCATTTAAAAAAAATCTGATGACATATGAACATATTTTTATCTTCAATTTTTAGGACTTCCCTCCCCCCTCCTCTTTTCTTACTATTATTGCTAGTATTTCTAGAATTATATCAAACAATAATAAGGAGCATGGGCATTTTGCTTTAATCTTCTATTTACTGGGGAAAACCTAGTGTATCCCAATACATACAATCCTTAATTTTGGTTTTGGATACATATTTTATTGCACCAATAATAGATCCCTCTATGTGTGTATGTATGTAATTACATATATATAGTACATACAAGTTATATGTAGTATATATATTACATACACAAGTATCATACATATACATGCATTATACATATAAGTGAACATTGTACTTTGTCAAAAGCAGTTTTCTGTATCTGTTGAGAAAAGTGAATTATTTTGGATTTTTGTTTTTAATGTGATTATCTTGATTAATTTCTTAATTAATGGTGAACCATCCTTACAGACCTGGTATAAATCCTATTTGATCACAAACTTCAACTTCTTAGATAAATTCTTCTGGTATTTTGATCAGATTTTTTTTTGAAAGTTTCATCAGTATTTATTAATCATATTGCTCCATTGTTCTAAGTCTTTGATATAAACTTCCATAATTTAGAGGTTAGGATTACATTTGTCCAATAAAAAGAGTTGGGTGCGTTAGTTTCTCAATTTTTAAGAATAATTTATGTGGTAGTGTACTAACTGTTTTTTAAAAGTTTGACTAAAACGTCCCGCGAATCTATCAAGATCAATTATTCTGGGGGCAGTGCCAAGAGGGCGGGGAAGAAAGACTCACATATGCTAGCTCCAAACCCAAAACCCATGGATTTCATCTGAAAAGGACTCCCAACAAATTCTGGAACAGTGGAAGCCATGCTGCAACACAGTGAAGGAGATTTCCGTTCCAGAGAGCCCTGAAAAACTGATCCCAAAGGTCCGTTGTGCACTAGACGGGATTGGAGACCAGCCCTGCCCTGGCCACAGGGCACTGAGAGGAGCAAGCAGATCCGAACAGGCTTCAGGGAGGGACTGTCCAGTGGCCGCGAAGGTCCCTCTATCCACAGATACACACTGAGAAAGACGTCTAGATGGGCTGAGAGGGGAGCAGGGTGTATCCATGACTCGGGACCCTTTGGGAGGCAGCAGCAGGGGCAGTAGAGGCAGTGGGAAGCCAGAGGTGCCTGGGAACAGGCAGGAACTCAACAGGAGCTCCATTACAGAAGGTCTCTGCATAAACCCCCTGAGGTAACTGAGCCTGGGAGGTAGCTCTGCCCCCATCTGAGGAACAGAACTTAAGCTCACATAGAATAGCACCCAGGCCTGCCACCAAAAAGCCTTGAGGCTGGGGAGCAGTATTTGAATCTCAGACCCCAAGCACTAGCTGGGCGGATCTGGAGGCAAGGTGGGGTGGAGAGGAATCTCAGGAGTCAAGTAACTGTCTGGGGAAATGGACAGAAAAGGAAAAAAAAATAAGACCATAGAAGGTTACTTTCTTGGTGAGCAGATGATTCTGTCCTTCCTCTCTGACAAGGAAGAACAATGCTCACCATCAGGTAAAGACATAGGAGTCAAGGCCTCTGTATCCCAAACATCTGAAACAGATATCCAATGGGCACAGGCCATGGAAGAGTTCAAAAAGGATTTTGAAAATCAAGTTAGACAGATGAAGGAAAAACTGGGAAGAGAAATGAGAGAGATGCAAGAAAAGCATGAAAAATGGGTCAATACCTTGATAAAGGAGACCCAAAAAAATGTTGAAGAAAATAACACCTTGAAAAATAGGCGAACTCAATTGGCAA